>VWZP01000992.1:406196-459030 GCA_013396995.1 Dicaeum eximium | reverse complement strand
CCCGGCCCCGGCCAGTCCCTGTCAGGGCTGGGCTGCCCCGCGGGCCGGAGCACCCGCACGCCGTGCCTTGGCCCTCTCTGGAAATGCCGCTGCCCGCGTGGCTGCGCTGTTCCAGGCCCTGGCGGCTCTCCCTTCCCACCGGTTATTGCCTGCCCTGCATCTTTGCATGGTTTCATCTTTAAATGACACAAGCCCTCTCCTTTCACCCTTCCCTGGCATAAACGTGTTTTCAAGCTTTTTCATATATTTTTTCACCTTCTATTTTACTCCTTGATTATTATCTCTCGTTTTTCTTCCCTCCCCTTTGCAGCCAGTCCAGCCAGATGGGTTTCCAGGCTTGGCTGCCCCTGCCATTGCCAAAGCAGCTGGTGGTGTTCGGGCTGGGAGACTGGAGCTGTTACTCTCCGGACACGAGCATCGCCGTGGATGTGCTGGTGTCCCCGGGCGTTGCGCCCCAGCGGGTCGGCACCTTGGCACCCACTCGCAGGTTACAGCAGGAGCTGCCCGGGAGGCAGGAGGGGCATCCTAGAAAAGCTTTCTGATCTCTGGTGCTGCCTGATTCTGCTGCTGCTGTTACCCAAAAGCTGCTCAGGCCTGCTGGTCCTCCACCATGGTGTTTCCCTCTAGTGATGATTGCTTTTGGCTGCTTTCAGGGTTGGATCTCTTTTGGCTTTGGGCTGTTATCATCTAGTATGGGAGCAGGAATTTTGTCCTGGTCAGTGTCACTTGTGGGCTGAAAAGCCATGGTCCCTTGTGCAGGTCTCTGGTGTGGGAAGATGACTGGAGAACAGATATTTTCATGGCCTCATTGAAAGAGATGGACAAAGGCAACCCTGTGAGGCTTGTTCTGACTGTCAATGGACAGGTAAAATAATTGACACTCTCCTCTCTTCCTACCCAGGGTCCCAAATATTGTCACTTCTCAGCCCCAGAACCTCCTCCCTCTGTTCTCCTTTTCATTCTCTGCTACTCCAGTGTAGAGCTGACAAACACGGATCTGTTAATGCATGTCTGTGCTGAGCCTGAAACCTCTGTGATGCTCCAGGCCTATCCTTTGAACACAATTTTGTTAGAAAACCTTGTGTGTCACAGGAGATGGGCAGCAGGCAGCTGTTCACTCCCAGTTCCACTGTCTCCTGAGTCTTTGGTACTTACATAGTTGTTTTACCTTGAGCTGAAGCCACTGGATTTAGCATCTTGCAGTGCCTGGCTTTCCTTTTCCTTGTTTGTTTTGTTGGTGTGGGAGATGAAAAGCAGGTTATTCCATTGCATGGAATCTGTCCCTTACAAGAGATGGGTTTGCTCATCCTTTGTGTGGATGGAGGCTAACACACTCATAGCCCTTTATTCTGTCACTGTTTCTGCTGCAGCTGCTACGAGGTGTCTCCAGCAGCACACCTGCCCATACCTTCCTTGTACCAGAGACCTCCCAGTCACCAGTGCTCCCAGAAGATGATAGGCCCCTTGGCCAGGACCTGGAGGATCCTACTGGGGTATGTGTATTTTGGAGTTACCTTCTTGTTATTTCACATTTTTCTTAGTATCTTCTCCCTCACCAGTAGCCATTCAGTGGATGTCTAGCTGAAACATTTGCTGCCATTTTTTCAGTGGAGATATGGCTATGCAAGTTCTGGAGACAAAGTTTCTCTTGTGCTGAAGAAAGATATATTCTGCATTGAAATGCCTTTTAAAATGTTGGATGTAGTAGCCTTTGGTGGGATGGTCAACCAGCCCCATCATTCCTAGTACAGATAGCCTTTCTGCCCTTCCATGTTTTGGCTGTGCCCAGCCAGCAGCCTGAAAGCCAACTACAGCGCACTGCAGCAGATAGCTCATTGCTCAGCATCAGTTTGGCAGCTGATACTGATGGCATGTTGGCCCTTAACACTCAATGAGAAGATGAGCCTAAAAACAGTTACCCAATCTCTGGGCCAGTAAGATGCAATTCACAGTAGCCTCAGGTATCTTTCTTCAGGGCTGATTTGGCTGGGACTCATGTCACAGGTTAAGAGTCAGAGCTCAGAGGTGGCTGCCAAAGCATCCAGGCCTGTGAAGAAGGATGTCCAGCCACCACTGAGGACCATGGTGGTACCCTGTGCCCTGAAGTCACCAACTCAAAAGGTGGAATCCAGTGATGCTTGGAGGAAGAGTCCTGACCAAAGAACACCAAAAGTCCATTCCAAAAAGCCCAGAAAAGTTTTATTTGAACCCACAGCATCTGAGAGAGATCTCGATGAAGAAGGTAACTCTGGTAGCTTCCAACTTTATTTTACAGGTGTTGTCTGAATGATCTGTCAATGCTGCCGGGCTGCACCTTCCCAGTCCATTTCTCTATGTACCTCCAGGCATGATGGGCTTGTATGTTTGGCTTTGAAATACTGAGAATGCTCTTTATTCCTGGATCAGCTGCTTGATGAGTTTTTGCCTGCTGGGAAAAGGCCAGAAATAGAACATGGGATATTCTTAGTGCCACCACTTTTTACCGTGACATAATGCCTATCTTTTCATACAAGTAAAAGTGTTTTATAAATTAAGGCACATATTGTTAACCTTGTTTTATAAAAGAGTAAATTGAGGCACAAGAAAGTTACCCATCGTGACATTCTGTAACCTCTGCATTAGTCTGTTTGTACCCCTACTAATAACATAGCACTTGGTCCATAGAAGACATTGGTTATTATTACAGTATAGAGAATACGAAAAAGAATATATATATATATATATATATATATATATATATAATTAGTATAATTGTACTGACTTTTGAGTAGTGAGAAGTAACTGCCAAGGGGCTTGGAAACAAAACCTTAGGCTTCTGGAGTGGGAATGCCAAGTCAGATCCAGAGTGTGACCAAGTTTACATGTAAAAGTTTGGCAATAACTTAGTAGTCCCCATAAGAAATTACTTACTGGGACTTGGCTTGCTTGTCATAAAGGCAAATATAGCTCCATCATCAAGTTTTTTTCTGCTGCCGGCAGTGTGAGAAGGGGAGAAATGAACTTCTATCAGAAGGGTAAAATGCAATGGTGACAGCATTTGGCAGTCAGAGGAAGTGTGCCCTGCTCTTATCCATCTTTTGCATTTCTTCTGATGAGACTTAGTTCATGATTTTTTGGGGGATTTTCAGTGGTAGTGTTGGGAAGGATTAAGGTAGCTTTGTGCTGGAGGTTGGAGGAAGGAAGGTTAAAGGGCTCTTACACAGTGGAGCTGAGCACTTTCCACAGTATGTCTGCTGGCTGCTTTATAGAGCCATCTCTGTGTTCCCTCTGCAGATCTGGCAGTGAAGGAGCTGCAAGGTGAGGATTTGGTTCCTAGACCCTGGTTTGTCTTTTCAGTCACTCAGTGATGATATTCCTTCCCTTCAACATCAGAAGCTTCGCATGCTTCATCCTTTATCTCCCCAGCGATCAAGAATAACAAGTAGGTCGTGTGTATATACTGTTCCTCTTTGTACAATTGCCATCAGTGCTTCCAGTACTGTCAGTCTCTCAAATATGTTTCTTTAGCCCCTCTGAATCTCAGGCACACCTCTGGGTACATAGCTCTTTGAGGAAAAAAGGTAAGATATGAAATAGGCTTTGATTTAAAAGTTTTTTTTAGCTTGCTCAGCCCACTGCAGGGACCTGGGAGGAGAAGGGAAGAGGAACAGAGCAGTACAAGGAATATCTCTGGAAGCAGCTCCAGGCTTCTGATTGTTCTATCTTAGGCACTGACAAGCTGTCCCTGGGTACCACTCCCTCACAAAGAGTAGCACAGGGCAGTACCATTGGGCTATCACTTCTGGAGATGCGGTAGTAAATGGGGGACATCCAAGCCTGTCTGAAGTGGCAGCCTGAATGCATCCTACATCCAGCTACTCCTTGCTCCTGAGGTCTCTCTAAGTACAGCAATTATTCCCCCAAGCCAACTGAAAATATTGCTCAGGGGGGTATGTCTTCTTCCCCTGCAGAGGGATAGGAGCAGGGGCCCTTGCCTTACCATTTCCCCCCTGAGAGCATTCAGGTGGCTTGTTCTCCCCAGCAGGAAGGGAGCTGAGGGTGTCTTGTCTGACTGCTCACAGGCCTGTGCTCTTCCCTTCCCAGGCAGTCCCAGCCCTCGGTGGTGCCATGCCATGTGCCTCAGTGACCTTGCGACAGCTGTTCTCATTGGTGGAGAAGGTGTCAATCAACAGTCCTGCAGGGATGCTCTCTGGAAGCTGGAAATTGGTGGGGACTTTAGGGTTGTCAAAAGCAATGGGGACAGTGAAACTCGAGGATAGGTCATGCAGATGGGAGAGGGTACTTGGGCATCTGTGTATATGGAGGGGACATCAAAGGCATCACATCTGGCATGTCACCAGGCTGAGCTGACAACATAGAGTGCCTTATGAGGCTCTGGTACTTGAGAGCCCTCTAGGAGCTAAAGAACAAGTTCTGGAAAGAGTTGGAATTTTAAGGGGTAAAAGCAGCACTCCAGTTTGCAGTCTGTGTGTGGTGACTAGTGGGGAAGTGTGAGATACAATTCCAGTGCCTTGTGTCTTTCTGCACCTCACTGGTCTTCTCTTTCAACTTGCTATCCCCCATCATTCCTTACAGAAACAATTCTGTATGAGTTCCCTCTAGCCCTGAATCAAAGGAGAGGGGGAGACAAAGGGAGCAAGGTTTTGAGTAAAGATTTTATAGCATATTCTTTGAATCTAGAGAAATCAAGAGCATTTTTGAACTCCCACATCATGTGTCTGCTGTTGTTCCCACAGACAGTGATTTATGGCTTCCAGTGAGTTTCCAGCTACAAAATGCCATGCCAGCGTGCCTGCATGGTCACACAGCTACCTACGACCCTGACACCAAGCGTATCTACATCTTTGGGGGCATAAGGGAGGACAAGAACTACAGCAGCATCTACATTCTGGACACAGTCACCTGGAAATGGCTCCTTGTGACTGTGAGTACTGCATCTCTTCTAAGACAAAAGTGCAGGAGGAATGGAAAGTTCTGCCTGAATGTGGCAGTCCATGTGTCCATGTCCTTAGTCCAGCAGTCTTGGTCCACTGTTGGTGCAGGTTGTCTGAGATACATAGTTGGGTTTTGAGGCTATGTTGAAAAGCCACATGCTGAATGGAAACCAGGAGAAGTGCCTACAATGAATGAAGTAATGGGAAAAAATGGTTGCTGCAGAGGGCTGCGCTTGACCAAACTCAACAGCGGGGGGTTCTGTACAAACAGCAGAGGGCACTGACCTCTCATTTTATATGCTGCCATTGAGAGCAGCACCAGATGCTGAGGTGAAGAGCTGGTCTTCTCAAATCAGGAACTGCCCTGAGTACAGAATTCTGAGCCCTTGTCAGCATGGGACTATCCATCTCTTTCCTGGTAAAGCACAAAATGGCTTTTACAGAGTAAGCCTGGATGAGATCTTTTTGTTCTCTGACATCTTCTGAGGAAGGTGTGGGAGGCTGACCTCCTTTTCTTATCAGAGCATTCTGGTGGTGTAGAGCATGCAAAGAATGTACTGTCTGCCTGTGCAGCAAAGATCTGGCTGGGGAGCCAATGAAGTGAAAATTGAGACTTGTCAAACTCAATGCATGAGTTTGGGTCCTGTAGGTCATGCAGGAAATAATGCACTTCTTATAACAAATACATATTGAACTTTTTATAGGCTAAAGGGAGGATACCAGTGCTCACCTACCACAGTGCAACTATCTACCACAAGGAGCTCTTTGTTTTTGGAGGAACTTTCCCCAGAAAGACATCACTGGCAGTTGCACCCTGCAGCAATGTGCTCTATGTCTTCAATCCAGAGCATGAAATTTGGTATCAGCCCATTTCAGAAGGGGAGAAGCCTCTGCCTAGGCTTGGGTGAGAGTGCTCTAATTCCAGCTATCCAAAATAGTGTTGTAGAAAACCTCTGCTTACCTTTCCTCCCACACCAGTGTGATTTCCTAAATATTACATGATTGTTCTCCACCATGTACTCCTTAAGATAGGACTGTGCTTAGAGCAATGGGATTCTCAGTACCTCCTGTTGTGAATCCTAATGGGATTCTGTCCCAGGTGTACACTGAAGCTGTGGCAGCCCAGTAGAAGAAGTCAAGGCTAAAACTGAAGTTTTGGGAACTTGCTGAAGATATTTATTAATTTGTTTGCTCTCTGCCCAGGCATTCAGCTACTCTATTAAAAAACAAGCTGCTGATTTTTGGGGGTCGGAGGACTTCTGTCTACCTCAGTGACATGCACATCCTGGATCTAGGTAAAAAAGTCTGTGTCATCTGGCTGCCTTGGGAAGGTCTGTTCCAAGACAGGGACTTGGGAGTGAGGTGTGCTCAATGGAAAAACAGCAATAGCATTATACAAACTCCTGACTAGGCAATGGAGATTAAAAGCTACAAGTTAAAAGAAAAGCCTTTCTGAGGCAATAAGGGAGGGGATGAAGAAAAAACAATGACTTTTTTTGGGAGAAGAGCCTTAATAGAGAAGGCAGAGGCGTTGTTGATGTGGCACAGCATCTAAACTTTTGTCTAGTTTCAAGGCTGAGGTTTTTGGACATTTCACCTACCTTTTCTCTGTGTCAGGTTTCATGGAGTACACACCAGTCCCCCTCCTGGCAGGACAGCCTTCTGCACGTTGGTAAGATGCTATTGCAGACCCAGGAGCTATCTTCCTCTGTCATTTCTCTTTGAAGCCAGGTTTAAACAGTGATCAGACCCAGCTGCAGATCTCTGTTCCACTAGTCAAAATACAGTGGATCTTCTCTCTGCTGTAGTGCCAGGAATTCCTGTGCTGTCCTTGTTGGTGCCTGTATTGTGTGGGGGGATATTCCTTAGTCTCCCTGGAAATCTTTCAGGCTAGGCTGAGTTTTCTGCTGTGTGCTAGTAATGACCTGCTGTTTGGTCTTCACGGTACCTGGAGAGGTGCTGTGCCACACAGAGGAAGAAACTCCTGTACCAGGACTTTGCTGTTCCTAAAGGGACAGAATTGCTCACTAGAACAATGATCTAAATTGATGCAGAGCCCAGCTAGCCTGCTATCTCACCCCACAGAGCAAAGCATAGGAGTTTTGATAGCTCCTTCTGAGATAATGAGTTGCTCTTCAGGCCTGATTGTGGCCTGACCTGCAGAGGCAGACATCTCTTTTAGGGTTATGCTGCAAGTCAGGGCAGAGAGAAGCAGAAGCCAACTTCCCTCCTGCAGCTTAAGCCCCCAGCCTCCTGATCAAGTCTGCCAATCCCTGCCCATTGCTGACTGAGGCCATCCCAGCAGGTTTTGTTGTAGTCACCTTTTGACTTTGCTTTGGTCACAGTTTTCATGCAGCTCTGGCTGTGTCAGACCAGAAGGTTCTGATCAGTGGAGGCTGCAATGCCAGAGGAGCCTTGCATGATGCCTTTGTCTTCCACCTAGGTGAGTGAGTCTCCTGCCCTGTTGTGATAGCTGAAGGTGACTCTGGGGCTGCTGTGGTGTTTCTGAACACCTAGTCTAGTCCATTTGTCTCATTCCTTGCACCAGGAATGGGCTTGTCAGTATTGACATCTCCTTTCCACAGATACTCTTTCATGGAGCACAGTGATCCACCATGACCTCTGCTCTGTTCCCCGAGCTGGCCACACATTGCTTGACCTGACTCCTGCCCACTTGATGGATATGGACAAGGAGAACAAAGAGGAGCAGAAGCTGTACACAGTGTTGGTCTTTGGGGGCTCCAACTGTGCTGGGACCTTTTATAACAGCACAGTCAAGATCCAGCTGGACCTAGGATAATGCACGATTCTCAGAATGAGCCTGAACAGCAGGGCTCTTCACCAGCCTAAATACAGACATGGATGGCAATAAATGAGTCCAAGCAACACGGCAGTCCAGGTATCTGTATGTAGGTGAATGCCACCCTGGTGCATGAGATTCTGGGTTTGTAAAGTCTGAAGGCCATGGGTATTGTTCTCCTAGGGTACCTGATACACAGTATCTGGGTTCAGGTACCAAAACATTCAGTGGGATCTGAGCTGAGTCTGCACAAGAACACAGACACAAAGTTATGGGTTCCCTTCTTGCCCTACAGGTTTTTAGCTAGAATTCCCAGGGTGCTTTCAGCTTTGAAGGTGACTAAGGTGTTTGGTTTCATTTGGGATGAGTGGAATGGTATTTATTGCTGCTATTTGTAAAGTCCTCACAGTAAAAGTATAGGCATGATTCTGGTTTGGAGGGAATCTGGGGTGGGATTCCCTTGGGCAACAGTCTGCAGCTGAAGGCTAGGAAAACACCTAGAGCAGTATATGAGGATGGGAAAGAGAAGAGAACATAATTTTCAGTGTAGGGGAGTGAGCTGGTTATGCGCCTTGAGTGTGTCTATGGCACAATCACTTAGCTTTGCTCTCGGCAGAGCTTTTATAAATTCCGTGTGAGTGCCCTTGTTATTGCAAGGGGTGACAGAGTTGCTGACTTGGCTCTTTCAAGACCCCAACAAGGGTTAAGCTATCTTCCATCAGAGACTAGATCTAACTGTTTGTATCCATGGATGACTGTGCTGTGGCTCTGAGGCAGCTCCAAGGATAAGCACACTGTGTACACTGATTCCCTGATGCTCTTTCTGTAGATGGTAGAAAGAAGTAGTCCTTGTGGGGAATACAAGATTGGCTCAATGCCTCACAGTCGTTTGTGGCCACATTCCCAAACCCAAAGCCATAGAGAGGGAACTTCTGATCATTATGGATACTTCTGCTTTAATCTGCTTCATGGAGATAGACTGCATAGAAAAAACTAGGTAGCTGCAGATGTTCCAGCACAGGCATAGCTCCTGTAAGTCATCCACACTATTTCCAGGTCCTCTGTCCTTCCCACCCAGATGAAAGGGCAACAACAGTACTACAGTTTCCTACTGGCACTGAAGTCCTACTCAAACTGTAGGTGTTGTCTTCTTTATTGTGCCAGCTTTCTAGATTTAATGACTAGAAAGGCTTCAAGCTCGCAGCTCTGCAGGAGTATCTGGCTGCCGGGAAGGGTGGCTTATTTTGAAGGCCTCTAACTCCATGAGAGCTTTATTTATTCTGGTTATTGTGGGATATGGACCCATGTCCACTTTGAATCTGTAAAAGGAAAAGAATATGTGAAGCACTATGAGTTGGAGAGCCAGTGCAGCAGTGAGCAGAAGTGCAGCACAGTGTGATAGGCCTGCCTAGTATGGGAGAATCTCACAGGCATTTATACTAACAGAAAAGGTTCATCCTTGTAGTTTACAAACAAATGCTAGAGAGATTAATCAGTGCCTGGAGAGGTTGTAAAGTCTCCTTCTCTAGAGATACTCAAAACCCAGCTGGATGCAATCCTGTGACACTTCCTCTAGCAGGGAAATTGGACTGGATGATCTTCAGAATTCTCTTCCAACCCCAATGATTTTGTGATTGTGTGATTTTTCACCAGATTTTTACATAATGTGCAGCACAAGGTAAGAAGACGCTGCTTTTCCTGGGAATCATGCAGCCACTACTTGTATGGGTTTAAGGCTTTCAATAAAATTTGATTAATCTTTTCCTCATGTGTGCAGTGTAAGAATAGAGCAAACAGGGACAGAGAACATGGAGTGTGAGCAATCTCAGCTTTTCTAAGGTCATAGATCAAGTTTCCCCAGGGGCCTCTAAGAGGAGACCACAACTCCTTACTTCCAAAAAAGACAGTATTTGTGAAATAGGAAAGTTTGTGGAGAGAAGAAACATAAGTGCATAGGGCAGGTGGGGGGGATGCTTTCTAACAGGCACAACAAGCAGCAGAAGGCAAGCTCTGACAGCCCAGCATAAATAGGTGTGTTGAAGAATATCTCAAGCTTAGCCTTAATTACCTTTCAGCATTGGCAACTTGAGGCACTAAACACAGATCAGCCATGGAAACCTGCAAATATAAAAGAGAAAAGGGGTTAGAGTAACTCAGAGCCTGTCCCCTCACACTTCCCAGTAGTGGCAGGCTTTGAGACCAGGACAGAAATTATTTTATCAGCCAGTACAGAGGAGTTGTCATGATGATCTAATTCTTTAATTCAGCATTAACGCTGCAGCAACAGTACAATAAAAGCAACTTCATTGCAGTCACTAGCAGAAGCCATAACTTTTAGGGAGCTTTATATTTACCAGCTGATCATTATGACCTCAAGGACACTGTGCTTCTATGGCAACTGCCTCTAAGCAAACAGGTCTGCTGACAAGCTGCAGAGGGAGGTGATGGAGGGAGAGGGGTGTTTGCAAGGGTGGAAAAGGTTCAGTAAATTTTGCTTGTTTGCACTGCAGGGGTATTAAGCAGGTCCTGCCAATGTCAAGACTTGATTTGTGGTAGGGCCTCTGTACACAGGCTCAGAAACTTGCAATCTGAAAGGAAGACTAAATGACAGTGCTGCTGGCTGCCTATCTGCACAGAGAGAGGCAGCTGCCCTCACCCTGCTCCCCAGGTCACAAAGCCATGGGTGCCTCTCAGAGCACATGTTATTCTCCAAAGTTAGATCTTGTAAGTAGCCTTTGCCTACCAAGGGCTCCATAAGGCTGCTGCTAGACAATCCTCTGCATCCCAGAATGATGCAGGAGCCTTTTTTCTAAGGCTTTTGTAGGAACGATCTTTTGCCTGACTGCAGAACTAATAAATGGAAAAGGCCTGAGCTGCCTCTAGTTTGGTAAGGGTCAGAACAGCCTTTATGTGAGCTCTGTGAAATCTGTCCATATTAAAACTGGATGATCAGAGCAGAAAAATACAAGTTGGTTAAAGGTTCCATAGAACAGAGCTAAGAACTGAACCCACGTTTCTTGAGCCAAGCTTTGCCCCTATGACAGGACATGTTGAAGTCCAAATCCCATAAAGATTAAATTATATATCATCTTTTTCCACATCCTCTAGTACCAGCCAGATCCTAGATACAGCTGCAGAATCTGGCCATCAGCAGGTTATAGGCAGGGACAAGTAAACATATCCATAACTCTCTGCCAGTCAGTAATGGCCTAAGTAGGATCCATTCAGCTGTTTTTTGTTATGGTGAAGGCACTGCATGTAATTCTAGGCACTGGATGGGGTTGTGCTCTTGTTTCCTCAACTGATTTTCTTTCCTATTTTAGGGGAAGATACTGGGGTTTTCAGTTCTGCAATATTACACAGGGCTCTCTCAGATACTTACTTCATCCCCCACACAGTAGTGTCCAGCAGTGTGCTGCAGAGTCTGCTCCAGTGCTGTCAAGAGAGGTGGTACACTGGAATAAGGCATTGGAAAGTCAATTGAAAGGGACACCAAACACTTTCTAGACTGAGAATTATGTACAAGGGCATCTTAACCCTGAGCAGAGTATTAAAAAGGAGCATTTTGGAACAGAAATCTTACTATAGTTATGGGAATCTGTAGGGTCGTTTGGCTTTTTTGGACCCAGGGTGACTTCAGCTGCTTTAGACAATGCACTTGAAATACTACAAGGATAATGTAGAAATAGGTGATTGAGGAGGGGAAAAAAGCATAGGTCCAGTCAGTTTGTGTCTGTCAGAAGTGAAGATGGGCCTGTCATTGCAGCACACGGGGAAAGGGATTTTGAGGGAACCAAAAGCACTTTATTTCTCTCAAAGAGGCAAAGAAATACTCTGCTACTTGCTAGACTCTGTGGGAGTTTGCTATTAGGTGTCCAATTACAAAAGCATATCTATATATCTATCTATATATATGTAGAACTTTTTAAGTGCTTTGAGCCCTTGTGCTTCAGAGTGAATCAACTGCCTCAGAGTGCAGGATGGCACCAGGCTTCCCCTCTTCCATGTGCAGCAGTGGAAGTGTTCTGTGCACACCTTTCCTCTGAGATCCTGGGGAGCCACCAGTCCTGCACAAGAGACTCTGGGCAGGAAGAGCACTGTCTCTGCCAGCAAGGCAGGACCCCAGCACACCAGCCTAGGAATATCTGTGGTTCTATTTGAAAAAGGCAAGAAGAATGCCAGCAGTGCAGCATTTTGTAAGGTCAGCCAAAATATTGATCATTTTGGATGTGGGATGTACCTTGAAAGCCAGATGTGATACAGTTCTGAGCCCATTCCATTTTTTTCTCCCCCATTTGTTTCAGGACACTCAGGTTCTGTGAAGGGAAAGAAATCTCTAGGTTAGATGACTGCTGCTGGCTGGATCTTACCCACTGTGTCATCCAGTGGAGGAGAGGGGAGATGAGGAGTGACCAAGGCTGAGCCCCTGGCCTGAGTTCACTTGGTTGGGTCAGCCCTGACCTCACCTGCACCAAATCATGCACCCTGCTGTATCCTTCTCTTGGCACTACCCTTCTGTAATAGTTGCCAGGGTATCCCTTTGCCTCTTCCCTTTTGGCTGCTCAATTCTCTTCTTCCTAAAATGTCCTAGACTCAGCAGTAAGACCATATGGATTCAGCTCTTTCTGGAAAGAACCCTGGGATGCTATAGGATTTGCTGTGTTGGAAATACTGTATTGGTGCCATTGGCAGATCAGGCAGAGGTTAAGCAGATTTTATCTGCTAGCACACCAGTCTGAAGTTCTGCCACCTGGTTGGCTGGCAACAATTTAAGGAGCCTGAGAATTTCAGAGACGGAAATCCTTTCTGATTTCCTCATTTGCATGGATCTGACAAGGCAGTACCTGGAGTGGCTGAATGCCAGAGGCAATGTGATCAGCGATCATTCTGACTTGGGCTCTCTTCTTTGGATCTTGGGGCAGGAGCCTGGGGTTAGGATGTGTCTCTTCTAGGTAATTAATTATAGCTAGCTGTAATGAACAAAGACATAATGGGAGGTTATTGAAGAGCCAAGGAAAACTTCACATCCTGGACACCTGGGAAAGTGGAGCTGATCCAAGAGAATACAACAGCTTTTGAAGGCAGTTTGTTACCCAAGGAACCCAAGGAACAGAATAACCCCTCTGACATCTGCCTGTGACCTTGTTGTCATTTGGTCCAGCTGTAATTTAAGGCAAACCATGAAACAGCCATTGAAGTCAGACTACAAACTGCTTAGTGAAAGGTGAAGTTATGAATCAAAGCAGAATTGAATTTAAATCCTTGACAGTAGTTTCTCATCAGGGACTTCGTGCTATTTCTGTTTCCAAGTGGGGTCATAAATGCCATCTCTTTTCCAATGTATAGGTGAGAGCTCTGAGGAAAAAGATGGGACAAAGCCATCCTGTCCAGACTGGGCAGCAGGCTGGAGTGAAAGGTTAACAGGGATGTGGCTGATAACTCACCGACTGAGAAAGGGTGATGCCATCAATTTTCAAGGCTGGGACTTGCTGCATTGGATTCAGTGCCTTGAATTCAGCAGAAAACTGTGGAAACAAACCTGAGATTACTCTACAGCAGTAAGAAATTCTTCTTGTTTTCTTCTCCCGAACCCAGTTACCAAATTTCTTTCCTTCCTCTTTTTTCTCTCTCTACCTTAATACTAATCTTTGCAGTAAATTATGCTGTACCATTAGCCTACAGCAAGCTCTCACTGGGGCTCAGTGATCACTGCATCCTGGCCCAGACTGCCTTATCTCTTGATAAAGCACCACTGCATTGCCCAGTGGTACTGCATCAGTGCCACCATTACTGTCCCAGTTGTCCACCTCTGCCTTAGCCCGTACCAGCCCGTTGAGCCAGTGGTACTACGAGGTGCACAACTCCCTCCTATGGACCCCAAGTAAGGTGTCAGTGAAGATCTCTTTTGGCAACCCACCTCTTCCTTTTGCAGACCCTTTGCAGCCCCCTGCAATATAATTTAGCATCTTTTGGATGCCCCCTATCCCCGCCTCCATGCATTTTCTGTTGGTAATTGAATGAGGTTGCATCTGTTTAAAGTACGGGGCAGCTTCTCTGAAGTCTGTGCTCCAAATATATTCAGTTGTATCATGGTAAGCAAAAGATCTTCAGCCTTATGGATTCCATCACAAATGTTTGAGAGAGGAAAAACCCTTAAGTCTCCTGCAGTCATATTCTCCTCCTGTCTCACATGCCAGGGAATACTGGCTGAAAGCAACTATTAATTACAGAGAAGTGGTGAGGAATTCAGTAACTTTGCCTGTGAACTTTCTAGTGCTAATCTCAAGTCTCCTAATGATCCCCACGTTCAGTACCCCTGGAGAGAGCAGTGGTATTTTTATCCTTACCTGCTGTCCTCCATCCTTAATGAGGTTCACTGGGACCAGGTCATAGGAAATTCCTTTCAGAGCCAGTGCTAGGGAGAGCAGAGTGTACAGCTTCAGACAGCTACACTGGGACCAGTTTCATTGGCAATGGGCTCAGGAAAATGTTAGCATCTACATTTGAAAAAAACCCCTATCCCTCAAGGAGGGTGGCCTGAGTCCACTGAGAAGACAGTGCCCTGGCAAATGAAGGACCAGAGTACTAAAGATCAGTCCTGGCAAAACCACTGCATTTTTCAAAATAACCTTTGCAATTCTTTGTAGCACAGCCCTTCCTGATTCAGCTTATAGAGGGCAGGGGTGCTCACCTTCAAAATCTTTGTCTAAGTACAGGTAGGGACCATTCCTAGCCCTGCTTAGCTCTCAAGACCTGGGCAGGCTAGAGTCTGAGGCAGTATCATGAAGCCCTCTTATCTGTTGCCCTCTATTCCACCTGCTCCAGGTAAGCTGCACTCTTCCCCTCCCTCCCCATGGGGTGATGCCTCACTGTTCCAGGCTCATGTTTGCTGACCTTTCTGTTAATAAGTGATTGATTAATTTGGTTAGTGAAGGGGAGGATACTGCCATACTGAGACAAAAAAAGAGATCAATACTGAATCTTACCGATTCGCACTCTCCAAGAGCAGGAGCTTCGGAAATAGCTGTAAAGTATTGGCTGAGAAGAGACAGATAAAAGGGTTATATGCTGGGAGCACCAGAGTATTGTATGTAAGGAGAAGAATGCATGAGCAGAAGGCATTTCAGGAACTCTTAAGACGGGGAGAGTAATGTTTGGAAGAGAGAGGGCTCCTTTCTGAAAGCAACTGTTCCTGATTTGGGCATACAGGTAGCATCGCTGTCTCTCATAATAGCCTTCTCATTATCCAGTTGCACCTAATGTTTCCAGCAATGCACAAATGACCTTGAAATTATTCCCTATAAAGCTTCCCTCTTTGTCCCTATCCAATATTGCTAACTTCTATCTCATCTCGGATTTCAGAAACAATTTCAGTTCTGATTGTGCCAAGCACCTGGGTATTTGCATGGTATGAAATAGCTTTTCCAGCCATGCAGGGAAAAGCCAGATCTCTTTCCAAACATAAAGAGCTTCTGCTGTTTGAGATGAAAGCCACAAAGACAGACAATTCATCTCTACCTGAACTATAACACTATGGCAACCTTCCCAGACACTTCCACCCTGTCCAAACTCTCACCTTTTCAGATGCCATGGTAAACATGTGCAGTCGTCTCCACAAAATAAAAACAACCTCTGTGTTTTCCCTTTTAACTCAGCTGGAATGGGGGAAGGCTTCTCTCCTAAAACCAATGAGGAAAGGACTATGCCCCCTAGTCTGCCCCGCAGGACACAAAAATCAGCCAGTCAGATTCAATCCTGAGTCATTGCAGTCACCCTCTCCCAGCCCTGATATCAAAACCATTAACCAGATTTAAGCTTGGAAGCACATTTGGGAACCATTCTTATTTCCATAGCTTTTCATCCAGAAACAAATAAGGTATCTAGAGAGCCTCCTACGCTGTCACCAGTTGCCAATGCAGAAATCTAACTCTGGAGAACAAAAAAAAAAGAAAACCAAAGCAGCATGCAGAATTTCTGTTCCACTAGGGAATGACTGCTAGCTCCAGGAATGGGCCGCCTTTGCAGGGAGATTCCTTAAGTCTGCTCCTGTAGCTCCCCTTCCACCAGTGCTGGCCAGTACAGGGGATTTTCTACATTGCAGGTATGGGAGAAGCTGCTACTCTGCTCTCAGACTAACTTAGTGTAAAATAAAAGATTGCGCTTTTATTTGTGCCAGTCTTTTCTTTCCACACAGGAAATTGGTACCCATGTATAGCTCTAAATAAACCTGTAATCATGTCTCTCCTTGCTTACAGAGATCCCATGACATGCCATGGATCTCTGTGTGTCTCTACCCTCCCAAAATGCATAAATATTTTTCCAGATACTTGGCAGCAAGACAAAAGAAAGCAGGGATATGCTCAATTACAGTCTGTCAACAGAAAACAGAGACACTGATGATCTCTGTGCTCCTGTCCTCTTTGTAAACTTCATGCTTCTCTTACAGTTTAGACTGGCTCAAATAACTTCAGATGAGGTATGTCTTTGACTAAATTACTCAGATTTGTAAGTGAGGAGCAAAGAGATGAAAAGTACTGGTAACACTTGAGTGCACAAAGTATTTACTGATTTTCTTAAATTCTCCTGGGATCAGGGCATTGGAAAGATCAGCTATGTTCATTTTTCAAATGTCTAGCCTGCTGAGTTTCAGGGAAAGAAACAGAAACTATGGCTTCAAAAGAGAAACATAGAGCACTCATGAGATACTAATTTTACTTGCTTTTCCTGAGGACCTTGCTAATGATTTTTTGGCTCAGAAATTCCTGTCCTTCACTACACCTGTTTTGGACTCTGGCCTCTCAGCCAGCAGAGACATTTCTCCTCATCCTCTCTGCAGTTCTTTTTTGGTTTTACAGCCTATGCTATCATTTGGAATAAACTGTGCTAAGCTAATTGCCTTGCTCTATAATTTCAAGGTCCTGGGGGATTTCACCAAAAAGAACATGGAAACCAAGCCATTGTTCAGCTGGGAACTGTCTCCAGAGGCTGGAGTGGAGTGATCTCTTGAGTTCATGCTGTTTTGCTCCCAGCAGCAGGGCAGATCACAGGCAAAAATAATCACCTAAGTAAAGACTAGAGACAGCAGAAATGTTTTGTCCTCAGTGGACAGGTCCCAGAGAGACACTGTGTCTTCCTCAGAGGAAGTACTGAGCATGGTCCAGGGAAGTCTCAGGAAAGAATTGCCTGCATTTATAACCCTATGGGATAAAATCCCCAAAACCTGCAGTTTAGACTGGTTGGAGCTGGGATGATAGCAGGAGGACAGGATTTGCTTAATGTCTACTGAGAGTTCTGGTTTGGTTCTGATTTCATTTCTGACAATCAGTGAGGAAAGTTTGGGCTTAAATAGCAGTCCAGAGTAAAAATTTGGGAAACACACTCCCCTGCTGTGAAAGACGGAAGAAACACCCCAAACTTTGTGTGTTGACCTCTTAAGTTTTCTGTCTTCTTCAGAGTAGTATGGTCTACTCCGGATACCACCTCTTGCCAGGTGATATACGGGATGCACTTGGAAAGGCCAAATCTCTCACCTTTCCTGAGATTCATCAAGCCCAGCAGGCTGCACACACACACTGCTCCTTGGGGCTTGCCTGGAAGGCACAGCTTCCACTCTGCTGAGTTCAAATGCAAAGCAGAAAGAACAGATTTGCTCCTATATTCTCAGTATCTTTTCAGCAGGACTTGGTGTGAAAAGTGCACGTGAATAAAATATGCTAAGTAAGCACCACCACCAAAAGCATTAACACACTAAAGCATTTTATTTAGCACGGGGTTAAATTCCTTGCTTTCTCCTGCGCCAGAGACATGGGTGCAGGCCGGGGCAGCGGAGGCGCGGTCCTCCCGGGAACCGCCATCCCGGCCTTCCCGGGGTGCCGGGGCACCAGAAACCACAGCCGGCGACAAGGCCGAACCGAGCGAGGCCCGCGCAGGCCGAAGGCGGAGAGCCGCCGCCCTAAGCCCGGCTCCCCCCGGCGGCGGTGCCGCCATCGCCCCCGCTTCCCTCCCGCCCCGCGGGGAGAGCGCGGAGCCAGCGTCCCGTACCTTGGCGGCGGCGGCGCTCATCGCCGTCCCGGGCTCCGCTCAGGGCTCGGCGGCTGCCCGGCACCGCATCCCCGGGACTGCATCCCCCGGCGTGCCCCGCGCCCGCCCGCACTCCGCGCCCAGGATGCGCCGCGCCCGGCGCGGTGCAGCGCGCGGCGGGTGCCCGCGGATGCCGCCGCGGCAGCGGGAGCCCCGCCGGGGGCCGGGGGGGCCGGCACGTCCCGCAGCCCCGCCCGCCGCCACCCGCCCGGCCGCGCTGGCCCTCGTCACCCTCCTCAGCTTCGCCTCCCGCTTCCACCGCCTGCGGGAGCCGCCGCACGTATGGTACGGGCCGGGGCGGGGCGTGCGGCTGTCCGGCCGAGCACTGCCCGGGCCCCGGGGTAAGGGTGGGTGCGTGTCCGCCTTCTCCCGGCCACCGCGGCCGGGACCGCGCCCTGGCTCCCGGCCCGCGCCCCTTGCCCGCCCCCGCCTTGCCCGGCGTGAGAGGGATCCCTGTTTGTCCCCGGCAGGTGGAGGGACGGGACAGGGCGGTGAGGGCCACAGGGAAGGGCTGCGCTCTCGGCCAGCCCGGCCTGGCCCCTGCGCCCTCCCCGCGGCTCTCGGGACGTGCTGCAGGGAGGGCACCGGGCCCCGGGAGGCGGTTTTGGGGTTCTTTGTGCAGCAGGCCGGCTTTTTAACCTCGATAAGGTCAATTAGGAATAAAAAAGGCAAACCAGACGTTTTGGAGTGATAATATCAAACTCTTTAGAAAAAGGCCTTTTCCTACAATGGCTGCAGTGCTCTCCATGATTTCCCACTGAGTATAACGCATTGTCTCGTGTGGAATGTATGGCAGCAACCCTTTATGCTATAAAAAATATAAGTAAAAAAACCATTCTGGGTTTTTTTTTTTCTCTCTTCAGCATTTTAGCAGATTGGTTATTGTGGTTTGTGTTTTGTTGGTGTGTTTTTTCCAGTTGGGATGAAACTCATTTTGGGAAGATGGGAAGTTACTACATTAATCGGACCTTCTTCTTTGATGTCCATCCCCCTTTGGGGAAGGTAAACTGCTTTTCTGTTACATGTTTCAGAAGCCACAGGAGTGGGCCAATAAAAGTCTGCCTCTGCCTTCTGGCCAAAGGATGTGGTGAACAATAAAGTCCTTCCTAACTGTTGTTGACAGCATAGTAATTTGCATTCTGTGTCCAGAGCCTCAACTTGCAACTTTTCGTCTTCACAAAAAAATGCTTCAAATATAAGAAAACCAAACAGTATTGCATGTTGGGTGTTTGAAAGGCTTAACATGAAAAAAATCAATGTGACACTTGGAGGGCATATGTCATAGAAGCCTACATTTTGAAGGGAGCAAACAGTTCCTGATAACTTGTGAGCAGATGAGATGCCTGCCACAAATGACCCTGAGAGCACTGATTTCCTGTTCTGTAGATGAGCTTGTTTTAGCAACAGTGTGTAGTGTGGATGAAGGTGCATCCTCCTGCCTTTTCAAGGTTATCTTCCTTTCAGACTGAGTCTCCTGAAACTAAAGGGATAGGGAGCTGTGGGAGACTACAGAATTCTCTCTGCTCAATTCCACACCTGTTATTTTTCTTGAGCTTGCAGTCATCCTTACAGTCTGTTGCAAAAATAATTCTGATTTTGCCTTTAGACAAAGGGCAGTATGTATGTATATGATTTCTGTAAATAATCTCTTTTTTTGGATGATGAGTCTGAATTATTTGTCCTCTGGATCAATGTGGCTTCTATAGAAATCTTACCTGCTGCTAGCCTGGATACTTTTTCCTCCAGTGTGATTTTCCTGACCAGTTTTTTCACCTTTCCTCTTCAGATGCTGATTGGACTTGCTGGCTACCTTAGTGGATATGATGGTACATTTCCTTTCCAAAAGCCAGGGGATCGATATGAGCAGCACAACTACGTAGGGATGAGAGGGGTAAGGCTCTGCAGGCTGGTGTCAAGCTGGTTAGCTTTGCTGTAACATGAAATACAGAGTGTTACCTCTTAAGGACGGCTCTCCTTGATCAGGTCAGAGGTCTCTTTAGCCTTGTGCCTTGTGTTTAAGCTCCTCTGAAAAGTGTTAGTGGTTTTATTGTGAATAAATCTTAATGTGTGTCTGTGAGAGGCCAGGTAAGAAATTAAAGTGAAAATGGAGGGCAGCTCTTCCTGCTAATTAGTGAGACTACACTGCTGCATGGGATAGATACCTTGCCTTGACTGCAATGCAAACATTGCTGAGTTTGAGCTTCTCTCACTCCATTGTGCCTGGCTAATCTCCTGGGGAGCCAAGGATATCAAAAAGCCAGGATCATCCACTGTCACCTGCCACCACCAATTTGCCACCACCAGTGACACGGAGCTGAGTATGCTGATAGAGCCTGGGACAGCAGGGCAGAATTCAGATTTGTATTCGATCTGAAACCCTGGCTGTACTGCTATTTAGAAAGACCAAGAGCCATATAACTGACAGCAGATAAGTCAAAAGGAGAAACAGTGGCCAATTGCTGCTACCTAGAAAGAAAACTGAAAACTGGGAAGGCTTGTTTTCTTAGTTTAGTTTCCAGAAGTTCATGATTTTAGATTTCCCTGAGCCAAAGGTGGGAGAGAAGCTAGAACCAGACATTAAAGATAGTAAATTTTACTGTGGTCTTGCTTTCTTTTGTTTTGATTTCTCCTCTTTCTCCTCCAGCTATCCTTAGTCTCATTTGTGTAGGAGAGGGGAATCTGGTCTGCTAAGTATATAAGGTGCAAGTGTATTTTGTTCTTAGCTTTCATAAAGTAGTATCTTGTTAAAAAAAGGCTGAGTATAGTGGATGTGTAGTGCACCTACTTGATGCATCCTTTTATAAATATCTGGTGTAGTCTAGCAAGTGTGGCTGGCTGTTTGTTACCTCTTAAGGTCTGCAGAACAGAGCCTCTGCAGAGTAAGCCTGTCCTCTGAGTGGTGTCTTTGTTCAGTGTTCAGTTGGCTTTTGTCCAATGTTCTGTGTGACCCAGTTCAGCTGCAACACCTCCTGTTGCTGTAGGTATGGAAGATAGGAAAAGGATAGGATAGGGTAGGAAAAGGATAGGATAGGAAAAGGATAGGATAGGATAGGATAGGATAGGATAGGATAGGATAGGGAAGGGAAGGGAAGGGAAGGGAAGGGAAGGGAAGGGAAGGGAAGGGAGCTCTTGTCCACTGTGGGTGGGGTTATAACTTCTCTCATGATCTTTTCCTCCAGTTTTGTGCATTTCTTGGCTCCTGCCTGGTTCCTTTAGCCTACCTGACAGTGTTGGAACTGTCAAAGTCACTGCCAGCAGCCTTACTCACGGCTTTCATCCTTATTTTTGGTAGGTGTTCCTGCTACAGCAAAATTCAATATCTTAATTGTTCAGATAATTTAATTTCTGGGTTACCGTGTGTTACTTAACCAGGGGATATTTGTGTTAATGAGAGACTTTCTCAAAAGCAAAGTAATTCCACTTTTTTTTACATATATATGCATGAGGCTTTTTGATTGGTGGTCCCCTTAAGAACTTTACAGTCTTGTTTAGTTCATAGGTACTTCTGTTATTTGCATAACCACAGTATTGGATTAGATTGCACCTTAATTTTATAAATTTTTTTTAAGGTGGATGGTCAGGAATTATTTTGCCCACTAGTGAAACATTTATGTTTCCTATATGAATGATAGAGATGTTTAACAGCCCCTGCATTACCTTAGAAGAGTTCACAATAAGAAATTATTAAAGTTCCTTGTTGAATTGAGCCAAGCGGAGAAATTGACCTTGCAAATGGAGTTACCAAAGTAGGGGTTTTGTGAGGACTCACAGGTATTGAGAAATGGAGATTTAAAATATCAAAGCTATATTAATTTTTTATGGGTACCATCTAAAAGACGACTTCTCCTCTGGCACCATGGTGGTGCCTTAGATGGATCATTGCTGACTGTAACCTCTCCATCTGAATATGTTGCCAACTCTTTCCAAATGGTGTTTCACAGATACTGCTGTATTGCCTTTTGTTTTTGTATTTGTTTTTAGTTTTGTTTTGTTGGTTTGTTTGTTTTTTCCTTTGTCGTCCAGGTAGAAAATGAAATGTTGTGATCTCCTTCTGTTTCTAAAATTTCCCACCTTCTTGTCTTGACTATGCTGAGGAAGCTGAATTCCCACAATCTTAGATTCACTTTGGAACTGCAAGTCTTTCTGACATTGCTGTGTGTCTCTTTGCAGATACAGGCTGTATTACATTGTCCCAATATATTCTGCTGGATCCCATTCTAATGTTCTTTCTCATGGCAGCTGTTCTGAGTATGGTGAAATGTAACAGCTGTGCAGACAGGTAAGATAAGGATGATAATTTTCTTAAACGATAGGTATTTAACTTTCGCATAGTTAAAGTAATGTCTGCTGTTGGTGATGCGTGAATGGCTGAAATGAGATTATTTCCAGAAATTTGAAGGTGAAAATGACTGTTGGTAGCAGAGAGAAATTTTTACTACGAGGGTTTGTGTAGTTAGGGATAAAGTATTGTTACTGGAGTGCACCAACTTACCTGTGACTTTAAGCACCTTTAAAAATCCTGCTGTCTGAGGTAAATAGTGTAATTTGTTTGGTTTAGAGAAATGGCTACAGAAACGTAGAGGGAAATATAGCCAGGATGATTCTGAATAAAGTAGTCAAGTTTCTAAGGGTATTTGCTATAGACCCATCCAGAGAGAGTGGTGGTTTATAGGTAGTGGGGATATATCAGAAAGCTTCTTTGTGGCTGGGCTGCACAGAGTAGTTTCCTTGAAATGCATCCTGAATTCAAAGACATAAAAAGTCGAAATTCTCTGTTATATATGAGCAGTTTTTGTTTCATGAAACACTTAAGAACTGATCGTATCAATCTTAGTGTGTCTATAGTTTGTGTGGCTGAAATGCAGCCTGCATGTACAGCTATCCAAGGCCATCCTTATCGACAGCACGCTCCCCAGGGAATGCAAGCACTAAACCAGGCAGTGCTTCATCAGCTCTGTGTGCCTTGACCTGAATTTATTTTTCATATCTTGGAACTAATCCTGTTGTCAAAGTAGTTGATATTCTACAAATTAAAAGCCAACTCTACCTATTGTGTTGCTTAGCAGGTCATGGGGATTTTGTCTGGTTGAAATGAAAGCGTCAAGGCATTAGGAATCAGGAGGAAAAAGGTTTTAAATTCTGCTGTCATTTTTTCTCATCTTTCTTCTATGGTTCGATTTTGTGTCAGTTTATAATTTGTTTGCTTTTTGCTGCAGCTTTTGTTTGTGTTTTGGATAGATGTTTTCCACTAAGGTTTGCTTGCTTTAGTATGGGTGGCTGCTCTTTGCCTCTTGTTCTTCCCCATGTCCCTGAATTTCTGAGAGAAGTAAGTTTGCACTTTATGGAGCAAAGTTCTTGTTTCTGTTTTCAGAACTTCCATGTAGCCAGACTTTCTTCACACTAGTATTTTAGCTTATACCTGATGTCTGTGTTTCCATCCTTTAATGGGAGATCTAGGGTTGCCCCTGGGTTAAGTGTACCTGAAGCCTGTATCAAGGCTTCACAAGCCTGTATCTGAAACCAGCATCCTTGTGTGATTCTAAACTAAATGAAAAACTTGTTTTTCCACTTCTTGTGTGTTCCTGAGAAGATGGACTTCTCAGTCCATCTGAGAAGTAATTTTGTGGGGTAACTGATCTGTTATTTATTTTTGTGATCACAGGCTGCCCATTCATGTAGCCATCATTTTATTTACTGACTTGTTCTACTGGTCCTGCAGGCCATTTTCTGTCTCCTGGTGGTTCTGGCTGAGTCTGACTGGTGTGAGCCTTGCTGGAGCAATGGGGGTAAAATTTGTTGGCCTTTTTGTAGTCCTCTTGGTTGGCTTGAACACAATCTATGACCTATGGGACTTGCTGGGGAACCTCAGCCTTTCACTGGTGAGTTTCAAAGGCTTTTCTTTACTCTAAGAGTTTCTTTATTTTGTTTACTTTGTAATTGTCCTAGTCTTTGACAACCCTGCAAGTACCGAAACAGTGATACTCTGTCTGCAGCAAAGAGGGACAACTGATGTGGTAAAGAAGAATGGAGGCTAAGGTTATAATGAAAAAATTATTGCCAGACATTTGAAAAAAGCCAAACACACTTAGATTAGCAGGACGTAGTAGTGTACAAGCTCAGCAGAAAGAGTATTACTTTTTCCTGAGAGAAACTGTTACCATTGCAGCTGGCTACATTTTCAGCCTAAGCTAAAAATGCTCATTGGGAATGGCTTTACAGTGGCCCAAAGCAAGGTGTTGTGCAACACTGCTACCTGACCTTCCAAGGAGAATGTGCTGCCTGACAGACAGGCATGTTTGCAGCACTCAGTTTGCACAAGCAGCGTGAGCTCAGGCTCTGCTTGGTGAGAGTAACGGGGAGAGGCTGCATAACAGGAGCATCACAAGTCATGGAAATGCTCTGCAACCTGCAGTATCCACAGCCAGTTTGGAGGACAGCCATAGCCTGCTTGATTTCACACGCATTTAGTTCTTCTAAGCCTTAAAAAAATTGCTAGTGGGTTTGAGTGTCCTGGTCTAATATATTGCATTTTATGTTTGCAAAGTGTGAAATTTGCTGTTTGGAGAAATGCTTTGATGTACCATTTGCTGCCTTGCAACCAGCCGGAAGACAAATTCTTCAGTCATATCTTTTAAAAGGTGTTCAGTTCTCCTCTTGTCTCAGCCTCTTTTGAAGCTTAAAAATTCTATTTTTTTCACTTACTGTTTTTGTCTTGTTTGTCTTATAAACAGTGGGAGCATGGGGCGACTTTTTATATTCCTCCTGTGTGATTTGTTTTCTTTGATTAATGTGAATCAATATGGCCTGCAAAGATTCAATGTTCCAAGTCCAGAAAAACACTTCTTGAACAAAGTCAGTTAATTGCATTTGAAATAGAACAAATCCATCATGTCTAAGCTTTGTGCCAGCAGACAGCTGCACAGTGATTTCATTTGTGCTGGTGGCAGCAAAGGCAGCAAACCCTTGAGTGTTAGAATATGTAAATAAATTTACTCCAGAAGGTAGATGCTTTCTGAATAGCTGCTTGGAAACCTTGGTGCTTGAGCAGAGGGGAAAAAAATGGTAAGGATTAATCTCCTGAAAGCCTGAATAACTTGCCTCTACATTTGTTAAGAAGCTACCCATGATTATTTACATGCAATTTTTTGGGGACTAACTTGATTTCTAGAATTCTCAGCTTGTGTTGGTCCATTGTTCTGGTTTGCTCACTGCTGTCTTTCATGTGCACTTTGTTTTCTTTGACTTTACATTGAAGTCTTTAGTTAAAGAAAACCATTTCATGAAAACTGAAGCACATTGAGGCCTTTTTAAGTAGGGAACTGGAGGTTAGTTCATGTGCCTCTTCACTGCCTATATTTGGTTCGGTACTATCAATCAGCATTAGTTTCTAAGTGTCCAGTGGTTATTAAGTGTTCTGCTGAAGTACTTTAACTGAACAGCTCTTTCCTTTGTTGAGTTCACTCAGTTTTGCAATGTGTTCAGCTTTTTCCATTCCTTCTGAATTAATTGATTCTGGTCCTAAGGGATGGAGAATTATTAGCTTAATGATAGGTATCACGTTAAAAAATATGGATAATAGCAAGTGCATCTGCTTTCATCCACTTTGAAGTTAGTGTGGCCCTTTAGCAAACAGTTCTTGCTATTTAATTTTTTCTTCTTCCACAGCTATTTAGGTTTTGCCACAGGTTTTGCTGTTGGCTTTTCTGTAGCTTCTGGCTGATCAGTACTAGAAGCTGCAGTGTGAGAGCATCCTTGCTAAGCAAGGTGAATTTCTGTAAGTGAAGCATAACTAGATCCCCAAGTTGTCCTGGTTACATTCACATTTGCATAGAGTTATTGGGGCAACAAATTTTCATTTTCCCTCTTGCTTAGTTTTGGTAGTTACTGTTTTGGGAGCCATCTCTTTGCTGGGATTTTGGGTCAAGATGTGTACCACTGAGAAACAAGTTAAGGTCCTTGCTCTCAAAGAATTTTCAGTGGTGGCTGCCCAACCTCCTTTGCCAAAATTAGGGATGCTCATACTTCGGAACACTAAACTCTCCTATTGCCTATTTTTGTCTTTTTTCCCATGACCCTAAAATTTTGAGGTACCATAGCTCCAGCTTCTGGAGATTCACAGCAAGATCCGCCTCAGCTTTTACCTCTCTCTGGGCCTTCCTGAGGTAATTCTACAGCCTGGTGAGCTTTCTTGCACAGCAAGCCCAGCCATAGGACTGCTGCTCATAGTCTTGTGAAATAAGGAGTGGAATTGTTCCTGCCCTGTTTGATCCAGATTGTGTTTGTTGCAGGTCATGTTTGGGAAGCATTTACTGGCTCGTGTCCTCTGCCTCATCGTACTCCCGCTTGCCCTCTACGCGGCTATGTTTGCTGCTCATTTTGCAGTCTTAAATAGAAGGTATTTCACAATGTTTTCTCCAGAAGAATTACTTGTCTTTGCTTTGAATTAAAGGCTATTGGTTATATAGTACTCCAGTTTCAGTGTCAGAAGCACAGTCACAAGCTGTGTCTTTGTTTCATTCCCTTCCCCAACTCTCCAGCCAAGCTGACAGTGAAATTGAATTTGAGCTTGAGTCTTTCTGAAATGCCAAGCAAGTAACCTAACCAAATTTCTTGTCTCATTATTTTCCTCTTCTCTTTCTGGAATCTGAAAATATCTCAACTCCATTCTTTGTCTTTTTGTAATTAAAAAAAAAGTCATTGTATTCCTGAAAAATGGCTGTGTTTAAGAGTCTGAGTGTGCTTGAAGGGAGGGCTCTTTCCTGAATGCTTGCAACCAAGGGATGCTTTTTACAAGGAAAGAGCTAGTAAAATGGCCAGGTAATGTTTTCCATATGCCAGCATTAAACAAATAAGGTGAATAAGCATTTCACTGTAGAAAAAGAATAGAAATAAATGTTATTTTTCAGTCAAAGTTGACTGGTCTTACCACTAACCTCTTACAGGAGCCACAGAGAAAGGCTTTGTTATATCTGTCCTGACAGTGGGTCAGTTTATTTGTTGTAAGAACACCTCCAAAGACAGTTCTGATGCTTTGTGCAGTGCCAGCATGTACATTTTTGTGACCTCAAGTCCTTGCAGCTCTGGACAATTTCCTGCAAGACTGTCTCTATCTTCTGTGATTCACAACATTAGAGAAGTGTGCCTCTTAGGGGAGCTGCACCCACTCTTCTTCTTCAGATGCCCAGTCTGGTTTTACAATTTTTGTTCTGTAGAAACAACTTGGTAATGCATGACAGGTTTGTATGCTGTTTAGTGAGACCTTGAATTGTCATATTCCTTGCTGTCTTTTGTAGTGGTCCTGGGGATGGTTTCTTCAGTTCAGCATTTCAATCCCAGCTGATTGGGAATAATCTTCATAATCTCTCCGTTCCAGAGCGTGAGTGTCCAAATGAATAAAGCACTCTGAATGTTGTCAGTGTGCATGAGAATTTAAAGAAAAATGGGGTCCCCGTGACTCAGTGCAGGGCAGTGTGAATTATGCTTTCCATGGTCAAGGTCAGATGCATGCTCTTCCTCTGTGCAGTTTTATGTACTGACAGAAAAAAAAAGGCTGAAAATACCACCATGTTCAGTACATGGTCACTAGCTGTTTCATCATATTCCATCTAGAACGAAAGATGCCATTTTGAGGGGTTTGACTTGTGTGCATGCATCTTTTTATTCTTTGGTTCTGTATTGTTTGAGACAACAAAAAGATGTTTTTCCTGTTCACCTCATATTTGTAGGTGTTCAGATGTGGGATTTGTTTCCAAAATATGTGTAAATGGAAACTATCAACTTTTGTGACACAGCGTGCCACTGGTCCGGCTGTGTTGTATTCAGAAGGCATGTGAATTTAGCAAAAAGAAGGCTCTGTGCTTGTTCCCTAATCCTCAGTTTGGCTAGGGACTACTGAGCCTTGTAATGGTTTAGCTTTCTGATTACTTCAGCTTTTTTTCTGGCTGTTCCTTGCTCCAGAGCTGTCACTGGGGGAGCATCAGGTCTGTTCTCCAATGCTGAGTTTTTTCACTTATGTTGGGGGCTAGGAGGGAGGATGTCCTGAGCTGGCTCTCCTATCCAATAGCTGAGCTTGCCTCCCTTCCCTCTTGTATTGCTGTAGGGGTCAGCAGTGTTTTAATTTGACTGTATACTCTGAGGGAAAGCTTATCTCAAAACTCTCATTATGAAATTGCAAACAAAGGAATGCCTTACCACGTCTGTTTAGGTTAAAACTTAGTGGGAGAGTTTTAAGTGTTTCAGCCAAATGTTATGTAACAGTTTCACTGAATCCTGGTTAGGGGTGGGAGATAAGCTTGCAATGAGCCCTCTGGAGTAATGTGTCAAACAGGAAACAAACTTCCTTCAAAACAATGGAGACTGCATGCCGAATCAAGCACTGTAGACTAGCTGGGGGAGATACAGGAGAGCTGCCTTATGTCTTTTTTCTCCCTCTTTCTCAAGCAGATTTGGCATATGGGTCTGTGGTCACAATGAAGAACCTTCGGATGGCAGGGGGGTACCTTCACTCTCACTGGCACCTCTATCCAGAGGGCATTGGGGCTCGCCAGCAGCAGGTGGGTGTGCTGTGGTAGTATTGCCTGTGGCTACAGCCACTGGCTTACTTTTGTGTTTAGCATTAGGGGCCAAACTGGTAGGAGCTACTTGTTTCCTCAGCATCTGTTACCCTGTCAGTGCCACAGCTGTGCACTTGGCTTGGCACTCTGACTAAGAAGGAGGCTTGAAGAGAGCCTATCACACTGCACCAGAGGGGTGACTTACAGTAACAAGGCTTTGCAAGACCACTGTCCATAAATGATGCCCAAGAGGACTTCAGAATAGTCTTCCATAATGAAAGTTACCTCAAGGAAGGCTGTTAAACTTTGTTTAAAACAAGTACATTATCTTGCAGCGTTTCTGGCTGTATATTAAAAGCAAGGGAATAGAACTGCTGTATATTGTTTTTACCCCAGCCACTGGACTTTGTGACCTTACATGAATACCTCTCCTTTGTGCCTTGCTTCCTTCATCTGTCACCAAAGAATCTGTAATGCTTTGCTCATTAAATTAGATACTGTAGGCTTGTAAGCTAATGTAGCCATATGGAAACCATCTGAACGAAGGGCTTCTCATTAAATGATTAAGCAATAAGTGAAAGTAGAAGTCAGAAATCATGTAACTATCTCTAATTAAGAAGTACAAACATTAAATGGATTTCTTATTTTTGTCCATCATCATCAAGCTTCACAAATCTTTGCTGCTTCTGCACTTTTACTGAGATGTATTCTGCATTTTGATTATTGGTGTCTAAAAATTGTTCTGAGATCCTTGAAAGAAAGTTGCCAGAGAAACACAAGTGTTTGGTTTTTAACTCCCTGGTGTCTCTGTGGCTAGGAGGAAGTTTTCAGAAGTGAAAACTTTGTCTCGATCTTGTTTTCCCACCACATGTCACAATCAGACTTTCTAATACTCAAGCATGACATTCATGTTCATTACAGTATACATAGGTGTCATGCTAAACTGCCTCAAGCATAGGTGAAATTGGAGTGCAGATCATGCTTTATGACATTAAAAGCAGGAAAAGGCAATTTGGAGAGGACACTAATGTGAGTTCCTTGTGGAAGGTGGGAAAGGGTGGAGTTTTCACCCTGTGCTCCCTGCCCTGGTGGTAGGACAACAGTAGGGCTCTAGGGCAGTTTCAGGGCTCTGGAGAGAGGAGGGGTATTTGGAACTTGGAGGAGATTTAGAGAGGAAAAAGTGATCTCTCTGCTTCCACTTTCCCCTCCTCTCCTGATGGCTTGACCTCAAGGTATGAGGTTCAACCTCCGGCTCTCCCTTTTTCCCCATCATGAGACACTCCTCTGTGTTCTGCCTCTCACCCACCCACTGGGCCATCTGCTCCCACCTAAGAGAGAGGCACAGGTGGGGCACTGGGCTGGGGTCCCACAGAGCAGGGCTTGCTGCTCTGTAAGAGGAGGGTGGGTGAAGGGAGTACAGTTCCATGTGCTCTGGGGAGCAGGAGCCTGGAATAAGATGGTCTTCGTGTCAATAATAGCAGGAGATGCAGTTATTCTGTATGAGGCTGAGCAGGCTGGTAAGGGTTAGCTGTGTAGCATGTGTGGCTGTAATGGGTGATCCCTGAATCCTTACCTTGTCTGGATCTTTTGGCAAATATTAGGGTTGTCACCATCAGCTTGTTGTCATAAATCTCTACTGTCTGTAAAGCCAGTGCTGCTTCTGTCTCCTGGTTTGGATAGTGGTCAGTGATTATTCAAGAGTTCTGGTTTGGATATCCTGTTGCTGTAGAAGGAGCCTCTGAAACAGGGTGAGGGGAGGTCAGACTGTGTTTGGAGGCTCTTGGTGCATGTGAACTGCCATGAGGTGTAGTGCTTCTGAGTATTGGCCATACACTGGCTAAGAGATGTCATCTGGGTGAAGGAGTTGGCCCATAACTGGTTTACTAGGGGGCACTGTCATAAAGGTAATCCCAGGATTTCTGTGTGGTTGGTGCATTCATCTGGGCTTTGATTTGCTGGTGAATGTGTGACTGCTATCAATAGCTTTTTTCTTGTTAGGTAAGATGATTAATCCTGTCATTTCAGGTCACTGCTTACTTGCATAAAGATTTGAATAACCTGTGGATCATAAAGAAACATGATTCAGATACAGGTAACAAAAGCCAGTAAAGTGCTTTTTATAACTGCTACTTCTATTTTTCACATAAATATTCCAAGTTCTTTCCAGGGCAAAGTATCCTTCATGGATATGAGGAGGAGAGGAGGAAGAGCAAGGGGAAGCTGACTCCATCTTGATTTACATTGTGTGTGTCTGCTGTGTTTTTGGTTCTTCTCCAGACTGTACAGCTGAAGTAAATAAGCTTTTCTTAACTGCAGGTTGCATTGACAATTTTTCAGCTCTGTAGGGTGCAAATAACAGCAGAGAGGAAATTCATCTGAACTGACTTAATATATTTTGCAATCTGTTATTGTGCCTAAGAGTCTTGATAAAGCTGTGTCCTGTTGCAGTGTGGTACATTGTGTTTGACAGATTTTTGTGGATGATTGCTTTGGTCAATATAAGAGTACGGAATGTGATGATCTCTAGTTTGTACAGAAAGCTGTTGGTTTAGATTATGTAGTGTATGTAGCTGAGGCATGCTTGGTCTAGCAGTTTCCTTTTATTTTTACCTGCTGCATGTGTTTATAAAAATTAACAAGAATTGTCTAAACAGTAAAAAATGCAAATAACGTAGATATATATGAAAAATTATCATCAGTGTTGCAAGAGTAATTTATAGTTCACATTATTTGGAGTAGCTCTCAGTGTTAGAGTCTAGAGTCTAGATTGTTTTACACCAGGCTTAGAGTCAACACAACTTTGTTTGCTTTATTGTCTGCTTGAGGCATGAGCATCAGCAAGAAACTTTCTAAGACCCTGGTAAGTTTGTCAGTGCATTGATATGATTATTTCCTCTTCCTTCAGCAGATCTGTTTGACCCCTCAAGCCCTGTGGAGTTTGTGAGGCATGGAGATATTATTCGTCTGGAGCATAAAGAGTAAGGATGATTTCTGGGATTCAAAGAGATTGTGTGATTGAATAGAATTGGTGGGAGACTTGTCCTGCTGGAGACTGTGCTTAGATGAGCACAAGCAGGCTGTGTGACAGAGGTATCTGTATATCTGAATTCCCAGTGTGAGGTTTGTACAGTTGTTCTTCTATGGCTTGTGTTTTGAAAGGTGTCTATTAAATAGACACTTTTAAGTGTCTATTTAAGTGTCTATTAAATAGACACTTTTTTTAGAGAAACTTTTAAGAGAACCACACAACTTTATTAGAGCTACCTACCTAAGCAGCAGGGAGATTTGTTCAGTTGTACGAGGTGCAATAATCAGGGTAACTCTTCCAGAGAAGCAATTTCAAAACCTTCATTCTGTTGCTTGTCTCCATGCTAAATTTTCTAGACAAATAGAATATAGGGTTTTGTTATCAGTGTACTGCAAGTATCCTGTTCCTATGTTCATAGGCAGTATCCACTTGCCTAAGTTCTGAACAGCACTGAGATCATAGCAGTTGAACACTTGGAATTAAAATGGAAGCTGATCCCTTCCCTTTCTGGAGGGAATACCTAAGAGGAAGCAGGGGAACAGTAGTGACTTGATACTTAGTCTTTGTCTAGTGTAATGTCACTGTGCCAAAATGGTATGTGCTTTCACAGCTTTGATTTCTTAACAGAACCTCTAAACTCGTGAGCCAGGAAATCATGTTGTATTGTATTCAGTATGGCGATGCAGAAATCGTTGCTTAGGTTTCCAAAACGATTATAAGACTTACTTTCTAAAATTTTGATTTTAGGAGTTTACTATCAAATACATGATAATGAGGATGATAAAATCTTGATTAAGCAAAATGGGTTAAATCCTAATGGGGTCTCTGGCGTGGGAATGAATGGGTGGTGCTGGGGATGGATCCAATGGGTGGCACAAGGGGCCAGTCTGTGGCGCATCCTGCGGGCCAGCAGTGTCCATGCCAGTGAGCCAGGCGGCAGCAGCACACTGGCCACTGTCCCCAGCGCCTTTGGCAAGGACTGACGGGCTGTGGCCAGGTCTCTCTGGTGGCCTCGCTTGGCAGACCCGCCAGCATGGGAGGTTCTTTTTCTGCGCTGTGCTGGTGCTAAATAGTGGCCACTGGTTTTTCCCTAAATGGTACAGTCTTTCCCCTCAAACGCAAAACTGATAATCACAAAAGGTCAGGATCTTGCTTTTCTTCTTATAAGACAGGTCTCTTTGTCATACTTTTACTGTTAATTAAAAATAACAAAACAGCAAACAGAAACGAATCTCTTTTCCTTTTAGAGGTTGTAGTTTGAGGGTTGGATTTATTCATGCTGTCATCCTTTTCTGTCACTGCCCAGAGTCACATGCTTGGAAGTGACAGTTTCACTCCATGTCCCCCATCCCGTTAAGGCTGCATCTTGCTGTACCCTCAGCTGGAATTCAGTAGTTAGAGTACTGGCAGATCTCTGAATGGCTCAAACCAATGTTTTTATCACAAATTGACAAGGTTCAAAGGTTTGACTTTTAATTTCATTTCAGAACTTCTAGAAATCTGCACAGTCACCAGCATGAGGCTCCCCTGACAAGGAAACATTTTCAGGTCACTGGCTATGGAATAGTAAGTGAAGGCAAGATAAAACAAAAGCTTCTTCTTTTGGGAAGAGTTCATATCATGCCAAGGGAATTTATTGTTGCTTTTTTTAGTCTGTTAGCCAGGATGATAGATGGACATCTGCCATCCTCAAGGGAAAAACTGATGTAGTATGAAATGGCTTATCTCATATTTAAGGTCTGTTTAATGTGAACACAGATAAAAAAATAATTTAAACTTTTACTGTCAGTCTAGCTTTGGCAGCATTCAACTCCAGAAATGACAAACTGAGCAACCTTGAAGTTGCTCTGACAAGTATTATTTTATGTATTTGGCCTTGTCACATAGGCAAGTGTTTTTTTGGCAGAGCGATGACAGAATTTTGAATCACAGAGATGAAATATGCTTTGAGGGCTAAATTTCTAAATGCAAAGATCTGTTGCCTAAACCCGTTTTGTGAAGCAGCCAAGTTGCCCCTGTTTATGCTGTAACTCTGAGCTACAGTCAAGAATGAATTGAAAGCAAACAAAATTAGGGTTGGCAAGACAGAGATGTATTTGTGAGTGGTTGCTTATGTCTAGAATGATGTCTTCCTGATGGGGGAATCTCTTCTGTGAAGTGTGAGTGAGGCTGGTCTGGGCTAATTTTTTTTAGCTTTGCACCCAGTGGAGTTTCAGAATTTCCTATTTGCAGTGCTTCAGTTCTGTGTGTCTTCTAGTTTGGGCATTCTTTGGTTTCTTTTTTCTATTTTTGTAATTTTTTCTCTCGAATTGTACGTTTGCATGATAGAACGGAACAGGAGACTCCAATGACTTCTGGCGGATTGAAGTGGTGGGCAGAAGGACTGGGAAGCTCATCAAAGTCCTACGGAGTCAGGTCCGGCTGACCCATGTGGCCACAGGGTGTATATTGGGATCTTCTGGAAAGACTCTGCCAAAGTGGTAAATAGTTTCTAATCCCCGTCCACCCCTGCAGGGCCTTGAGCTGACATGTTCCTTTACTCAATGGTACTTTTAGACTAAGCAATAACTACATTTCTTCCATTTCTTTAAAAGAATAAAAATGTAACTAGCAGGTGCTGAGAATATGACCAGAGGGGAAGATCTGGGTTAGGGTTATGCAGTCTGTTACAGTGAAGGTATGCAGCTCTGAAAAATAATATCCCTTACTGAGAGATCCAAAAGTGGCGTGGACATAGATCTTGTCATCTGGTTAAAGCCAGGAGGGGATGACAGACATGTTATTTAACCTGTTATTTATCCTTGGGGTTTGCAAAAATCACTGGAAACTGGGGCAGTTCATGCTCTTCTGTACCAGAGTTTTCAAAATTGCTTTCTATTGGTATTAATTGACCTTGTGATTAGAAGACCTGCTAGACATAGGGTAACAGACTAAAGAACAGTTATTAGTATCCTCTAAGGTAATTGTTTTGTTTCTGTAATACAGGTCTTGTAGATATAGATTGACTTAAATTGGTAATGGTGATTTTCTTTGGAGGGACTATAAGGGTTCAATTGGAAGTAGTTTCTAGTTGACAAGGTGCATAATTTTCAAAAATCCCACATATCCACCTAGGGCTTTTTAGGTGAGAAAGTGAGAAATGTGGTTCAACTCTTCTGTAGAATTTTGATGTCAACTGCCTTGCAGATCTGTTTTGGTTTCTACATGGTTCTTATAGTACATAAGAATGCAACTGCTGAAGCATTACGGAAAAGTATAAAGCTAAATGGGGAAAAACTAAACACGAAATGGAAGTATTGAGTATTCCTGTGGGGTGGTGGTGAACTGTTCTGCTGATCCTCAGGGGCTGGGAACAAGTAGAAGTCACCTGCACACCATACCTGAAGGAGACACCCAATTCCCTCTGGAACTTTGAAGATCATATTAACCCTAAATGTAAGTAATTGATTTCCTTTTCGATTAGGAGTGCATCTTGGCTTGCTGTTAAAGGAAGGGATGAGGTCTCAGATAGCGGTAACTGGCATTCTGCATTTGAAATGTATGTGTTCTTTTTTAGCTTAAATGCAAACTTGCTGAACTGAGTATGGGCAGGGATTTTCTATTTCACTGTTTGTACTGGAAGCTGGTGATAATGATTGAAGTGTAGTGGAAGTATAAAGAAAGACTTCTTTAAGGATTTTGAGATTTTAATGTGTTACAAAAGTGTGAAGCATTCCAATACAGGCTGTTATTTCTAACATTGTTTAATTGGGAATTGTTGTCATTGATATGTCATATATATTTCAATGATTTTTAAAAAAAAGCTTGGATCCAGTCTGTTCTGGTGTGTTTTTTTCCTTCTCCTACTGGGGATGTGCTAAATGATGACTTCGCAGTACCATCAAGAAATGAATAGTGTGTGACAGAGATCTAAGTTTGCCGGTAATGACAGGTGAGCCTTGCAGTCTCATCCAGGAGTTACATGTGTTTCACAGGCTCATCTGGCCTGGGTTGTTCAACACAATTTTCATCCCATGAATTTTAGGTGACTTGGGCTGAGTTCTGAGTTATTAGAACACTTGTTGTTCTTCCTCTTGTGAGAGCAACTGTATGCTAACCAAAGGAGAGAAATCCTGGGCTGTTGACTTGGTAGAATTTCCTCTTGTGTTGCATTTTGCATTCCCATACTTTTGGCTCATTTACAGATAAACAGCAGCCTATGAATAAATATTATGTCTCTAATTTCAGCCAGAAATACAAATCTATTTATTTCATGGACTTTTATATATTTCTATTGCTGGTGGAAGTAAAGGAGAAAATTAGAAGTACAACAGTTATAAAGTTCACTGGGGGATACTTCTGACAGCAAGCCACTGTGTTTAGAGTATGAATGAATTGCATAGAGAATTAAAAGAGATTCTGGAAGCAGATTTGTTGTAGGAGGAGAGAGTTTAGTTTATTATGAAAAAGGCAAATAAAAGTAAACCATACAAACTTCTAATCTATTTTTCTCTCTCTTTTTTTTTTCTTTTTTGAAGTGCCCAATATCAGCCTGGATGTTTTGAAGCCTTCTTTTGCAGAAATTCTGCTAGAATCCCACATGGTTATGATCCGGGTACGATATCATTGATTCCAGATTATAATTTTCTTCCTTCTCTCTCTTGCATTCAAAAAGAAATAGCACTTTCTGAGTGATCTGGGTGATGGCTGCAAGCTAGGGCAGAATTTGCATGCCCAAGCAACCTACTTGAATTTATACTTAGAATAAAGGATGATCTTGGAGCTAAATCCTCCAAGTCCAAGTTTGGAAGCCTTGGGCTTAATGCCTGGCTCTGCTGTTGGTGTGATCTAGCTACAGACTACTTATGTGATGTTTTCCCTACCTTCCTGTAAGGTTTTAAAGGAAAATTAGTATTTGTGAGGCAGGAGGATATTACTGTGGTCAAAATCAGGAAAATCAGCTAAACACTTAAAGAAACAGTAAGTGGTTGGATTGAAAATTGAAAACTTCTGATATTTTTCAAGTTCATCAAGGGGCTGTGATTTTTGGTTTCCTTTTTATATCTGAATATATATTTTTTTAAAAGAGCAGATTTAGTATTTGCAAGGTGGACTGCTCTTGCAGTCTTTTCCTATGATTGTTCTTTGTACTCTTGGCTACAACGTTTCTGCTTCCAGCTCCTTAATCCTTCTTCTGAAGAATGAAAAGTTAATATTTAGAGAAAGGAGTCTAGGGTTTTCTTTGCTACTGTTTGTGAAGCTCTTCTCAGATTTTAAAGAGAAAAAGTAGTCAAGCACATTATTGTTAGTATTTCTAAGTGTTTTTGTAAAGTGTTTCCATGGCAAGGAGTGATAATGCTGTCTCAGGTAAAGGAAGCACCTGCATGAGTTTCCATGGAAATAATCTTTGAGGCTTTTTTTCCTAGTGGAGGGAAACATGTCACAGTAGTCTCTTAATGAAAAAAGGTCTTGCTTATGCAACATGTATCCTCAGTGACAGAAAAGCTGAAGAGGAGAAGTGAGAGAATGTTGCCTCTTTTGCTACTCAAAAACCATTTTCACTTGCACAGTAGTATTACAACATTCACAGTCCTAGTTGTGACCATTATGGAAGATGATGTGTTTATGTAGGTCAAAAAAGAACTTTCACTCAGGAAGGGCATTGATGTATTTTTGTGTACACAGACATTTCTGGGCAGACATTGCAGCATAACTGCCTGCTCATTTAAATTTTATGTTGATTTATCTGTAGGGAAACAGTGGCCTCAAACCAAAGGACAACGAAGTTACATCCAAACCTTGGCACTGGCCCATCAACTACCAGGTATATTGATCAATTCATATTCCTTTCTATTTTCAAGTGCTTTTGCAGTGCCTTTTGAAGCACAACACCTTGTAATTGCATTGGAGATGCTGTCAGCTTTCTTTTGTAGCACCTGAGATGCATGGATGGGAATTTGTCTCACCTTAGACACTGTGCAAAATACAAACTGGACTGATGAATATCTGTTTTTCTCCCTTCTGATCTCTTTCCTCAGGGACTGCGTTTTTCTGGTGTCAATGAGACGGATTATCGGGTTTATTTGCTTGGAAACCCGGTAAGTTGGGAGTGAGAGGTTCCAAGCCAATGTCTTTATCAAATTTCAGCTTAGTCTTGCTTCTGCCAGTTCTCTTCCTTCTTCTTTTGGACTGTCTCTCTTACTGTACTCTTAATGTTTGCACATCACATGCACACGTTCAGCATAAAGTCCCAAATCTTTCTTTTTGTCTTGTGTAGGTGATCTGGTGGCTAAATCTGGTCACTATTGGGTTATATCTTCTGATGACAGTTGCCACTTCAGTGGCACTGAAGAGAGGTGTCCAACTGACATCTGAACTCAAAGGTGAGGTCAGTCTTCCTATTTCATAAATGCCTCTTGCAGGAACCTTAAATGTGTGTGGATGGCAGGACTTTGTGTGTCAAGGGTGGGAAACCACTAAGCTTGGGTTATCAAGCAGTGTCCACAGGGAAAAGAGTGGGAATTTCATAGCTGTAGTTTAATAGTGAACACCACAGATCTTCTACAAAAATAGTGCATGGCTACCTACATTGGCTTCAAGGGATACAGGCCAATTAATCAATGCCCTGCTATCAAGCTCTGCATGTGCTCTGTACTCAGTAGTTTGCACAGTGTTTCAAGACAAGAAATGTTTTCTGATATTTATGCAAAGCAAATGAGAAATGCAAGAGATAAAATGATCCTTTATTATATCCATTGCCAAGGTTTTAGAGCTTTTCACAAGCCCTAATTAGTCATACTTTCACCATTCCTGTTTACATCAATGGTTGCTTCATTTTGTAGATCTCCTTATGGGAAGTCAGTTCTAAAATGTGATGGGAAACTACTCAATAGTAGTTTCTAACTTACACAATAAGTTTTTGGCTAAGCTGTATACAGACATCAGAGCTCTTAGTCCCTTCCCCAGGCTCTGAAAGCTGGGCACCATTTCTTTCCAGGAAGGGCTGACAAAGTGATTATCTGGTTGGCTCTCATTGCAGAGACAATGAAAATCTTCAGAAACCAGAATCACCTGATTAGTCTGATGCACAGCCACAGAAACTGCACATTTGGTCTTAACACAGAGCATGGTCAACTTCCTGCCATGCCTTGAGACTTAATCCTTTGTATATCTTTCCTGATAGCTGAAGAATGCTTGTATGTTTATAAAGAATGCAGCTAAGATGTTGCAGAGGCTTGAAGCAATTCCAGATCAATACATGACTTCTGCAAACATCATTTCTGTTGAGTTTACTTGGTGTGTTAAAGTTTGCAAATAGGAACTGTAGCTGCTCTCTGCTGAAGTATGTTTCTTTGTGTTCCAGAACTGTCCAGAGTTGTGCTACATGCTGGAGGGCAGATCACACTGGGCTGGCTCCTTCATTACCTCCCTTTTTTTATGATGGGACGAGTTCTCTACTTCCACCACTACTTTCCTGCCATGCTTTTTTCCAGCATGTTGACAGGTAAATACTAGAGTCTTGGAGAAGATAAGGTAGGGAAAAAGGTGATATTCTCTTAAATTGAATGTTTTTCAGCCTAAAAGGTTTATTATTTTTACAGGCTTTGTTTGCTTGTGCAAAGTGCTTGAAAGCATTGACTTACTCAAAATGTTTTTCACAAAGCAGCTTGCAATGCCAATTTTTTTGTTTGTCTGTTTAGTTTTTTGGTGGTGTTTGGTTGGTTGTTTTTTGGTTATCACTAATTGTCACCCTGAAGAGGCGGTCATGTCTAGTGCTAAGGGCATTTAAATTTAGAGATGGGATTCTTGGTCTCTGCTATTTCACTGTTCTTGTATATTCTTGTATATAAGTTACTTCCCTCTTGGTTTACTGCCAACACTTTTCTGTTATGTCTGTTTATAATTTGGCCTTGGTAGTTTTTCCTGTGATTTTATACCAGTTTCATTAGCATCTAGTGCCCAGATCTCTTTGGCATTTATTCAAATGGAAAGGTAGGACAAAAAGAATCTTTGCTGATACAAAACAATCTCTATGGTTCTGAAGGTTACCAAGGTAAATTAATTTAAAAATTGACATGTGTTAACAGAGTTTTATCAGCCTAATCTGTGAACACAGCATCTCTGTTCTTCTGACTTCTACCTCTTCCTTCTCCTAGGAATCACCTGGGATGTACTACTGAAGTTCTGTGCTGGGTTCTTGTCACCCAGCACTACAGCTAGAAAGGTATATGGAGGTGGATTCCTGGCTCTGGTTCTGCTCATCCTGTACAGGTGAGTACAGCTGAACTTTTCATGAATGAAATGTGTGACGATTGCCATCTCAATAGAAACTTGGCTGTCTCTTAATTATCCTTACCCTTTGTTCTCTTTTCTCTTCTCTGCTGAATTTGTCAGACATCCTCAAGCCCAATCCTCAGCCTTCAAATTTGATTAGATTCAGCGTCTGTGTCCCAGTAATGCATTATAAAACATCTGTCCATTGCAGGGAATCTTTCTTCTGTTGTAGCATGCAGTGTGAACACTCTGTTCTCCTCCGAACCTGCCATTCAGTGGTTTGTGGTTCTGTTCCCAATGATGGTGATATATTCTGCAAATCCAGGCAAATTTTTCATTATTGTAGGTTTTATCAGATTCTAAGAGAAAATACCACATGTGATAAAACTGTGTACTCTGTATATATTGGGTTCAGCAGAGATTAGAAGGTTCCCAGTAGAGCTTAGAGCAGCCTGAAGACGAAGGTCCCATAGGCTGCGAACTTCCCGAGACAAAACTGTGCTATGTTTGATGAGCATTTGGTGTTTTTCCACAGCTTCTACCTCTTCCATCCGCTGTCCTATGGGATGATAGGACCCATGGCCTCCAACCCTAGCAGCCCCATGGCAGGACTCCGGTGGATGGACTCCTGGGAATTCTAGAGCAAAGGAAGCTTGGGAACAGTGGACCAGAACATGAGATCTGCTGTGTGTGAGGCTGATTCTGGTGCTTTGAGGATGTGACTATAAAACGCCCTCTCTGGAGGATTCTGGGTATAGTAACCCTGTTGCTGTGGCATTTGTTTGCACTGCCTGCATTGGAAGATGCAGAGGATTAGAATGTCCCCTTAAATTAAAAGACTAATGTTATGAATCCTTAGGTTATATTAATGCACAACTGGCTGCCTAAGTGCCAATTCCTTGAAGCAGTATATGTCAGTCAAACAGCAGTGGCATTCCAGCAGCCAGACCAGTACAAGTTGGAGGCTGTGTGCAGTTGCATGTACACTCTATGCGTGTGTGTGTCTTCCTTCTTGTAACCTAAGCACCACTACAGTTTCAAACTCTATAGGACTTCTATTAAGATTAACAACCTTTCTTATGGTGAGGTTTTTGAAAGCTTACTGTGAGTATCTGGGCTTTGGCTGTCTGAAGGTTTTTTTGTTTTGACCCTGGATTTTTAAAATTTGACTGAAAGGGTCTGTTTGAAATCTCCTGAGCCGTTGTGCCTTGCCTGTCTCCCAGGCCCTCTGAAGAGATGGAAATTGTTTATTCCTATATACTGCCTTCCCTTCTGGTCACCTTTAATAGTTTATACAACTCACCTAGCAGGCCTGTTTTAAGGGCCAGACTGTTCCAGCTCAGCTCTTTGTAGCTTCTTTCAGTTCTGTCTGAAGGTGCCAAGGAAATTACAGTGGAAATGGCAGGTGGTTTATTTTCAGCCCTGGTATGCTGTGGAGACCAGCATGGGGATGTACTAGAGGCTGTAATGATAGCTTGGAAATCTTACAGACAGCTGTCATTCAGCTTTTGTTCCCAGCTATTTCAGTGCCAGTGCCTGTGTTTTTAGGGGGAGGCTTCATCTCAATGCATGTGGCATCTGCAAAACTGGCTGCTGGTGCCAAAGTATCTGCCCAGTGTTCCCATATTGAACAAGTTCCTTCTCTAGACTGCTGAACATCAAATTACAAGGAAATGTGTGGGCAGGCAAAAATTCTTTGTCTGTGAAGTGTCAAGAGCCATTGGATGTTGAATCTGCCCCTTCCAAGAAAGCAGAATTTGATTTATCAGGAGCCTTTGTCCTGTGTTAGGTCTATTTTTGTCTGTTCCTTTTATTCCATTTCCTACTCTTCATCCAGGGTCAGTTGTCACAGTTCAAGTTGCTACCTTGTTGTAGCATCCATCACAAATGACACTTAGATCACAGCTGTATTCCTATCTCAAGAAGTAATATTTGAAAAACTCTTTTGTGTATGTTTCAATGAACTCATGCCTTTCATTTCAGAGTTCTTGCTTTGCTTCACAGCCTTGCATCAAAATTACAGGTAGAGGGAGAGTATCAGGTGGGTGTGTTTGCCTTTACACATGGACTGTGCATTCATTTTCCTTACCAAATCTTGGATTCCAATACATTTCCTACCACACGGAAGGGCTGCATTAGCATAGCTGTTCTGTGGGAGGGACTAGAATCCAGTCAGACTTGCCTTGGTTCCTCTTTGGTAGGGATCCATAGCATTGTTCAGTAAGGCAGCTGCTTGCTTTGTAAGGCTCTGGCTTGGTATGTCACATCTCTCCAGACTGACTCCTGTAGGTATTAGCTCAGATGGGATGCACCTGTGTTTTTGATTCTAAAGGTTTTGAGTTGATCACCTGCTGCTTACACAATGGTGGGAAGTCATTGCAATAATTAGCTGCTGGGTTCCATGATTCTTTTCCACTTGTTATTGCAGGAAGTGCTCCTGCCTGCGTGAGCCAGGGATTCACAGAGGTGATATATAGGCAAGAAGGATGTGGGGGATGGCTGCAAACTTCTTCAGAACCTGCCAGATCTGACAGCAGCGGCAAATTGTTAACTCTTGGCAATGTGGAAGGCAGACAGTGCAGTGCTGCCTTGCAACAATGTGATCCAGCATCTTCTACTCTTCTACTCTTGGTGAGATTGACTTAATACATTGCTATCCTCAATATGAGCTTTCCCTAAGAGAGTTCCATTGTCATGAGGAGGATTTGCCAAAAGAGCTGGCAAAAGCCATGGTTTAAAGTGTAGTTTTTTCCAGCACATACAATTATACACTTCCCCTTAGCATTAACAACAAAACAAATTCTAATAAACTTGTGAGTGTTTTGGAATTACTGTTTCTAACACCCTTTATTCATCATATTAAACCTTGAGAATACAAAAATTGAGTCAGTAACCTTGGTTTCTTCAGTTATTATGAAGGGGTCAGTTTTGTAGGAGTTGCCTGAAGATGAACCAGTCTGTCTCTTGGCTAGGATCCCTCCATCCATTATTACTAATAATCTTTTGGATGTGGATTGGCAGGTGAGTGCTGAAGGTGGCAAATTTAATGCTCCCATCCCACCTTCCTATGCACAAGTACAGCTTCTGTTTCAACACAGACAAAAGGTTTGTTTTTCTTTAGGACTGTCACTTCAGAAATTCTCTTGAGAGGATTTGATTGACATTGAGACTATTTTTCTGGTCTTAGGCTCTGGTGAGGGGGTGGAGGCATACAGTGAAAAAACATCTAGCTATTCCACAAGAGGGAGCAACTTCCAGCAGAATTTTTATTTTTGATCTGGAGTTAAAAGGATTGAAAGGTCTACATTGAAGACTAGAGGGCAGACATTTCCTCTGCACTCTCTGGACTCCAAGGGTTGGGTTTTCAAGTAAGTGTACGTTGATGTAGCTCTGTCTTCTTTCAGGAGAAAAATATTGAAAAATTATTTCAGTTAGAATTTCACCTTCAGTATTTGCTTCTTAAAACAAAGTCTGTCAGGCCATTGCTGAAACATAATAGTAACTGGTATTTTGTGAGGTCAATAAAATACAATAATTTGGATTCCCTTCCTGGCTCTGTCTTGGAATATCTGAGTGGTACAGACATGAGGCAATGGGTGCAAGGCACTCTTTGCTTTTGGGATGCAATTTGGGCTGCTTCAGTTCAGTTTTTCCAGTTGTGCTTGTGGAATGAGTTCAGGTTCTTTTTGAGAACTGCTCATTAATCCTCTTCTCCAGTCATGTGGAAAATAGCTAACGGTGCTTTCTGAGGCCAGAAGGTGCTGTTCTCTGGAGCAGCTGCTCTCTTTGAACCTTGCTTGACAGGGCTCCTTTTATCACTGACAAAGTATTTCATCAAACTCTATCCATGGATTCAAATCACAAAAAGCTGCAGGCTGCCACGTTCCCTGCTTCAAATTCTTTTTTGTGTGTAAACTCTATTTTCAACTCTTCAGTCTCTGAAGGATAGATAGGGGTCCTCTAGGCTCATCTAGCTTTGTCCTAGGCAATCCATCCATTTTAAAAGGCTTCTGCTAACAGTCGCTTCAGGACATCGATACGCACACATCTATTCCAGCAGCAGGGACTGGCCTATTTCCAGGAACTGGACCACTTGTGCTATGAGACACAGATGTGACTGTGAGGAGGATTTGAATGGAGATTTCTGTGCCAAGGTTGCCCTTGATCCAGGTGGAGGACTTTGTGTCATCACTGTTTGCCACCTTTGTTTGCAGCCTTGGGAGCCGCCACCACTCTTTAGTCCATACAGGGTTTTCTTTTTGCATCTTGATTGCAAAGGCTGATTGATGCACAAAGGGCATTGACAAAATATACTTTTTTATGTCTTCTTCCTTCCTTCTGGTTCTTGAAGAATGCCCAAAGTACAGGACATGCCTCCCCTGATTTTTGGGCTATGCATCCATTTCATACAGGTGCCTGGAGAAGGGGTAGGACAGGACATCTTGTAGTAGCCTGAGTGAATGAATACCTGTCACGTGGTCTGAGAGCAAAATCAGAATCTTGTTATGGAAAGGTAAACAAATGTGTTACATGATAGTTCCCTCTTGTCCCTCCTGAATCCTTCAGAGAATTATTTTCAAGGGACTTGAGAGCAAACCAACTGTTAACATGGAAACACAAGGCATAAACCTGAAATTCTCCATTGCCACACTTAGCGACTTCCCTTCCATGCTGTGACTGAGTAACCCTCTGGGCTGGCACTCTGTGCACAAGCACTGTTTCCTCCTCTCAGGATCCTGCTGGCAATGTGAAAACCTCCTTAGCAGTGCCCTGTATCTCTGCCAGCTGGGGAATGTAGGTAAGATTTTTTTTCCCCCCTTTACGGCAAGTGACCCCCTGACCCCACACATGGGCAAGTGTGTCATGAAAGCAAAAATGTGTGGACTGTTAGAACAACATAAGGCTCTTCCCTGCTGGGAAAGGAAGGCTGAGGATAAGAACACCTCCTCCACAGCATACTTTCTTTGGGGCGGAGCTGTTGGCTGCAAGCAGGCAGGACTGAAAATTCTCTGTCTTCTTTAAAGTATTAAGACCTTGGTTGTGTGGTTGGTTGTGAGTTGCTTCACTTTGTAAGCTTTTTTATGCTCTTTACTTGAATGTCAAGGGCTATAGTTATCACAGATAATACCTGAGGCTATCACGTTAGCACAGATACCACTCCTGCTGAATTTGTAATTGATTCTAAAACTTTGCCAAGTGAGCTTACTGTGTTTTATAAGAGACACGGTTTAGAGCCATCCTTGAAGAGTTTGCCCCTGGCTAAGCAAGAGTTTGGAGCAACAGTGAGAGGGGTTCTTTGGTAACTCTGTTCTATATCCTGAACCTTTCTTACTAATGCCAGGGGGTGTGTGCGTGCGTCTGCCTGAACTGAATTCTTTTAACTGTGGTGCAATTACTGTACCATATGGTGTGGATGGGAGAATGTTCCCTTGAGCTATAAATGTGTTTTGTACAGGTGATAATGGAAAACAAAGTAGAATTTGGAATTTAATTTTGTAATAAATATCTCTTCTTTGAAGCAATCTCTAGTGTCTAGATTTTGGGGTGGGTTTTTTCCCCCTTGCATTTCTTCCCCACATACATGCTTGAAGTAACAACCTAAACTTTAAGTGGACCCATTGGAGAATTTAATCTAGGATAGTGATGATGTACATCAGTTTTTAGCACACAAGTATTGCTGGACTGCAATTCCTGGAGATCAGATTTTACTGCAATCCAAGCAATGTATTGGTAAACACAACAGGAAGTTAAACAGGTACATTTGGACAAGAATAAAGTACTGTCTGTCAAAGCAGGTTTATTTCTCCCTATTAAAGATGTGGTAAGTTGTCAATATGTTTAATATGTCAAGTTTAATGGATATCTTCCTCAAGCTTCTGATAGGTTGCCTATGAAGTCTTCATTTGACAGGTCAAGCACTTTATTCAGAAACCCAGCATTTTTCTGTAAGTCATGTTCAGTCTGTGGTGTTCCTAACACCAGACTGGTGCATAGTTTTGTACAAATGAGGCCCTTACTGTGAATTCAATGTGAGAATCCATAACAAAACTGAAACACTGAAAATCAGAATCTGGCTTTTTAAGAGGCTGTAGTGAGGGGCTGGGATAAACTTTTGAGTAGAGTGTAATAAGGGGTTGCTTGGGGTAGAACTAGATGGGGAAAACCAAAATAAAGCCACCTTACCTGGGACTACACATTGATGCCTAGACGAGTGCTGGAGGAGAGCCAACAAGTTTGTTTGGACATGTTCCAAGGGCTGCTGAAGTACAGCCAGGACAGCTAGAAACTGGACTGTGGCCTGTGCAAGATGATACAACAGGCTATTAAATGGTTACTGAAAAGCCTATTGACTTCTTGTATTGCTCCACACAGTGCAAGTTGGTCTTTGGATATTGTCTGATCAGGGCTATTGTTCTGGAAGGGAGGACTGCTGACACAGAAACTGTGCTAGAATGTAGGGACATGACCAAAAAAGAAGGAAGTATTGTCCGTAAAATGCTGGTAGTATCTGAAGTAAAACTTCTCACTGCCCTCTAAGGGAAGAATGGCTTCTTTCTGCAGGTAAGTGATCTCACATGGGTGAACAGTGGTGACTGATTCCAATTTGCACTTGATTTGAGCCTGCTGGATTTGTAAGCTTCTAGATTCCAGCCATCACCCCGTTATCTCTTCCTCAATAAGAATGAGGCTTTTTTACAACCTGATGTTTTAATATAGATTTTGTGCTCTGTCTTCAATCTGCTTCTTAATCTTCTATTTTCTAACCAAATAAAAACTTCCAATGCAAATTGCTTCCTTTGGCCCTCAATCTCCCATGACCTCCTATTCATTTTCATTGGTTTACCCATAAGGTTTCCCAACCTATACCATGTCTTCCAACATCAGTCTCCGAGGTTCATATGCTGAAATCATATGGATTTCATCTTCAGTACACCTACCACTGCTGCCTGGTTTGCGTCCAAGGACTGCAGTTGTACACTTTGGAGTTGTTTTCTAATACACCACCACTAACAGTAACTCTGGCCCATGTCGTGCATGCTCTGGAAGTAGAAAGTTTGTGCTTTATAGAATGGGTGTAAGTGTGACAAGCATTATAATTGTTGTAAATTGCTTTTCCATTTTTATCCTTCTTGCAGTCTTTGCTTTATCTCTATATTGTATCCAAAGCCTGTCATCTTCTTGTCATGCAGCTGACAAAAGGTAACTTAAGGCTTCATTCACTGACCTATTTTTTCCACCAAGTATTTTAGGATGAGGCGATTCTGAAGTACCTGAGTTTCTCCATTGACCAGAATGGGAGTTTAGATTATGTGTCCTTATGAAATCATCTTTGTTGGATCAGCTGAGTCACACCCTGGCAGTGTGCTGGTGCCTTGCAGTGCCTTAGGGACGATAGCAGTTCCATTACAAGGTGGAGAATGAAGGCAGCTGAGAAGTGGGGAGAGTCAGTTAAGATGAAGATGTGAACATGCATGAAGATGGTACATTCTTGATGTGCATCAGAAACAGTGTGGCCAAGCAGGACCAAGGCATTGATTGTCCCCTCAGCATTCACATCTCAAATCCTGTGTTCATTTTTGGGATCCCTCACTGCATTGAGGTACTGGAGTGTGTCCAGAGAAGGACAACAGAGCTGGTAATGGATCTGGAGCACAACTCTGATGGGAAGCAGCTGACAGAGCTGGGGATGTTAAGCCTGGAGAAGAAGAAGCTCAGGGGGGACCTTATCTCTCTCTACAAGTACCTGAAAGGAGGCTGTAGCAAGGTGGGAGTCAGTCTCTTCTCTCAAGTCACAAGTGACAGGATGAGAGGAAATGGCCTCAAGTTGTACTAGGCCAGTTTTAGATTGAATATGAGGAAAAATTTCTTCACTCAGAGGGTGGCCAAGCATTGGAACAGCCTGCCCAGGGAAGTGATGGAATTACCATACCTTAAAGTGTACAAAAACCACATAGATGTGACACTTGGGGACATGGTTTAGTGGTAAACCTAGCAGTGCAATTTGTAGGTGAAAAATTCCTCACCAAACAGGAGAGTTATTTTTGACAAAGCCTCAAAACTATAATGGCTTAGGTGAGGAGGAGAAGGTCTCAAGCCAGAACTGTCCCATACATAGAAGGAATACATGGGGTTTGCTTTGAGACCAGATGGCTGAGTGCAAAGCTGAAATGTGGGAATGAAGGAATGGGTGCAGTAAAATACCAAATCTTTGTTTTAATAGATTATATAAAAAATGCTATTCCTGGAGACAACTGCTGTAGGTCAAACGTTTATAAGAGATGGCCTAATCAATAGTGGCAATTTAAATTGCAAGGAGGGAGAGAACAAAGAGAGCTGAGATCAGAGAGAAGATGATCAATGACCGCTTGAGAGACCAGCAGTGCTTCTGAAACAAGAAGTCCAGCGGGGAAACTACAGAGGAGACTCCACAATGAATAAAGCATTCTTTTACAAGCTTTTACCATCATGTTTCAGCAGCTGAAGGATGAGCCAGTTCAGAAGCATAAGGACAGTTGGAGGAAGATCCAAGACCATGTGCATCATCTCCAGGTAGGACAGGAGCCAGGTAACTGTGCTAACACAATGCTTGCCAAGTTGCCAGGTGTATTAGCTAGAGTACCACGTTGAACTAAAGAGACTGGAGAGCTTTTTGCTTGCATCCCACCAGCCTGGGGTGCACACACCCACACAGCTATGTCTTATGACCAAATTCAGCTTCAAGACTGACATGGTCTTGAACTCTTTGAACTCACTTTGGTAGAGTGACTTATGAAAGGCAGAGGTTTGGAAGATCAGCCTGCTGGTGTTGGGTTATCATTGTGCTAGGGAGCCCAAGGTGAGCAACATCTGGGGTAAGGTCTGAGCATCTGCAAGTGCCAGACCTGGTCCAACAGCTTGGTGTGATCCCCTTTGACTTTTCTCACCACTTCATGTCTGGTCATCCTAGGACTGTTTTCACCTGCCTGTACAAATATTCCTTAGCTGGCCACAGGATATACAAGATAAACCTGGGAATGTCTAGCAAATTGAATTGAAAAGAAGTTTTCTTTTTATTCTACCGTTGAATCCTCCCTCTGCCTATCCCTCTCCCCTTAGCCCAGATCCCCACCACAGAGGGTGGTAGTGCTGCCCTGCTCTCTCCACAGTCATGGTGACAGCAAGCAAGCTCTGCAGCTCATCTTAATAATTTTATAGACAAGATTATTACCTCCTGCATCACTTTTGATTCTTGTTATGCAACCATATTTCGTGACTTGCTTTGCTACTGAGCTGTGCTACACCATGGCCTGAGGGGGTAGCTTGAGAAGAATTTTGGGAACATTACATGATTTATGCACCCACCTGAGGATGGGATGGGAGTCTGGGAAAAAGAGAACCTGTCATAATCTGTAGTATTGAGGCTGGGGACAAGGGGAAACAAAAGGGATTAACCAAACCCATGAGTCTGTATCCTAAGTGAGCAGGGAGCCTGAGGCAAATAGATCAGAGTGCCATTATTCATGAAGACTCACAGATGGAGAATTGGAAATGAGCAAGGGTTCAAAGGGAAACGTGGGTTTGTTAGTGCAGCAGCTGGGATGAAAACTGGTGGTGCCACAGCAGCATGAGCAAAGCAGTCAGCCCTGGACCAGGCAGAGAGGACCTCCCTGGGCAGGGATTGTTCTCCAGGTGCTGTGAACCCTGAGTGCTGGGCTTGGGACTGGCATTTACAAACTTACTCCTAGTTCTGTCACACTGTTTTATGAGATTGGGCAATCCATGTGGGCAAACTGAGGCACTGAACAAGTAAAGCTGACACTTGGCAAGGAAGTTAAGAGTGTTGGTACTGTAACTTGAAGTGGATGTAGGTTACAATAATGAAGCCCAATGCAAACTAAAAGCATTATAAATTTGTGTTCTCGCAAAGCACAAAAGAGCATTATCATCCTCTTTGCATGTCAGTGAATTTCTCCAAAAACCTCACTCATCTTTCTTCAGGTGGTATACAGATGGAGCATTCTGTGCTGCTTACCTGGTTGTTCTTCACTCATGAGAGCTCCAGGGACAGTCTTGCAGAAATCCAACAGCAACTCAGAAAAGAGCTGAGCTGCCAGATTAGGTACATAGAGCCAAGGGAGCTGGGAACCATCACAGGAAACCCTCAGACCATGGAAATATTTGCAGTGCTCAACCTCTTACTGAGATTCTCATGCTTGGAGGCTCACAAAACATTTGGAACAAGAAGAGAGGTTTTCTTGTTTGCTTCCTTGTACTTTAAATCCTCTCTGGACTTGACTTGTGCTGTCAGCACCTCAGTGCTGTGACAGCAGGAGGAACTCTGACAGCCACGTAACTGCAAGGGAGAAGCTGCTTTCCACACAGGCAAGAGCACCGTCTCTCCCAAACCCTTGGTCTTTTAAATAATTTGAATGGTGGTTTGAATGTTTCTTATCCCTGAGCTCTCCCTGTCTCCCATCTCAAAACCCTCCTTGCAGGTCCTTCTTCCTGTGCTCGAAGACCTATGCTGTCACAGAGAAAAAAAATACTGGATTTATTAAGAGAGTGGAGATGTATCAGTGCCAGAAGGCAGCGAAGGGATGGATTCACTGTTCAGACAGGGAAAAAGGGGAAACTGCTCCTGAATGTATCCTGCCCAGAAGGAGCTGTTGCTAGGGGGCAAAGAAGAGGTCTTGGACTCTGCTGTGTGCAATACCCATGTGCGGCTTGAGTACCAGCAAGTGGGTGTGGATATGGCCAGACCATTGCCCCTTTATTCAGCTGAGGCACTGCTGTTTTCCATGGAAGGAAGGCATATCAGTCTCAGCACTCTCATTGCTGCCCTTATACCTGGTCTGTGACTTGTGCCTTGTCTGTGAGTGTTCAACTGCTACCTGTAGCACAGAGGGAAGGTGCAGGGGGAACATTTTGGACAAAGAGCCACCATTTTCTTTTGCCATCAGAGCTTCACTGCTATTGTCTGAGACACCCTTTCTATGGCAGACAGCCAGCACCTATGACAGAGGGACAGTAGAGCCACAAGCAGCACCCAGGAAGGCTGCAAGCACCTGCCCCTTCAGAGAGCTGAAAGCTTCCCTCTGCCCTTCAATGCAGCCCCTTATATATTTAATCTCATATGGATTTCACCTGTTGTGCCTTCCTGTGCTGGGTCAGTGCTTGGCTCATTGCCTTTGATATCAGGCACCTGTCCCACACAGCTGTAGCCCATCAGGGAGGAGGCTCCACCACAGCCCCACTCCCAATTACCACAAGCTGTGTGCCCACAACACCTTTCTATCAGGAACAATGGCTGAACCTGTACTTTGTTGTTGCCATGGGATAGGGTAGCTGATATGGTGCCCTATGTGGATGGGAGCAAAGGAGTCCCACATCCCAACAAATCTTCAGGAACTGATCACTCTTAACTACAACTTGCTTTTGTGGAGTTTCTCTTCCTGGACTACCAGCCAGCTCTGAATGCATTCAAAATGTTGTTAGGCAAATAATCAGCCTTGGTTGCTGCTTTGACAGCACATATGTGCTTCAGCTCTGCTCCTCAGTATCTTGTGGCCTGAGATGACTCTCGGTGCTCCTTTCCAGTACCTGGCACCACACCACTGCCTGTCTGTTGTACCCTTTGTTGTTAGCAGGGCCAGGCTGAACTGTCCAGCCGGGCTCTGGTGAAGCTCCACGTCTGCGTGCTTGTGACAAGTGGCTGAAATGTCAGAGCACCTTGCACACATGACAAAGGATGACACTTCATGCTCGCTGCTGGTTCGCTCGATCAGCCGCAAGATAGCTGAAGGTTAATGTTTGCGCTGGCGCTGCCGGGCTGGTCTCCGCCCTGCTCGGATTAACCCTGTATCTCCCAGCTGCCCTTTCAGACGGTTATCATGGCAGTGACTGACCATCAGCCCCCGGTGGGAATATGCCCTTTGAAACCACACAGTTAATGCTGTTTTATCTGACTCCTTAGTCCCATCTGACAGCTCTGACTCGAGTGCCCCAACTTTAGGACAGGGTTCTTCAGCTTCCTTTAACGCATGTGGAGCTTTTCCTACGCAGCATCTTGTCTGGTCTGCTCTGAGAACCCGAGGTCTCAAAATCCTGAGAAAACAGGTAATTTATTCTGGCACTTGCAGAGCCGTGTCGGGTGGCTTCCTGCTGTCACTGCAGTCACTGCTGTCACTCCAGCTCTACAGGAGAAAGGCCCCTGGGAGGCAAGCTGGGGCTGAGAACATAACAGTGAGCCTTTGGACTTGTCTCCTCCCAGGGAACGTTTTCAATTCTCCCACAAGAAGAGCCTCCTTTCTGCCTACTGAGTCAGTGTACCCCTGGGATGGGTCGGAGGCTTCTGTCTTTTCTCCTGATTACCAGAAATAAGTCTGATGTACAGAAGCTGAACTTGTAACAAAATCAGCACAACTGTTATTTTGGTGCAGACTTTGATGGTTTCAGTAATAGTTGCACTTTTGTACTGCTCTCATCCTTCTGAAAACCTTAACTTTCCTGAATTCCCTTGTGCTGCTTGAGACCTCATTTGCCATTTCTTGCTTTGTTTCCTCTGTTCTGCGTAAGTCCTGGGGCCAAATTAAGCCGTGTCTGAACAGCAAAGAGAATCTGTGCATCCTGAACACATTTGACAAAGATGTCATGTCTTCTCATCTGTTATTAACAACTTTGCCTGTTTCAGCTGGCATAATTAGCCTTAAATTAGACACGTACCTTGCAGTGTCTAGACTGCATCTGCCTGTGGAGATAGCAGGTGGCTGCGTGGCATCCAGCGTCTCAGTGGAAGTGGCCAAGAGCAGGAGGATGCTGTGGAGCGTCGCTGAGGCCCTCCCAAGCAAAGTTACGCTCAGAGGGAGCTGTGCTGATGGTGAGCGAGGGTGGCCAGGTCGCGGTGGTCTCCTCGCTGGCACGGCTCTGCCCGGCTGCTTCGCTTGTAAAATCAGGACGACGGGAAATGTCAACCGTGAACCAGCTGAACTTTCTGCTCTGCCCCGCGGGCCCGGGATAGGGAAGTTTTGGGCATTTCGAATTTCTTTCTTTCTTCCTTCCTTCCTTCCTTCCTTCCATCCCTCCTTCCTTCTTTCTCCCGAGCGAGAAATACTCGGTGAGGTTGTCCCTCCCCGGCCGGGGCAGCCGGGGTGCGGCGGAGCGGCCGCGGGGCTCGGCGGTGCCGGCGGGCGGAGCGCGGTGCGGCCGT
>VWZP01000992.1:366432-405674 GCA_013396995.1 Dicaeum eximium | reverse complement strand
GAGGGAAACGCTTCCCTGTGCTTGGCGATGGCTCCCGGCTCCCCTCCCCGGCACTGTCCCCTCCCGTGGCGGGCGGTCCGCGGGGAGCCGAAGCCACTCCGCCGCCAAGCCGCAGGTGCCGTGGGCCAGTGGCGTGGGGCAGGGCCGGGCTCCGCTCCGCGCTGCTGCCCTGCCTTTCCCAGCCTTTCCCAGCCTTTCCCAGCCTTTCCCAGCCTTTCCCAGCCTTTCCCAGCCTTTTCCTGCCTTTCCCAGCCTTGCCCTGCCTTGCCCTGTCTTGCCCTGCTTTCCCGTCCTTCGCGAGTGAGAGCTTTGCCACGCGGAGACGGAGAGTGAGAGAGAAGCGGCGGGCAGGGGTTGTGCGTTTCTGCCCACTGACCCCTGCCTTGTCACCTTGCGACTTGACCCCTGCGACTTGTGCCCTTGGAAGGGCTGGGTGCCCTCGGAAGGGACCGCCCGATCGCTCCCTGCTCAGGAAAGTGCTGGGCAGCCCCAGGCACTGACCCACCGCCAGGGAGGGATTCAGTGTCAGGGCAGAGGAAATGGTTTGCCGGGTGGAATGGCTGATATCCAGCTTCTTGCCTCTCCCCAGCAGATTTATGTATCAATTATGTGAAGAGAAAAAAGGAAAAATCAGTGAAAAGTCGTTTTAAAAGGATAATTAGAGAGTTGATGAGCAGCTTTTTGAGCAAGAGGGATCCAAATTTCCCAGAGCAGGACTAGAGCAGTGACAATTCTGGGAAGAGGGGTGCAGTAGTTTAGTGTGCAGGATGAGGAGAAGACAGACTGTCTTGCCTGAATTACTGGTGGCCTGTTACATCTACCTGGGTGGCTGCTATTGAGTCCCATTTGTGCCTGACATACACTGGCAAGGGAGGGTGGGGCAGGGGCAGGGGGACAGAGGATGGGAGCTGGTGATGGTGTCAGGGCATGGGGCACCAGCTGAGTTTGTACATGCCCCTCTTGGTCCAGATGGCTGCTGGAGCTCGGAGGCCTTCCCTGATTTGGGAACTTCTGGGTTGAAGGGGATCAAAAAATGGGAATGGGAATAGTTGAGACAACAGCTGAGACTTTGAGGAGGAGGACCAGGCTGGGAGGAACTCCAGAGGGTCGGGACTAGCTCTCAGGTGCCATAAATATGAATTCCAGAGCTGGGGTTATGGGCTAGAGAAACAGAAAGGTTTTTGTCTATAGGCAATCTGGATTGCCCTAAACTAAAACTTTTCAGAACTTTCGGATATTTTACAGATGGAGAGGCATCAGAAGGTGGGAAGGCAGGCAGGTTTAGGCTGTGGATGTGCTGCTGATGGAGTGAGTGGGACTTGAAATAAAGCTGAGGAAGTGAGAAGATGGGGTGTTCTTTCTTGCTGTTACAGGCTGTTTGACTTGGATCCTGACCTGCTGCCCCTTTTCCAGTACAACTGCAAGCAGTTTGCCAGCCCTCAGGAGTGCCTCTCAGCCCCTGAGTTCCTGGATCACATCAGGAAGGTGAGAGGGGCTGTGGAATGGCTGGAGCACAGGCTCCATGAAGGAAGAAACTCTTAGGCAGTGATTTGGGACTGTGGTGTGTCTGACCAGGGAGCACATGGGAATCTCCTGAGATGGTAACTGCAGTGGGTTACTCATGCTAGCAGAAGGCCAAGATGAAGTGTCCTACAGCAGTGGGGAGGGAATGAGAATGCAGGTTGTGGTGGCCAAGAGGCACCATGCTGATTTCCATGCTGTCATCTGAGAATGGATTGCTTCCTGTGAAAGCTGAAACAATCCCTCTCCTACTGTGGAGGTGCCTCAGGGAGCTCACCTGTGTCCAGATGAGGACTGAAGCTCTCTGCTTGGCCACATGCTGACCAGGAGGTGGCACAGAACTGGGCACTGGGCCAGGCTCCCTGGACCTGCTGCTGTGGAGAGGTTGTTGGTGCAGCTGCAGAGCCAGCAGGCCCACAGCAGCTCTCAGAGAGCCTCCCCTCTACACATTCACCTCCCCCCAAAACAGAAAGGAGCAATGCTGAGGAGAGGCTCATGCATGCACAGTACACTTGGTGCAGCAGAGACTCTCTGTTGAACCCTGAAGAGAAGTCACACTGGAATAAAGCCCAACCTTGGCTTGCAGATGCCTTCACAGACTGCCTGGCTCCATCTTTAAACCAGTTTAGTGCTTTGCTTGCCTGTCTTTATTCCTTGTTAAGAGGCTGTTTCAGGAATGAGCTCCTCTGATAGCTGCAAGCTTTTTGTTATTTTCCAGCCTCTCTTTATTGGCAAAGTTAAGATTATTGCCTTGAGCTGAAATAGTTTTTTGCTCTCTTTGGAGATAAATTGCCTGCTGAAATTACAGAGCACAATTCTATCACCTCTTGGCTTTGCCAAGATAACCATGCCCTGGCTTTAATCTCTTATTCTAATTTGTTGTGTCTGTTCCCTTCATCCTTCATTAAATCTTTTCCATCCTGTTTCCATTTGACTCTTTATGCTCCTGAGAGACCCTGATATGTGTTTTACCAGACCAGGTCAAGAGACCTGGCTGTACTCTCCATCCCATCTCTTCAAAATACCTGGCTGAGCTTAGAATTGGAGTGGCCTTATTCACAATTGAACCATTTTGGCAACTTCTAATTGGAAACTCTAGTCCTGGAAACTTATGGGGTTCCCATGCAGTTGTCCTGGGGTCCTAGGAGTTGTAATGACTGCATCAGCATTAACCTGCTCTGCTGTACAGCTGTTGATCCCCTCTGGGACAGGGTGGGCAGCAGTGCTGCTTGCTGTGCAGCTCTGGTAGTGTCCCATGGAAGGATGTGGTGTGTGCTGCTGCCAGCCTCACTGATGTGACACATGGAACACAGTAGAGCCAAAGAAAGCTCCGAGAGCACCTGGGCTGGGAGGGGGTCAGGCTGACACGGGTGAAGTAGAGGATCAGACACTTTGTTTCCTCTAGGAGGGAAGCTGAACCTTTCTGTTAATGCCATTCTGCCTTTCTGCTCCTGTGCTAGGTGATGCTGGTGATTGATGCTGCTGTGAGCCACCTGGAGGACTTGTCCTGCCTGGAAGAGTATCTCTGCAACCTTGGCAAGAAGCACCAGGCAGTTGGTGTGAAGGTTGAGTCTTTCTCGGTGAGGTGCTCTCTCCTGTCCCGCTGTGGCTCTGTTTGTTCACCCCTGCCTGCAGCCCTCAGCTGTCCCCATCCTTCCACTGGGTTCAGCTGTCTGGGGAGAAAGCTGGTGGCTCAGAGCAGCCTGTCCAAGGTGCTGATACCAATGTAGTGACACTGGCCCAAGGAGGGGAACCTTTGAGCTCCCCTTGTTTTCTGTCCTTGCGCAGTGAGCCCAGGCAGAAAGGACAGATGGGAGCAAAGCATTTCCATTGTTTGAAGAGAATTGTGGTTCAGGACACTGCAGTCTTTCCTGTGCCACAGGGCTGCAGGCTCAGCCTTTGCCCTGGATCCTTTGCATCTATTGCTCTGGGCAAACCTCACCACACCTGGAAAAGGGAGCATCCACCTCCCCCTGAGTCTGCACTGGGATGGAGCTGCTGCATCTCAGCCCCTGCTTCCTCCACGCCAGTAACATCCAAGCATCTTCCATATTAAACCTTTGATTACTCCTCCTCTGCTATCACACATGGACAGAAATGCAGTGGAGAAGGGCAGGTTGAAGAAAAGCTTTCTAACCCACATGTGGGTCATTCCTGATATTGCTGGCTTTTGTTCTCTTCAGAGAGAGCAGGGTCCCTTCTGTCTGGGGTAGTGATCCCCACCAGCCCTGCCCTCAGTGTGAGGATGCTCCTGCATGGGGCTGCTCAGAGCTCTGTGAGGAGCAGTGCCCTGTGCAGAAGCCTGAGAGGCACTGAGGCATGCCCTAAGCATTCAGCATGCTCTGATCCACTCTCCTGACATCAGGGCAATGCTCAGCTCTGCTGCTCCACAGCTATGCCAAGGGCAGCTACCTGCACCTGGGATACTTCCAGAGATACTCAAACTGGATGTGTACCTGTCCCTTGGTGTCACATGTGCAGTGCCAGCCCTTGCTCCCTGACTTCCACTCTGCACTCACCCATGGTGAGGGCCAGCACAGAGCAGGGGAAGAGGATGACATGGGCTGGGTCTGGGCCCCCTCTGGTGAGCCAGGGACTGGAGGGGCCTGTTGGTGGAAGAGGAGCAGGTGCCCTGCAATTGGAGAAGTCAAAAAAGGTGGCAAAGTGAGACAAGAGATGCATGTCATCCTCTGGTGCTGCGCTTGACACCTCCTTGTTTGGTTTGCAGACGGTCGGCGAGTCCTTGCTGTACATGCTGGAGAAATGCCTCGGTGCTGCCTTCAGCCCAGAGGTGCAGGAAGCTTGGAGCAAACTCTACAGTGCTGTGGTGAAAGCCATGCAGCGTGGCTGGGAGACCCTCCCAGAAGGGGACTAGGTCCTGCCAGCCATCCCTATCCCTGACCATGCAGCGGTCCTGAGCACAGGGAGTCTCACACCACACTTGCTGCCTCTCCCCACCTCTGTCTTTCTGTGTGCACCAGCCCGTGGCTGCCTCTGCCACTCACACGTGCTGCAGGGCTCCCACATGGCTCCACCCTGCTTCAACACCAGCGTGTCTCTGCCTTTGCTGAGGGCTGGCAGGGCATGTCCCTGCAGTGAAGCCTGGCAGTGCCGCAGCACAGGGATGCCACCCTGCCCCAAGTTCCTTCAGGAACACCAACATTTATGTGGTTAAACCTACTCTGGGTTTTAGCTTCCTCATCTTCCCTCCCCTTGCTACCCACCCTAGGTAGGTGCCAGCTGGAATAGGCCTCTTGGGCTTATTTGCCAAAAATCCTATTTGCTGTGTTTTACCTGCCAGGTCTGACACTGCTCGGTCCTCCTGCCCTGCTGTACCTGGTTCAGCTGTGGCAGTGACAGATTTGGCTCCACTCAGGTCAAAAGGCAGCAAGAGAGCAAGGTTGGTCACACCATTGTCTGTCCTCAAACCTTGCAGAGAGTTTTCCCATCTCCCTTCATCAATATATCACTACCAGATGGTTAATCCTGGTGCTTTTTTCTGCCTTGCCTCTGACCTGGATGGGATCCCTGGCTTTTCCCTGTGTCAGGTTGGCCACAACCCAATAGGTTTCCTAGGGATGCTTCAGGCAGTGGTGTCACATTAATCCCAAGGTGAGACTACTTTTGGCAGGGTTGGGCTGCCAGCTGAAAGGCTTTGTGCTGATTGGGCCAGCTGGTTTAACCTTAGAGCCATCAGCAGCAGCAACAGCAACAGCAGCACTCTCTGTTTACTGCTTTGTGTTAAGGAAAATAAAGTAAATCCGAGGAAAAGATGTCTTAAAAATGAAGGCTGCAATCGTGTCATAGCAACAGCTTCCAGAAATTCTGGCTCTTGGCCAGAAGAAGCATAGCTGGAATCTTTCTGCTGATGCTGTCACAATCTGGAGCTCTTCCCAGCTGCTCACAGTGCCCATCTGCAGAGTTCCTCACCCTCACAGGAATGAGGAGATAGCATCTGCTAGAAGAAATCCCAGAAAACTGCTGAGAGGCAGCACCTGAGGGCTCTGTGAAGGGGCTGAACTTGAGCACTTTGAGGAAGAGCTCATCTTTATGGGGAAGTCACTGTGGAAAAGCAGAACCATGTTTCTAGCCACCACTAGCCCCAGAGAAGGACATGGAGCAATTATTCAGTTAAAGACAGAGCCCTTTTTATTGCTTCTTCTTCAGGACAGGAGGAGCCTCATGTTGAGGTCTGAGATGGTCCTGTTCTGAGGACACATTCCTCCTGTTCTCAGATGTTCTCCACTCTGGGACAGGAGGATGCCTGCTCAGTGTAACTGAGGTGTCCTGGGCCCCTGTCACGGAGGGGATGAGGGGGTGCCCTGTAAGATGGGTCTCTAGTGCCCTGATGGTAGCCATGGGCTTCCAGCAAGCTAAAAGCCCTCCAGCTGTGTTTGGGAGGCAAGCTAATAGGTGTTGTGAAACAGGCAGTGAACACCCCCAGGTTCCTTGTCCTCCCATGGTACCATGTTGTGCCTCTGCAGCCCTGCAGTGTGGTGGGGTACATCCTGGCCCATGGCTCCCTCCATCAGCTGGGTCAGGTGAAGCCCTGCCCATTCTTGCACCCAGCAGCGAGGGATGGAGGAGCTGGGGCTGGGGTGAGACACTAGCTTTGATGGCATGGTATGGGGCAGGAGGGTTTGGGAATGGGGATGTCCTCTTTGCAACTCTGTTATGGGGCATCAGCCTTCAGCATCACGGGAGTGGGACTCCTCCTGGCTCCATGTGACAAGTAGGCAGCTGTGTGATGGGTGGGCTGTGGGTGCTGCTGCCCAAACCATCCCTGCTCCCTCTAGCTTTCCCCGCTCCTTGACTTCTGCTCTTCTGTGCCACATTTTGTGTAACTCCCAAGAGAACTGGTCTGTGTGCCTCTTATACCCAGCTGTACTGTTTATTAAAAAACAACAGTGAGTCTTAGCTCTTTTTGATGCCTTGTGTTTATTTTAATATAAAAGGCCCAAGCAGACCAGAAAAAAAGGATGGGAGAGAGGAGTTTACTGGTTTCTTGTTGATTCTAGCTTTGGAGATATTGGTCACTGGGAGCACTTGTGTAGTGCAGCTTGACTGACATGAGAAGGCATCCACCAGCAAAAGCGTGTTGGGAGCTTTTGTGCCTGGTAAGTGAGTGGGTGAGCAGTGCAGGGGCTAACAGAGACACCCTGCTACTGATTGCTCAGACCCTTCAAGTATAATAATCTCTAATGGAATCGGAATTTTAAACAAGCAGACTAAAAATCCCTTTTCTGTTGCTCAGCCGCTGCTTTTGTTTTTTGACATAGCACTGGCTCACCTGCTGCTGGTCACCTGCTGCTGGTCACCTGCAGCAGCAGAGCATGGCCTCATAACAAAGTCCTGTTTGGCTCCATGGAGCACTATCCACCCTGGCAGCCGGACTGTGGAGTCATTCCAGCAGCCCTGCCCAGGGAACAGCTGGTGAAGATGCAGGAAGTTCTGTTTTCTAGCATGTTCTAGCTATGACATGATGGGTTTCCAGCCGTGTGAGAGTTGGGCTCTTGATGCAGAATGGTGCCTAGGGTTGGGAAGCCAGCTCAGGATCTGTAATAGCATCTCCCAAAGGCTGAAAATCCCAGCCCTGGCACAGGAGAGAAAGGAAATCACCTTGGGAGAGCCATGCTGCTCATTTAGGACGGGCTTGTTCCACAAGACAGTGTGTGATGGGCTGTGAAAGGCAAGGAGAGCAGCAGAGATCTGAATGCAAAGAAATACCTCCTTTGGGTCACTGATAAAATAACTTTTCAAGCTCTTCCTGGCCTCAGGACTGGGGGTGGGAGCCCAAACCTGGCACTGCAGGGAAGGGCCAGCATGGCAGCCTCCAGCAGCACTCCCACCTCTGACTGCCTGTGCCAGCAGGGAGGTTTGCCAGAGCTCCCACAAAGTGCCCCTTTGCTGTGGCTGCTGCCCAGGGGGATGCTCCCATCCCTGCCTGCCACCAGCTGGCACAGTGGAGACTCCATGCCATAGCTGGGCCTGGCTGTGAGGGATTCTGAGGGCAGGCTGCAATCAGGTTCCTGAGCGCCTTTCAAGGCGGAGGTGCAGTGTGCTGGGGCTGACATCCCCCCACTGAGGAGCTGCCCGGTGTGAGGGCCAGGAAAGCTGCAACCAGGGGCAATTACAGCCCTTGCTCAGAGCCAGAGCTCCTGCCCAGCTCCCCAGCACAGCAATGCCTTGTGTTAACTCTGTTTACCACTCATTACAAACCATGGGGTGGGTGTCTGTAGATAGGTTTTAAATTTTCCAGGTGTTCACCCAAAGGGAAGTCCTCCCCATGCCTTCTGCCCTGTGCCATAAACCAGAGTGGCAGGGCTCACCCCAGGGAAGCTGTGGAGGAGCCAGCAGGAGGAACCTGCTGAAACCAGAGGCAAATCATTCAAGTAGGAATTCAGGTTAAAAGAGCGTGTATTTTGGGAGGGGGGATGACAGAAAAGAACACTGTTCTCTCAAAATCTAGAGGACTTCCAAAATGGTGTTCACTCCCTTCCCTGGGACTTGCTGGTGGGTAGTTCACCTTTGGGAACACCAGCTCCATCCTCAGATGGGATGGGTTCCTCCTGCCCCGACCCTTGCTGTGGTCCCAGAGGGGCTCCAGGCTACTCTCCTGCTACCTTCAAGCAGCATCTGCACCTTTGGTGTTCCGAGCCAGCTCTGCCAATGGAGTGACTGCTGACAGAAGGTGGGCAAGAAAGGCACACGACTGTGCCAGGACTGCAACCCATCCCCAATGGAGGGATGGTGCCAAAGGCTGTGCCAGCCTATCTGGGACACAGTGAGGTGCTCTTCCACTCCTGAAACTTTGCTGCTTCTGCCCACTTGTTGGGGTTTGTTTTCATGGGGATCATAGTGGGCAGTCTGGAGGTGGGGATGTGTCCAAGCAGTCTCCTTGCCACTGAAGCCTCTGCAGGATGTCCCCAGGCAGGGTCAAAAGCAGCCCACAGGTGGGAAAAGGCTCCAGTGGCAAGGGTTTCCCCTAAACTGGTGCCAGGAAAGACGCAGGGGGGTGACGACGCCAGGCAGAGCTGGGTGAAGTCATTTTATTCAAGGCACGGTCATAGCAATAAATCACGAGAAGGTACAGACCTCTGGCACATTCCTACAGTGGGGCAGCCAGGGGCAGTCACACCAGCAGCCCGAGCTCCCGAGGACACAGTGCCACTAGCAGGCACTTGCTTCTACCCTCAGAGAGGCCACCAGCATCCCCGTGCCCTGCCTGGGGCTGCCTCTGGGGCAGGCAGTGAGGGGAGCAGCTGAGCTGTGGGCAGCCATGGGGGCACCTGGGCAGGAGGCCACAAACCCCCCAGAGAACTTTTTGGGATTGGAAGGGTGCATCTGAGCTCAAGGCTCCCCCGAGGCAACCACTTTTTGGCTAGTGTGCCACAGCCACCGCCCCAGCATGGGCAGGACAGGGGCCATGGGACTGCCAGCTGGCTGAGCTGAGATCCACCAGCCCCACAGCACTGTCCTAAGGGCCCCCTTAATGCTCTCACTGCTGGGCTGCCTTTTAACCTCCCCCCAGCCCAGAACTGGCACACTGCCCCTCCTGCCAGTGGCACCACTAATGCTAAGCAGTGCCATGGCTGAGCATGTGCCTTCACACTACAGCACTCCCCGTGCCAGCAGCCCTGGTGCTGGCAGAGCTGCACTTTCCTCCCTTCCCTCCCTGCTCTGCCCTGGGACGATGGCAACTCTAGTTGCTCTGAAGCTAGCAGGAGAATCAGGGACAGGAAAATCAGCCCTGAGGCCAAAGCAGGGCTGAGTGAGGGACCAGCATTCCCAGGTGGGCTATGGTGGGAAAGGAGCTGAGCAGTAAGAGGATAAATCCTCATCCCCAGGGGCCACCACAGCTACTCTGGATGAGCTGGAAAACTCCAGGGATGCTGTCTGGGCAGGTAATGGCACATTTACATTAATCACAGCAGGACTCACACTTAAGAGGCAGTGTGGCTACTGGGGGAGCATCCCACAGCTGCAGCTTGTGGACAAGGGCATGCGGTGGACTAGGAGGACCTGGAAGTCTAGGTCCTGCCAGCCTCCACCTGTCCCCCTGTTCTGTTGCATTAGGACAGAGCTATTCTGTCCTAATGGGCCCCATGGGCAGCCCCAGTGAGAGCACGATGGGGTGCTGCCAGGGAAGAGGAGTGAAAAGGAGCTGTCCCCAAAGCCATTAAACACACTTGTCACTTGACCTCCCCCTTCTCCCCAAGAGCCCAAGGGCACAGGCATTGTGCAGCAAGATGGGGGGTGGGATGGGAAGTCGAGGAAGAGCTGGGCTGGCATTTGATGCCTGCCTTGGCGCAGGGCTGTTGGTGCCCATGTAGAGGCTCTGGTGGCAGATGTAAGGACACGCCTCCTCCACCAAAGCACACGCGTGTCAGCAGTCCCTGCTGAAGTGGGCAAAGCAGGGCAGGCAGCAGCCTGTGGGCCAGCAGCAGGGGAGGCAGCAGGACAGCAGCCTGAGCAGTGGATGGACGGGGTGAGATGCAAGGGTTACAGGTGGCTGTCCCCTGCCACTGAGGACCCAGAGGACAGCATGGTGGCAGGCACATTCATTGGGGCTATCTGGGCTGCTTCCTCCTCTCAGAGGGGACTGGGCCTCCCTCCTGCCCCCAAAAGCATGGCCTCTCAGAGAGACCCTCTCCCTATACTGCTGCACCCCCTCTTCTCCACTGTATGCTGGAAGAGACAGGTGGGGACAGGGGGACACAAGGGGACTCAGCCAGTGGGAGGGACCATCAGAGCCTCCTGCCACTGCCCATGCAATGAGGTCTCTCCCTCACATCAGTCTTGCCATCCCCTGCCCCATTAGCGAGGTGGCCCCCACCAGTGCAGGGAAGGCTCCTCCCTGCCCCAGGGCACGTGCTCCGCTCCCAGCACAGTCACTCCTCAGCCTGCGGCGGGGATCTTCACTGGTACCGAGCCTGGCTCTCCATCACGGGGCCGCTCCTATACTCGCCCTCCACTGTCTCCAGCTCTGTCTCGAAGCTCTGCAGCCCTCCATCCTCTCCATCCTCCGCTGGCTCCAGGTGGTTGCCCATGGTGCCATAGGACTGGTGTGCTGGAGAGGCTGCCGGTGTCAGGCTCAGCTCGGGTTCCTGCAGGACAGTGGCCACAAAGAGCTGCCCCGGGGGGCAGTAGCCATCAGAACCCAGGAGAGCAAGAGCAGATGGCCACAGCAGGGCTGTGGAGAGGTACTCACATTGGAGTTAGGAGTGGAGGAAACACTGCTCCGCTCCACGTCATTGAAGGCGCCCTCAGACTGGTCAGACATCTGAGGAGAAGGAGGCCGTGAGGAAATCACGATTTGGAGGGCTCAGCTTTGGTTAGGGACAGCCAGGTGCTAGCTCAGATTCCCCATGGCAAGCAAGGAGGGGATGCACTGGGGTGAAGGAACAGAGTGGGTGGCTGGCCGTGCTCACCTGGTAGCTAGAGGGCTTCCGTGGCTGCAGCTTCTTCAGGCAGAGGCCAAAGAAGGAGAAGACGATGCAGGATAGGAGGACCACAAAGGTGAAGAGGGTGACAGGCCGGGTGGGACCTATAGCACAGAGACACTCAGGCAGCACATAAGCCTCCAAGAACCTGCTGCACGTCCAGCTGAGCCCCAGACTGATGCCTGCTTTGGGTTTTACAAGCTCTCAACCTCCTTCCCAAAATACAAGCTGACACCTCCTTAATCTGCCAGATCTTTATACCACCTTCCCCCTTACCACCCCCCATGCCATGCCTAACTCAAGGGTGGCACCAGAGGCTCATCACCCCCAAACACCAGACACGACCCTCGATTGTGGCAGGGCGCAGCCCCAAGCTCTCCCTACCGAGGCGCAGGACGGAGAAGAAGAGCAGCCAGAACATGCAGAGGATGGGGGCCACCACGACCTGGCTGATGGCGGCGACGTGGAGGCGCTGGTTCAGCTTGGTGGGGATGTACACGTAGTAAATGTTGTACCGATCAACCATGTGCTTGAGCAGCATGTACAGCAACCCTGGTGGGACAAGAGAGGCCATTTGGGTGGAGGGCAATGGGGACAGCCAGGCCACAGGGACAGCAGGGCAGGCCTGGGGATGATGCCCAAGAGTGCCCTCCTGTACCATGCAGGAAGCCTGCAGTCCCATGCTGCTGCTGGGGGCTGGGACAGGCTCTTCTTGGCATGGCTGGGACCACGGACATGGGATCATACTCACCAAAGGGGACGATGATGGGGCAGGTGATGCTGTAGGTCATGACAACAGAGAAGATACAGCAGGTCCAGGCGTACTCTAGTCCAAACTGGAACTGGTATGCTTGGCTCTGGGGCACAACCAACAGTGTCACTGCTGCCTCTTGTCACTGCAAAGCCTGAACTTGCCTCTGCACCCTAGCCCACAGGACTGCCTCACCCCCACTAGCCCCCAAGGGGCCTGAAGCAGTCCCCACAAGCATCCCCACAGAACCACAACAGCCTGAGTTTGCGGTGAGTGCACCTCTGCTGTGCTGGGGGTCACAAAGGCTCACAGGTGACCAGAGCCACATACCCGCTTGACATGGAGCCGCTCGGGCTCAGACTTGGCGAAGCAGAGGCGAGCCGTGTACACGAGGAGGCCTGGGATGCGCAGCAGCTCCATGGCTGTCCCAATCAGGCTGGAGGTCACTACATAGTTGACGAAGAAGGCGCCATTGTCTGGGAGGAAAACACACCTGCCCCAGGGACAGAGAAGTGACACCGTGAGAGAATGCTCAGACAGGAGCTGCAAGAGCTGCTGGCGGTGGACAACAGGTGCTCCCGCTTGCCTGGGAAGTTTGGGAGCTTCCTGCTACTCACTGGAACTTGATTTCAGCCTGATCCAGAAAGTGGGTGTCGAAGAGCCACCGGAAAAACAGGTCCAGGCTGGAGGGGACAGAAGAGGAGCAGCTCAGAGGGGGAGCCACAGAGTGATGTGAGACACCCAGCAGGCAGTGCTTCCCCCTGTGCTGAGAGGGCAAGACCCTCTGCACCCTACTCTGCTGGAGCAGCCCCTTCTGCCACACGAGACCACTGGAGTGGAGTGTGTGCTTGCCTCCTGGATGGCCAGGATTGCTGTAGCTGGAGCTATGCAGATACCTGACCAGGTCCTTTTAGGGTCTGCTGAACCCAAGCAGCAGCTGCTCACTGCCACCAGCCCCCTTGGGTCAGCTGTGGCAGCCTGGGAAACTGCTCTGCTCCACTCCTCTGCAGGGAAGGTTTCTATCTGTAACCATGTGTGAGTGGCTCAGCACTGCTAAAGAGTGTTTTCCTCCCCAGAGATCGCTGTGTTTTGGTGGCAATGGGATCTCAGCTCTTTGGAGCTGGACTGCCGGGGTGAGGGGCCTGGGTGTGATCCTGGCAGCTCGGGAGCGGAGAGAGCAGCATGGCAGGGTGGTCTGTACCTGCTCAGACCCAGCGAGGGCAGGATGATAACCATGAACACCAGGAAGAAGAAGCACTTGTGCATGGTGATCTGATTTTCACTTGACCTGCAGAGAGGGAAGACAAGAAAAGAACATTGCACTTTTTTGGGAAAGAGCAGCAGGTGGGGTGAGGGGCTGGGCTGGGTCTCGCTTTTCACCAAGGAGTTACTCCCTTCCTCACAAAGCTGTGTGCATTTGATCTGTGCATCCACAGATGGGGCCTTTCAAGGCCTCTCTCAGGCTAGGGTGTGTCACCATGAGGAATCTGCTGTAGTGAAAGCTCTCGTACTCCCAGCCTCTCATCTCCTTCACCTTTGCCCTCTCCTACCATTTCTGCTGGTATAGACCCCCAACAAGAGACAGATGGGTGTCTAGTATGAGTTCATGACCTCCTGTTTCCCCCAGAAAAAGGAAGAGAGGTGGTGACAAAGCTCCTGCAAGGACTTATCAGACCAGGCACAGGGCTTGGGGCTGATGGAGGGTCAAGACAGAGAGAGCACATTGTAGGAGCTGGGCAGTTTCCCCTACTTTAGGCATCCTGAACCCAATACCTCTGCCTTGGAGGGCTGGAAGCATGCCTGGGATGGCCCTGCTGCTGCCAGTCCACCATCACACTGTCCCTCTTACAAACTTCTTCAGATCCATCTTAAAACCACCTGACTTTCTCAGTAGCCTGAAAGTGTTCAGGACTATGGGAAGCAAATGGCTCCTTTGTGCATGGACTTGGGGCTCCTTCTATGGAGAGAAACACCCACGGGGCTCTGCTCCACTCTGGGGGTCTACTGCTCACTGCCTGCCTCCCTGCAGGTTGGGCTCCCCTTCCACTGCAGTCCCTCCCATCCATGGCAGCCCTGGGGGACTGTGGGGCAGCCCCATTACCTTGTCCAGTGAGACTCGAAGAATGCTGAGTAGTAGACAAGGAAGGGCAGGAAGACAGAGAAGGCCCAGAGCAGCAGCGTGGGGAAAAACTGGGTGATGATGGGGTTCTGCAGGAAGAGAGATGCCAAACACCCCCTCAGCAACCCACCACAGCACAGCCGTGCTGGAGACAGCACATGGTGGTGCTGGAGCATCCCCTCCCTGAGCAGGGGCGTTTGTTTCAGGAGATAAGAACTTGAGGCCAGCCAAAGGTACCACAGTCATGTTCTGAGCCCCACTGCCCACCCAAAAGCTCACAGGTCAATGAGCAAGAAGGAGCTGTGCTGCTGGCAGCTCCTAACATCTCCTGAGCTCTTTTCAGACCTTTCTTCTTGAATGGACAGCAACCTGCCTGCCTCCAAAGACACCAGCACTAAAGCTCAGGTGCTGCCCCAGGGCTCTGCCACTGGAAACACAAGGAGAAGGGGATGGATAGCAAGCACAGACATGAACTCATCAATGACCTTGTTTCTCATTAATGCCCATCCTAGTGATGGCTCATCTTCTTAGTAGAGCTGGTGCCCCCCACCTGTTACAGATAAGCCTGGAAATGACAACCTTTTAGGAAAATTGGCTTGGGTTAGGGACTACCTTGAGGCTCTCCACAGGGTGTGTGACATTGAACATGTCCATGGTGTTGACAATGATGGCTGGCGTTGTGAGGAAGAAGAGAAGGACGAACAGGCAGATATTAAGCAGAATGAATCGCACCCACCACGATGTGCCACGGACTGATAAATTCTCCCTGTAAGAGAAAAACACAACTTGGACATGATGAGGAGGAAAAGCCCTGTGTCCTGGGCCTCCCAGCATAGCTTCATAAAGCTCTGCCTCCTGCTATCTACACCAAACATCCTGGCAGACATTGTTCTGAGCTTGCCTTCTTCCCCTCCCCACGCTGCTTTGCTGTCACATGCAGAGCACCCTGGACCAGGGAATAGCCACAGTGGAGGTCCATACCACCAGGAGGCTTTGGAATCAGGCTGGAGAAATTAAAGGCTGGCCATCACCTCTAATCTTAGCTGGCTGGGTCCTGCCACCTTTGGGATGATCACCCCAATCACCCTTGATGACTTCTGCTATGGCAATAGGAGGGATTTTCAGCCCCCATCACCTTGGGAAAGTGTCCTACAGATATAGACACAGGTTCCCTACAGCTATATGGGCTCCCCATAGCTATGGGTACAGGCCTCTTATAGCTATGTACATGGGCTCCTTATGGGTATGGACATGGGCTTCCCTATATCTGCTTGTTCCCCTTTCCTCCCTCCCTGCTGCCGTGGGTGTTCACCAGATGATATCGCTGGGTGAAGGGGCATAGCGAACACCCCACTGGTGTGACTTGACCACGGTGGTGACAGAGGACTGCTGGGGGTGCTTGCGGCAGTGGACGTGGCTGTAGTCCTTCAAAATCCTGCAGGAAGAGGGAGCCAGGGGTCAGGTCTCCCTTCTTGTGAGACCCCCCCCTGCAGCTCTAACAGGGCAGCCAACTCTGCAGATGGCAGAGGCATAGGAGAGACCGACCCATGGCCTGGCTCTGGTTGGAAAAGCTGGCAAGGTGCCCCAGTTCCCCAGCAGTGGTGGCCAATAGGTTGAGGGACATCCCTATGGCTGTTGCATGAGGGGCACTCACACAGCTGTCATCCGCTCGTCCTGGAAGGTGACGAAGGCCATATCAAGCCGCTTGAGTGTGATGCGGTTGCGCTCCGCATTGAACTCATCCGTGAGCTTCTCCTCCAGCTCCCCGTAATACTGCTCAGCATCCACCTGTGGGAGCAGCCAGGCTGTGCTGGGCACCGGGCTGGGGCAGGGGCAAGCTGCCATGCTCTGCCTTGCCCACGGTGCAGGTGTACTGCCCGCAGCCCTGCCCGCACCCTCCTACCTCATCAAAGCCACAGAAGCGGCAGCAGAAGATGCGGGCGCAGGGGTGAGTTTTGATCATGATCTTCCCCTCTTTCTGCGCCTTGGTGGTGAAGTAAAGCCGCCCCTTCATTGCTTTGCGCCTGCCAGGAAGCCGATAGCGAAGATCATTTGGGGAGCACCGGACATACAGACATAAACCCAGACTGGGATGTGGTGGCAGGAGCAGTACAGCTCCCTCAGAGGCAACGTGGACGTGCGTGCACTCACCTCTCCGCATCCAGCTTCATCAGCTTGCGCACGTCGAAGCAGAACTGCACGTTGGTGACGGTGCAGCTGGGATAAGCCTCGCTGCAAGCACAGGGGCACGGTGGCACCAGGAGCCAGGGGACAGGGACAGTCCCTGCCGCCTGCCTGCCACTCACCCAGCAAGGCTGTGGCACATGGCTACTCACTGGAAATGCTTGATGATAAGTGAAGGGTCTGTGATCTCCTTGGGGATGTGGGTAACCATCAGTGTCCGGGCGACCTGGGGGAAGAGAAAAGGCAAAGGGATCTGCAGGATGGATCTGCAGGATGGGCAGGGATCTGCAGGATATAATGCTGTCACCCTGTCCACCCAGCAGTGAGCTGGGGCACCAACTGCCACCCCAGAGACAAGTCAGCACAGACCTCCTCAATGCCCAGCCCCAAACCCTGAGGGCACAGCCAGACAATGCCATACCCCAGACAGATTGATACAGCAGAGCTTCAGTCTCAAGAGACAAGATGGCAAGAGAGAGAGATTTGCCACCACGCTGTCACTTCATCCAGAAGCTGGTGAAAATCAGCCATAGCTTTCCCTGCCAGCTCAGTTCCATGCTGTTCCTAAAAACCTCAGTACCTACTGGTACAAGCATTTGTGCAAAGCAAGACGTTGTCCACTAACACTGAACAAGGCAGGGTTGGAGGAGGGGTGTTTTCTCACCTTCTCATTCTCTCTGTATTCCAGGTGGACAGAGTGGTGAGCCATACAAAGGATGGTGAAGATAAAATAGAGGAGGGCGAAGATGCTGTGCAACCACAGGAGACGGTCTCTGGAAGAGAGGAGTGGGAATCAATGAGCACTGTGGTGAGCATGTGGCATGGGGACCAGCCTGGCACTCAGCATCTCACCCATGGCCACCCCTTCCACCCAGCAGGACCTCCCTGTGCCCGCTGTCAGACACTCACCCCAGGAACTACACGGGCAGCACCCAGGCTGAGATACTACAGAAATGAGGCCACACAACATCCCCAAGAGTACTTCTGCCAGCACTGGGGTGCAACGAGCAGTGCCACTGCGTTGGCCGCCCTGACTGTGCTCATGTAGTACAGAGAGACAGGATAGCTAGTGTGAGTGCTCTGGTGCTCACATGGACCTGTCCCTGTCCCCAGCACGGGGCTGTGGTGAGTTCTGTGCCTAGGTGCTCCCAGCAGTGCCCACCACAGAGGCAGCACACACAGCCCCCCTGCCTGTGGGAACACCTACTGGGTTGGGATGTTGGCGATGGTTGTCCGGCCGAAGTGGGTGGGATTGTGTCCTGCAAAGGAAGAGGAGAAGTAGAAGGTTAAGGGAACCCAGTGCAGTGTGCTTGTCCATATTGCAGTTATTGGCTCTGGTCTTTGCTCCCTTTTCCATCTCCCAGGTCTCCAAGTCCCCACTACCCTGAATTTCCCAGCTTCTTATGTTCCTCTGTCACCTAGCTGATGGTGAGCTCCTGCTCACATGGGGCATCTGAGAGAGGGGATTTTTTGCCTTCTTTCCCAGAGGCACAGTGCTTGCCCAAAGGCTTGGGAGCTTGCATGGCACTCCTGAGTCATCCTGTGACTAGGGAAGCACCTACCCAGGAGGTCCCCTGAGAAGTTGACAGGCAGGATGACAGCCACGGAGAGCATGCAAACCAGCATCAGCAGGACCAGCAGGTGCCGCTGGAAGGAGAGGTAGGTGGTGGCATCGATCCCACACTTGCTCTGAATCTCCTCATCCCTGGAGAGAGGCAGGTGGGGGTCAGTGCTGGTGGTTCCTCCCCACCACCTCCCATCATGGGGACACTGGCTTGCTCCAGTCTCCCACAGCACACACCAACTCATGACATCCTGACTGTGGCACAAAGGATTTGAGCACAGAGGGCATGAGGGACCCAAGCAGCCCCCAAGCTGCCATCTCATTACAGGACTGGTTTCTATCAGGAGAGGTTGAAGACCTTTTGTTTGGGATAGGATCTAGGGGCCAGGAGGAAATGCAGAGGTGAGCTCTCTGCTCTCTCGTCAGAGTGGGTGTTTTAAGAGGGCTCTCCTCTGCTGCTGCTCCCAGCAGCTCCTGGTGATGGGCCACCACCTGTGGGCACCCTCCCCATGGGTGGGCAGCGGTGGGGCAGGATCATAATACCAAGCACACACACTTACTTCATCTGGTAGATAGAAAGGAGCCAGGAACAGAATCCCTAGAAGGAAAAAGAGTCAGGATGAGACAAAGGCACCCCCACCTCCTTGGTGAGGGACCTGGTCACAACATATGCTGGGGACACACGCAGAGGCGGTGCAGTGCCTCTGGCCAGGGGGCCTCCACTGAGCAAAGAGAGGCAGTGCCCGAGGCAGCTCAGCAATGCTCAGCCAGGTGCCAAGAAATGTGGTGTGGGGGACTTTATCCTGAGGGTAAAAGATGGGAAAGATCCTTGCAGGCAGGCAGCCAGGCTGTGGCCATGCATCATACTAGATCTGCACAGCTGCAAGGAGAGCCATGCAGCTGTGAGATGCTTGCTGACAGGAGCATCCCCTCCAAACTGCCATTCAAAATAGATGCCTCAAAGAATCCAGGACACAAAACCCTCTAGCTTCCAGGAATTCCCCACTGCTGAAGGGTGTTGAGCAGGAGATTTAATTTCTCACATTTAACTTCTGACCTGGGTTTCCAATGAAGAACAGGACAGGCTGGGCCAGGACAAGCCCAGCCCAGGCTCCCACTGCCACAGCCACTGACACTCACCACATCCTTGTTGTCGGCATCCAGAGGGCTGCTCTCTGATGGGGACTTCTCCTTCTCGCTCTGCTCTCCATAGAAAAGTGATGTCAGGCTTTGCAGTGAGGGGAGGAGCGGAGGGGTGAGGCAGAAGAGAAGCAGCAGACACAAGAGGATAAGTACCCTTGGAGAAGTCTCTCCTAGGACAGCAGCCCAAGAAATGCCTCCCCCCCTCCCTGTATCCTACACTGGGGCTGGTACAGTGATTACTTCTGGGCTTGGGACAAAGGGGTTGCATCTTGCTGCCTCCACACCAACAAGTCTTCCCCAGCTTCTCTGTGGCCCTGACCCAGGATGGACTCATGGAAACGTAGCCTTAGCTCCATTACTGTTGGACCAGATATTTTCTATTCCACTGTTTTCAGATGTCTCAAATGGTTTTACAGTAAAAAGGAACCTATTCAGAGCTTGCATTTCAAATCTTGATTGCCCTTTCATCTCACTGGTGAAGGGAAAACATCACGTATTCATTGCCAAACTCAGCTCCACATTCAGAGGCCAAGAGGAACTGAAGGGGAGAAGGCAGAAGAGGGACTTTAACAGATCTTACTCTTGTGGGCTGCCCAACCTTGCACAGACCCCTCCTGTGTGCACCAGCCTGTGCAAAGAAAGATGCTTTGTTGCCCAAGGTGAGCTGTGCGCTGGCAGGCAAGCTGTTGTGGGCAGCACAGCTCACCTGGAAATATTGTCTGGGCTCTACTTTTACCAGAACACTGCTTATTTTTGTGGAATTTTGCACCTAGCCCAGATGATAGGCCAAGCAAGTTGCTGTGGTGACATGAGGAACAGTGTTATTGCTGTGTGTCTACCTCTGCTCCCTCCACCAGTCAGTCCTGCTCATCCCAAGAGAGTGGCCTGAGAAGAGACAGCAGCACAGCCCCCACAGAAAAACAGCTCTTTGTCGTTCCCAGAACAGTGCCTCCAATAGCACCAAGAACACTGTCACCAAATGCTAGAGGGAATGAAAGCTGGCTTGGGGTTTCTCTCTCCCTGCAGGAGACAGTGGCTGTGTCTCCATGGGAAATGGGGACACCAGGCCATTCCCAGTGGGGAGGAGGGAAAGGAACAACTGCTGAACTCTGTGTGTCATGCCACAGTGCTGGCCTTCCTTCCAGCCCTCTTGAAGAGAATGGAGCCATCGCCTGCAGCAGCTTTGCATCCTCCTCACCTATCATTGTCCATCAGCAGTGCCAGGCGCCCGTAGTCCCAAGCTGCTTTCCGAAGACATGAGAAGACCAGAAGGAGAAGCTGGGAGAAGAAAGAGAAATGTTTTGCTGCAAGGTCTCACCTCGTGGCATCTTCTCATATCCCTCCTTTCTGCTTTCTCACTCATGAGACCCAGCTTGTGCAAAACTCTTACCCCAAACTGTTCCTGCTCTGTGATCTTACCACGGCTGCCCAAGTGTCCTTTGCTGCCCACCATGATGTGGGCAAAGCCCTTGTATTCCTGCACTCATCCCTGTTCCCCCATCAGCCAGGTGCACCACTGCACCCATCCCTGTTCCCCCATCAGCCAGGTGCACCGGTGCCCTCATCCCTGTTCCCCCATCAGCCAGGTGCACCGCTGCACCCATCCGTGTTCCCGGTTTGCCAGGTGCACCACTGCACCCATCCCTGTTCCTGGTTTGCCAGGTGCACCAGTGCACCCATCCCTGTTCCCGGTTTGCCAGGTGCACCGGTGCACCCATCCCTGTTCCCGGTTTGCCCGGGGCACCGCTGCACAGGCTGCCCTTTGCGTGGCTGTCAGCACACAGGGGCTGCTGCAGAGCCCGCAGGCACGGCACCCTCCCGGCCCCTCACCAGCCAGAGGATGAAGTTGATGGCGAGCACGGTGGGCACGCCGCCGAAGGGCAGCCCCTCCAGGACCGTGCTGCGGGAGCGGGCGCTGAAGCACTGCTCCTCCGTGCTGTTCACCGCGGCGTCCAGGAAGAGGAGCACATCCAGTGAGGTGAGGCCAGCACCCTCAGGTGCTGGCTCCATCGAGTACCTGCTTTCCATCGACACCGTTGTGGGGTCTCACCCTGCAACACAGAGGCAGCAGCGTGGATGGAGAAGCCTTTGTTTGAAAAGGGGCCACGGCTCTTCCAGCTCCCTTCCACCAAGGTCCGAAGAGCTCACTAAGAGTAGGGAGGGGAGAGGACTGGCTGGTGACCTCAGAGCTTCCCCAGTCCCAGTCTCTCTCAGGGAGAGGTTGTTGGACACAAGGCAGGGGGTGTCGCTGAAAAAAACCTCACAGCTACTTCCGCCCTTTCCCCACTCCATTAAACCCCATGCTATTTGGTTGTCTCTGTCATACCTGAGACAGGTCTCTTACCACCTCTGCCCCTCAGTCCTGGAAGCTGGGTTGGGTCATGGCCACCCTGGTTTTGTCAGCAGGCAGGAATGAGAAGCTGAAGCATTTGTTTGAATTTCTGAAAAAAAAACAGCAATGATAATGTTGACAACTGGGCTGTTGGGGCTACACTTGCTTCTCTTCCCACAGCCAGGTATCTACTGCCTATGGAATATCCCTAAGCCTGCTGTCCTCTTCCAGCATCATGATCTGTGTGACTCAGGATTTAGAGGCTTTCCCTTTCATCTTTCCTCCTAAACAGAATTGCTCCTTCCAAGATATCTTGATCTCTTCAGAAGAGTTAGCTTCTCAAAACTCTCAACGTTGGGCTTTCTGCCATCTTCCCCAAGAGCTTTCCCATAGGTTACAGTCCTCACTGGCAGGAGACACTTAAAGGCCATTAATGGCCAAGACTGTGATTTGTTTCCAAAACCTTTCCTACCACCATGCTTTAGGTAGGAGAGGATCCTCTCTAAAGGTGCAGTGCCTGGAGCCCCTGGGGAGGAGCACCCTAGAGCAGCCAGCATGGCTGTCACTCATGGGGATGCCCCACGACAGTACCGAATGGGCTGCACCCACCATACAAACATGAGGAGAGGGAACCAGCATGGCAGGCTCTAACAAACATGGGGTGGGGACATGGGGGCCAGAGTCTCTTGTCCTCATGTGCCTGTCCTGCCTCTGTGCTTTAGAGTCACCCTAAACACCTTCAGCCAGCTGCTTCTTGTTCCTGAAGAGCTGCATGGCCTTCAGAGAAGAACAGCTGTCTGTGGTGAGACAATCCAGTCTTTGGAGACCTTGAGCAGCCAAATATAATTTTGAAGCTGGCCTGGCCCTGAGCAAGGGCTTTCATCAGATGACCTCCAAGGGGGGCCTGCCAACCACAATTACTCTACATCCCTATTCTCAGGAACTTGTGCTCCTGACGAGAACATTTTCAGGCCTGCCTGAAGTTTATAAGGAGCTATGTAAGTGCCTTGCCCTGCAGACATGTTGGGCACAATATACTGAGGTCAGTATATTGTGACCAGTGCAAAGGCTATGTGAAAACTCAAGAGTGTATTATTGAGTGTAACATGTACTCCTGGGAGCTTTGCATTCAAGCCACTGAGCATTCATTCCTCTCCTTCCTTTTCGTCTATATTCCAGCCACAACTGAGACCCTGCTACAGCCCCTGCAGTCACCCAGCACCAGGTAATCCCTGCTGCAGGATGCTCAAAACCCACATGAAGAGAAGCAGGACCCATGGTTTGATTAAGCAGTGGAGTAGAATGCAAAAAAAGACAGATGGGACCCCCAGGGATGTGGAGACACAAAGTGTTTATGGCAGTTTTTGCCACCAAGACCAAATAAGATCAAATCTTCAACACCAAAGGGGAACTAATGGAGAGGTCCTTGGGGAGCACAGAGACAGCACACAGAAAATGACTTGGTTTAGAAAGGGGATATTCCTAAACTCTACACAGACTTGCTTTTGTTAGGAAACATTTACTTGTGCTCTGTCAGTGTGATAGATGGGGGACTACAGTAGCACCTGATTTTATATGCATGGCTGTGGCCTCAGCCTCTCTCTCCTACACCTTGCAGTTTGCTGTTTAAGGAGTCCTGTTCTAAAGTTCACGAGAAGGAGGAGATTAGTCCTGTCCTAAAGTTCATGAGGAGCCCAAACACCCCCAACCCTCAGCTGACCAGAGCAGGCAGGACAAGAGTGCTGGTGCAAGAGTTCACATATGTTACATACTGAGAGACTGACTCTCTTTGACTTCCTCATCCAGGGAAAGAAAAAGCTGAGGAGGAGAGGGAGGTTTTCAAACACAAGACTTGACCAAAAAAACCAAAAAAAAACCACCAAACCAAAACAAAAAAAACCACCCCTGACAACCTGGACACTGAGGATTCCCAAGGGATTGCCAACCCAAGCTCTCCAGAGGGTTTAAGATTTTAAGAACTACTCTTGGTGTTTGCAGTTTCCAAATTAGACGCAAAAAAAAAAAAAGAAAAGAAAGGTGGCCTGATATTTTCTTCATTTCTGAAGCACAAATTCCATCCCAGAGAAAAATCTCCACTGGAAGCCTAAGAGTGGCTGGGATGACTGGACCAAGGCTATAAGCCCAGAAGAGCTTGAGCCTCACCCCACTGCAATATTAGGCTGGCATCTGACTACCTGCATAGATGCCTTGAAGGGATGTCAGAAGCTGCTGAGCTACAGGCACCAAGTTCCCCAGACATGCAGACACATGGCAGTCCCTCTTCCTGTGCATATGGTACAACGTCACCTGAGCCACAGGTTTCAGTGTCTGCTGCAGACCTGCCCATGCTGCATCTTCAGCTCTCCTCTGAGGTCTCTGTCCATATACACATCCATCTGTCCAGACTAGGATGTCTGGGGACATCACTGCCCAAGCAAGGACAGCTGAACATTAGTGTGACTCCCAAAAGAACTGCCAGGTCACTTGAGATGTGCCAATACTTCTCCAAAGGGCATCCCAGTAGACTTGGGGCTGACACTTCCACCCTATAGGTGTGGAGTGATGGATGGGCTGGGAAAGCCTCCCTGCAGTGCCCTCAGTCCCAGCCTGTCTCCCAGCCTGTCCTGTACTTCAAGGGCCACCATAGTCCTATCAGAATAATGACCCCTGACAAGGGACCTCCAGAAGAGACCTGTAAGAAGTGAAGGGGCTACTTTGGCAAGCAGCAGCTGTTGGCCCTGGCTTGCCTGCCTCCTGCTTGTCACCTGGGCCACCAGGACCTCTAGCCAGGGTCTGCTCTTTGCTATGGAAATGCTCTCAATCTGTTCCTCACCATGTGCATCTCTCTCTCTCTCTCTCTCCCCCCCTCCTGTAAGCAGCAGAGCCATTGCCATCTGGCATTTTCAGCTGCTAAATAATTCACTGCCTTTTTGTTAACAAGGAGAGTGTGTCTCTGACCAAGGGAGCTGTTAGACCATCAGCAAACAAACAAGGTGACCCTTACCAACTTCCAAGTCCTTTCTCCATCACCACCACTCCACTACACAGCAGTAAGATCCTGCAGCTTGTTTCTAGGCACCGGCTTCACACTTGTAGGAGGAACATCCTGTCAGGGATGGCAGGCTGAGGGGGATTTTCACAGGGATCTGTACAAGTTGTGTTTCTCTATGAAGTCCTTGTTGCTATCCCTTTCTCTCCCATATCAGACATTTTGCTCTTGGTGGCCAAAAGCAAAGGGTTCCTCCTGGAGATGGTGCTAGTATCTCCTGCTCCCAGCTGTCCTGCCCAGAAAGCTCCCAAACACAAGCCTTCACCCTTCCAGCCCAACCAGCTCATTTATCTCCACACAGCACTGCCAGTACAATGCCAGACCGTGCAGAGAAATACTTGCAGACCCAATCCATCTCTGTCCCCTCTCTCTTAAGCACCTCCAACTCCAAAGGAGTCCAAAGGAGCCATCATGTCATGCTCAGGTGGTAAACACAGCCCTTGTAACAGCTCCTCTGAACCTGATCTCAAGCCACTCTCCTGCCCTTTCGCTGCTCCTTTCATCACCAGATAGCCACAGAAACTCTCCTCCAAATACCCAAATCACTACTTTTCTAGACCATTTGTTCCAGCTACTCTCACCTTTTATGGTGCTGCTCTGAGAAAAGCTTATGCAAATTATATAGCTGCAGTGTTACCATTAAAATAACTATTGGGGGCAACCAGCTAAAAGTAAATCATGTATATGTTCTAGGAACAGCATGCAGCAGGAACAGCGAGAGGAGATTTCTGCTCACATGCACCCAGAACAGCTTAAACTCAGACCTGTAGAACATGTTCAAACTCCCTCTGGCTGGAGAGGTAAGTTTTTTGGTATACAGAATGAAAAATCACAGGGACACTGCAGGTCACACTTAATTGTTGAAATGCCTAAGCTGAATTTTCACATCACACAAATGAGAAAACACAGCATTTTGCAATGTTCAGTTGATGGCACTCTGCAATAGTATCTGAAAGGTTCAACAAAACACACAGCATCACCAAACCAGTTCCTGTTCCCTGCTATGCCTCTGCCATTGTGCTTTTCCCAATCTTTAAGGTCCAAGGGAACAAATACTGTTGTGAATAACAAGAGCTGGGTAGGTGTCACCTCCAGAAGGTGTCAGGACAGCTTCCTGTCAGCTGTGTATGAGGCAGGGCCTCTAGATGCCAACCACAGACAGATGTCCTTCAGAGCAGCCACTGTCCTGGAGAAGTGACAGCAATGGACTAGTCAAGAAACACAGGGGTGTACAGGGTTGCAGGTGGGAAAATGAAGCAGTAACATAAAGGCAGAAATTTCAATATATGGTCTATCCATCATAGGTCTTACTTAGAGAGAAGATACTAAAACAGAGTCAGAAAAAAAGTCAGAAAACATGTGAAGCAATTCTTTCTCCTCTTTGTGGCCTGTGAATTCACAGTGAATGCATGAGATTTACCATTGAAACTCATTTGCTGGATAATTTCTGTGATAGATGTGTGTAAGCTTTGCCTTGAATATTCAGTGCCCTCTTTGTTTTGTTGATACATCAGCATATGTTTCTTCTCTCCGGTTGGGTGGGCACTAATCCAGAGAATCAGATTTCCAATTAAAAATAAGGCATGTCTTTTATGCGAATGCAATTTTTCATAATTCATCTTTCCCTTGAAGCATCCTGCCAGCAAACTCATTTGCTAGGGGATTCATGGACAGCTGGAGTAGCAAAACATCAAAACAATCCTGGGAGTGTTGAGATGACTAAGCTGGGTTTCCCAGCATGCCTAGGCTCATCCAGCCTTAGCATCCCACTCTGGCACAGGTGGGATTACTGACTTCAGCTGGCCAGAGGGCAGCCAGGGCATGGGGCTGTTGGTGGGGCAGCCTGTGGCCACGCAGCAAAGCCAGGCTGAGGACTCAGAGCTAGAAAACAAGCATCTATGCTACCTGACTGCCTCTACATCCTTCCTGCATAAGAAGCAGATTGTGGCCAGGCTGTGGAAGGGAAAATCAAGGACTTCTGTAACAGGGAGATCAGGTTCATGCCCTGGGATGCACAGGACCAGGCAGGCAGGCAAAGCTCCAGCATCCCACCCTGCAGGACTGCAGTGACCGACCTTGCAGGGCTGCAGTGGCAGGGAGGGCAGGAAACCCGAGCCACTGCCACTTACTCAGCATGGCTAACCAAGTACCTCTGGATGGGAAAAGGCTCAGCAACAGCCTGAGCTGAGCTCAGCACACACCCTGGCAGTTCTGCCACCACAGGGCATGGTGACCTCTCCATTCCTGTAGCTGGGTGCATGGGAGAACAGGCACACCATGGGCCACATCTGTCCCCAAGGGGTATGAGCACAGAGGGGATGGGACCAGAGACAGCCCTCCAAAACCCCACAGAGATCCAAGGCATTCCTCCCTGGCTCCCCCTTCAACCTTACCTCTTAAGATTAATGGCCTCAAGGTCCAAAAAGCAAAGAGAGGATCCGGCTGCTCAAGGTCTGTGAGGTGAGCACCTGTGGGGCAGCAGCATCCCTGGGCAGGGCTCACTGACACTGGTGTGATGCTGTGCCCACACCCTGACAGGGTATGAGACAGACAGCCCTCCAGCAGAAAACCCCATCCTATCACCAGCAGGACATGGGACATACACCAGCCTGTTGTGTTAGCCTGTTGCAAATCAGCTGCATCTTTCAAACAAGGAGGGCCATACTGCAACATGGCTTGTGGGCTACAGAGGCTGGGGTTAGTAAGGTTTGGAGGCAAATGACCACTCTGCAGCAACAGATGACCCCTAACAGGCAAAAACCAGCTGCTCAAATATTAGTTTTGCCATGCCAATGAAGATATGATCACTCAGAGAGGTCATGAGGACTCATGTTTCACTGATCCTACTCCATCTTACACACATACCCACGACTCAATGAGAAAATGAATGTGAGTGCATGACTGTTTAAGAAAAACCTGCTTTAAAATGGTATAGATAAACTTCATCTTACCTACAAGTAAGCTCTGGCACTGCTCTCTCACTGAGGATACAAAGCCAGGCTCACTGCCAGCCAGGGCAGGAAGGCTGGGGAAAGAGCCAACCCATGAGCCCACCCAGGCCGTGGGGGTGCAGACCCCACAGTGAGGTCCTTCCCCTCATTGGTGAGCCTGCCTTTGGCACTGCTGCTCCTACCCCCAGTGCTTCACCATTCCCAACCTGCCCTGCCAACACTGTTCATCTAAATAACCTAACCCACTAGGAGGCTGAGACTGACCCCATTTTGGGGAGCTAAGCAAGTTTTTCTGCACTCAGGATTGGCAGGTTGCCACTACCTTCAGGAAACCTTGTGCAGGGTCATGCTGCCCCAGGGACTCACCTGAAACCAGCACATACCCCTCCCCTGCTATGTGCCCCTGTGGCAGCTGCCACATCACCCACAGCTCTCTGCCCTCCCTTCCTTTCCAGCACCACCTTCTTCCCCAGCACCACCACGCAGGGCATGTTTTTGGCACTTAGACAGACTAAGTTCCATTAAATTTTTGAATGAGAAGGCATCCCAGTCCCCTTGGGACTTTCTGCAGGACAATGGTCGTGGCCTTCCAAAGAGCCACCTGCATAAACTCCTTCTCCTGCAGTATGCTGTGGACCAAGCAGACCAGCGCTGACTTGCTGCAGCGCTCCTGGGCTGAATAAAGCCAAACCCCAGGCAACCATGAGCAAACAGTGCTTACAGTGTGATCTACAGCTGGGGAGATTTGTCTGGGCCGGTGCGTGGGAGATGCTGTGCAGGGAGCAGCTCTCCTCCAGCCTCCTCCACACATGTGCAAGCCAGCGGCTGCTGGAGCCAGCACACTGAGATTGGGAAGGAAGAATCGGAGCGGAATTTATTTATTCCACCCCCAGCCATTTTTGCCACATTTGACTAAGCTGCCAGTGCAGGTTGGCTCTAACCCATGCTTGGTTTGCATTTCACTCTCCTGCTGTGCACACAGCCCCTCACACCACACTTTGTGTGTGCACTGCACCAAGCAAACATGAGCTAATGGGGCTGCAAGCTCCCCAGAGTATCATGCACCCTTTGTCCTCTGATAAAACTTAAATCAACACTCTTCAGCACAAAGGATTACCTGGACCAGGACCAACCCAAGCAGAGAGCCAGGCACTGCTGGGCTGCTGGTAGGTGATGGCTGGGAGCAGAGAGATGGGAAAGGGCCCTTATTATAAAGATGGGAACAGGCTTTTTAATAGACCTTGTAGTGACAGTTTTAAACTAAAAGAGGGTAGATTCAGACTAGATATAAGAAAGAAATTTTCTAAGTTGAGGATCGTGAAACACTGGTACAAGTTGCCCACATAGGTGGCAGATGCCCCATACCTGGAAACATTCAAGGTCATGTTGGACAGGGCCATGGGCAACCTCGTCAAGTTGAAGATGTCTATCTTCATTGCAGGGGCATTGGACTAGAAGACACTTAAAGGTCCTTTTCAACCCAAACTTTTGTATGACACTATGACAAAGCCATGGTTGACTTCAGGGAATGGAGAGCCAGGCAGCTCACATGTGGGAAAGGGGAAGGGTACCATCCCGGGGTTCTCAGTTAACCGATACACATGTCCATTCAGAAAAAGAGTATTTCAGGAAAACAGTAAAAAGACACCCTGATACCATCAGATCCCTGCTCCAAGCTGGGCTGCTGCATGCTGTTCACAGTCCCCAGAGCAACCCCTGCACTTGCAGTTAATTTATTATGATACATGCAGATGAGAACAACTCCCAGCCCCTGCTGCCTATGTGACTGAGGGACATGGCAGCAGCCAGACCTAGAGAAGGGTATGAACTTCCCTGCAAAGGTTATCTCTAGGTTCCTTACTGCCTGCCAGCTCCAAGACCATGGCATATGCCCCCATGCACAGCCTGCTTTGGAGAGGCAGCTCCCATTTGGCATTGAAGACCAAGGAAGATACCTCTCAGCAAGGCTGCAACTGTTGTGGGATGCCAGGAAATTACATGCAGATTGCTTCTTCTGCCACCCAGGCTACAGTGGTCACACAGAGGATTTTAAGGTCTTTGTGAAGAAAAGTTCCACCTTCACTGGGAAAAGCACTCCCTTGTGGAACCCTGTACAGAAACCAGGAGTAGCTGTGCCTTGGTCAGGGCCCAGGCTGAAGTCACAGGCATCTTTCACAATGCCACAAGGTGCCAGGTGCACTTCGGTTCCTGGAGATGGGGAACAAGACAGGATGGAAATAGGGAAAAGGCAGCTCTTTCTTCCCCAAGTCCCTTCCACTGTCTGGGGAGCAGGGAGCTGTGGGAGGCAGAAAGGAGAGTGGGAGGTTTAGCTGATGCCTTTTATAAAGCCACCTGCTGCAGAGACTGTTAGCCATGGGAGGAGGCAGCTGGAGCCATCACCTGAGGGAACTCCCCCTGAGGGCAGAGGGAAGGAGACTGGCAAGGAGGAGTTGGGTTGTGCATGAAAGGGGTGCAGACTGGGAAGCTCAGCATCACACTGTTTGGGCCAGGCAATTCTGGTGGCTTTGCACCCCAGTGTCCAGCCTGGCCAGGACAGCATGACACACCTGGGAATGGCAGGGATCTCGCTGCTGGGTTGGTGGAGAAAGCAGGCACATTTTAAGCCCTTGTTCAGCTGCTCTCAGCTGCTAGCTCCAGCCAGCCCTCCTCAGGGCTGATGCCCATCAGCTGCTGTGCAATGCAGAGTGAGCACACGTGGTGGGCTACTATGGGCTGGCACTCATGCTGCTGGGCACAGCTCTGCTCCAGTCCAGCCTGCTGCTGTCTGACAGAGACCTCGGAGCACTCTCCCACCAAGCACCCTCACCACACAGCTTCCTAGGGGCCAATGGGCAGTGCTATGGTTATCCTGCTGATCCCTTCTCCTGGGTCCAGATGTGCACCTTCCTCCACACTGCTCTCGGGGATGCTCTGGTGCCTGGCTGCCACCAGCCTCTCCACCCTTCACCCCTCCCCATCTTCAAACAGTCACAACATCCTCCACAGCTAACTGCTGCAGAAGCAAAGAAACACTCCTGCCCTGCCAAGCTCCCTTCTCTGCAAGCACAGAAGCCTCTTCCTGAGAGCAGTGGATTACAACACTGCATACACACACACACACACAATATGATTTTAGAGCATCTAAAATCTAGAGCAGAGCTAGAACATTTCTATTGGCTGTGCTTGGTGCCAAGAGAAGAATAAGGTTTGGACTGCAGCAGGAGCCCATAAACATAACCACTCACCAGTCCTGGCCTTGACAATGCTTTCCTCCCACCTCTGCCCAGCTTCTGAGCAGATCTGGGTGACACCCTATGACTGGGATGAATCACACTGCCCTGGGAGCATGGGAGCTGGCAGCAGTGGGTTGCACAAGTGGGGACGGCCCCAGCAGCCACTGTGCCAGTCACATCCAGCCATGCTCATTGCATCCAACTGTGCCAGAGGGATTAGCACTCAGCAGACTGGTTTGAGTCAGTAGTGCATCAAAGGGAAGGGAAAGCTTTTGGTGGTGTACACCATGCAGGGCAGTGCTGGGGAAGTGGTGGGAGCAGGTAGTCACTCTCCTCTGGTCGCTGGGGCACTCACCCAGTAGTCTCTGCAGCCCATACAGCTTTTGGGGGAGATGAGAGGAAAGCTGCTGCTGCAGCCAGAAGGAAGGCAGCTCTCCCAGGCACATGTGGAGCTGCAGACATACGGCTCTGCAAAGCACGACTGTTTCTACCTCCTTCCAGTGCGACAGGTGCTCACGTATGGTGACAAGACTTGTCCCCATCACCTGCATCATCCCCAGGAATTCCTCTTGCCCACAACACCCAAGCACAGCTACAGTCATGTACCTGCTGCAGGACACAGCAGAGCCAAGAAGAGCAGAGCAGGCAGTCCATCACACCCACCAGCCTGCTCTCATCTCCTCCGTGGAAAGGATCTGGGGAGCAAAACGGCCCTGGAGCACCAGAAATAAGAAGGAAATCATAGGACTTTTGGGACAAGAACTGGGGTTCATGATCCCCCTCCAATTCACAGTGATCACAGGCAGGTGGCCCAGCACAGGGGATGAATGGGACACAGATGCTCAGCAAACAGACTCTGTTGTGGCAGTGCTGCAGGCTGGCACTGACTGCACCCACTGCACTGCTGTCCTGCCCTGTTCTGCCTATACCCACCGGCACAAGGGGTGTTGGGAGTGACGGACACGATGGAGAAAAACACAAGAAATGTTTTTTTTCCCTTCAAGCAGAGAAGCAAGTGTCAGATCTGACAGCAGCCAGGCTGGGAAAGGGACAAGGCACTGGGAGAAGAGAAGCCGTGGGCTGGGCGGCACAGCATCGCCCAGAGGATGTGAGACAGATGGCAGATTTGGCAGCAGGGCGGTCACAGAGTGACCTGCAAGCTTTTTCTGCTGCAAGAGCACACAACACAACACTGCTTAGGGACTGCCAGCCCAGCCTGGCAGGTTTGCTGGAGGGGTCACATCCTTCCAAACAGGCTGCATCCAAAAGGCAGCAGCAGAGATGCTTCATGGGCAATTCAGCCCTGGAAAAAGGCTGTCTAGGATCAGGGAAGGCAGAGAGATTGTCCCTGGCTTCTCTTCACAAGCCTGCCTTCCCTGCACACAGGGCCACACAGGCAGCTCAGGGAAGGGCTGGCAGCCCCTGTGCTGATTTGCCCACCCTGCCAGCAGCACAGGGTCCTCAGGCAGCCGCCCCCTGCTCCCCACATAAACACTGCTCACATAGACCAGAAAAGAATGGGAAATTAAACATGAGGTACTGCAGAAGATGGCTGCAAAATGAACCTCCCCAAGTTCATGCCTCCTTCCTTCCAGGGTGATTTGGGTACAGGAGACCCAGCATTAGGAATACAGCTGGCTGAAGAGATGTGGGGGCCCAGTGTCAGCAGGATGGTACCTCTCTCTCTCTGATCCCCCCCACCACGCAGGGATCAGTGTCCCAGCAAGAGCCACTCCAACCCACAGCCCAGCAGCCACTGAGGCCCTGTCAGAATCAGGAATCAGACAGGCTCTGTGTCCATTTTGGAAGAGATGTTTGGGAATGCAGCATTGGAATGGAGGTGTTTGTGGAATGGCTGGGTATCCTGGCCCAGTCCCAGACAAGGCTCCTGCTTTATGCCAGGCTTTGTATATGCTGTTCTCTCTTCCTGCATCCCCTCCCAGCATATCCCAGCTTGTACTGTGGCTCTGCACTGAGCAGCCCGAGAACCTGACCCCACATTTGGCCTCTGCAGTACCAGCAAGGCATTTACTAAATGAGTGAGGGTCTCCACCTCCTCATCCACTATGTGACTGACATAAGGGGCAGTTTGGTGCTCATTGTGCTTCATAGCTGCTGCCCCTGCTCTGGGAAGCATCTCCCTTCCTGGAAATGCCTCCAGGCAGTTTGGGAAAATGCAAGGTGCAAATGCATGAGACCTCAGCACAGACTGGCTCCCTGAAGCAACCAGCATTTCCAGTAAAGCATGAACACATCCTGCAGTGAAATACCCCTCTGCTTCACTATTGCCAGCACACCTGCACTCATCAGAGACAAAAATCTGTGCACCACAGATGCTATGGAGGTTCTAGCTCATCCCAACATCCTTGTGCCAAGCACAGCTCTGGGAGGGTGAGCAGAGCTCTGAACAGGCAGCCCAGAGCAGTGGGCACCAACATTTAAGTGAAGCTGAATCCCATGCTGTCGCTTTTTCCCTGGGGATACACTGATACCTGCAGGACACTGCTCTCCAAACCCTGCCCAGCTGCTTTCCATGCTTCTCCTGGCAGCAAAGCCCTGTCACAGGGCACATGAATGTCATGCTGGAGGGAGGGGACAACAAGTAACAAAATCCAGGTGTGAGGAGCCACAGGAGAGCACTGGAAAGGCTCCTCCTAATGCTCACCATGTCACAGAGAGACCCAGTGCTAAATGAGCTGCAGGACAGACCGAGCCTGAGAGCTCCAGCAGTGCTGCTGCTGCTGCTGTGCAGAGAGCCAGGCTGGCCACACACAGGGCTTGGCCACAAATCCCAGCTACCCAGCTCAGCTCTGCTCAGCCAGGGGGGAGATACCTGCTGAAACAAACACTCTCCCTGCTTTCTGCCTCTCAAACAAGGTGAGCTCTGAGGAGCAGAGAGCCTTCCCCAGGGCGTTCAGGGAGCACACCAGCCTGCAGCACTGGAGCCAAGGTCAGCAGCGTCCCATCAAATGCCTGTGCAGCTCCTCTCGTGCCCCAGGGGATGGAGAGGACACAGCACTGGCATGGAGGACTCCCATGGGCAGCTGAGGAGGTGGGTGGACACCCCTGAGTATTGCTCCCAGCCTGGACTTTTAAGGCTACACATGTACAGAAATTTATGCTGCCTCCAGGATATTTTCCATAAAACAAAAACCAAAACAAACAAAATCCAAAACAACAAAAACCAAAACCAAACTCCTACTAAAAAAAAAAAACAACAAAAAACAAAAACCAACCAACTAAAAAAACCAAAAAGCAAACCCCAAAAAAAACAAACAAACAAACAAAAAAAACACCAAAAAAACCCCCAACCAAAAAAAAACCCACAACCCCCCCCCATAACAACAACAGAAACCAAAAAAAAAACCCACCCCAAAACGAAAAAACACCCCCAAAAAGCAAAAAAACAAGGCCCAAAGAAATGTGGAGTGACATCTCTGATGAAACAAACTGCAACATGCCTTTTAGGAGGGCTGGAAATTCACCTTCTCATAATGGAGGGAAAGAAACCTCTGAAGTTGAACTCTGTGCAGGGACTGTCCAAATAAACAGCTGGTCCTTCAGATGTAGCTGCCAAGATGAAGGAATCCCAAAACCTGGAGTACACATGAAGCTATAGCCATCAAAGTGTATGTATGTACCTGAGACAAGACCTAGGGTGTGGTCATAGTTTCTCTCAGTTACTAACATGAATGACTTTAAAATGCATAATTCTCAGGAGGTTACATAGCCACTACCACAATTATTGTCAATATTCCCTTTGTTTGGGGTTTGTTTTTAAAGAAGAAAGAAATTGATGAAATTTTATGGAAGAAAACATAAGAAATTAAAAACTTGGATAAAAGAAAATTAAGCTTGATGAAAACTTCCCAACAGAAAAATCAAATGAAACTGCTTGATGAGAAGATTAGCAGCAGTAATATGAAAGGAAAAAGCAATAAAGAGGACTTGGAACCAGAACAAATAAAAGAATTATGACTCTTGGAAACATACACCTGACTGAAAAGTAATCAGATTTTGTCTGAACTAAAAACTTTTTAAATTAAAAAGACAGCCAATTTAAAACTGGAAGTTCTTAAAACCTACACAGTAAGACCTCAGATCCCTCTCATCAGTGAAAAATAAGTCCCTAGAAATTAATGCAGTATGTCCTTGCTGCCAGGTCTGCCCAGTGGCTGAGAACCTGGAGCTAAAGCCTGGTGAACTGCAAAGGTGGCTCTGACAGCTGCAACCTTTTTTGAAAGTAGAGGGGAAAAAATGCTTCCATTAACCTAGTACATGGATTAGTTTAGTAAAAGTTCTGAAAAATTAGTGCAGGTTAACGCAGGAAAGCCTGGTTCCCTTTCAAAGCCTAACGAAGATTAACTGTGAGAGGGTAATCTCTACTAGTTCTGAATTCTTAAATGTCAAAAATAATCAGCTTATATCACTGGTTATATTTTGTATCTCCTATAATATAATTTTGTTCCTGTAATAATACACTATAGTATAGCAGTATAGTATTGTTAAATTCATTACAAATATAAATAATGTCTTCATAAACTTATTCTCTTTTCTTTTGTGGACTCATACATTTTAAGCAGCTTTATTTAACCAACTAGAAACCACCTTTTAAATGCTCACATTCTGCATTTTCAACTGGACTGCATTTTCCATTGAAATACAGCTGGACCAAATGTATAAGAAATAATTAAGCAATATCTAGTAAGAAATGCATCACTCACCATTTTGTAATGCAAGAAATATAGACATTAAGTATCTAAAAAACCATATGTTATGTATAAACCCACTCACTCAAGCACAGTGCAGCCTCCTGCTCAGCCCTAAGCACCAAATCTTGCTCATCACTGAGAATCAACTTGTCCTTAGGAAAAGAGCAGAAGTGTACAAAAATAGTGAGATTAAAAACAGGTACTTAGGTCATGGCTTTCTGATCATTAACTTAAGTCCTGACTTTAATTCATCCATCCTATTCAGCAGCAGGTCAAGAGCCAAACCAGGCACAGACCAAGTTTGCTCTGAAGTCTAAAGTTTGCTTCATTTTTCTGTCCTCTTTGCCATTATACTTCCACATAGTTCTGCTCTCCCTGAGAAAAGCAGCCCAGAAACACAATGAGCAGTGCACGTCCTCAGCCTGGAGCCTGCAAGCCCTGGCAGTCTCCTAGTCTTGTAGAAACCTCCAGAATGCTGCTTGCAGACAAAGGGAAGCCAGCAAACTTCAACTTCTGGTCATTTCTCTACTGCTGCCTTGGGGATGACCCCACGGTGAGTGAATTTGTCAGAAGACAGGACAAATAAGCTCAGAAGCACTGAGGCTGAAGGGAGGCCATGCAGTCCCACCTCCCTTCTCAAAGCCAGCTAGAAGAGGCTCCTCAGGGCCATCTCCAGGCAGGTTTTGAATATCTCAAAGCACAAACATTCTGCTCCAAACCACAGCCAAGAAGACCATCCCAACTTGCTGTTGGAACCAGATCCTCCAGCCAGGTGTGTCCAAAGGCCATGTTCCTAGAGGCTGTCCCAATGCTGGCTGGGATCCTAGCTGCACAGGTGTCTGTGGTCCATGGCCAGCCACTTTCATGCCTCAAGAGTCACCCCCCAGCTTGCCAGCCCTCACACCATCTCAGCACCTCAGCCTGTGCCACTTCCCTGCTGTGTCACCTTAGTGTGGAGCACCTTGCTGCATGGGTAGCACAGCAAGAGGATTCCTCTGACAGGGTCACCTGGGCTTGGCCAATGCAGAGGCCCCAGACCTTGCCCCAGGATACCACAGGCTCACTTTGGGCAACAGCTGGGAACCACTCCCCAGCTAGATTTCCAAAACTGCTGTATGCCCTGACTCCTGCACCCCCAGCTGCTCTGAGTTTTGGTCTCCCCTTGCCCATCCAGCACAGCACTTTAAGGGGCTCATTGTCTCAATCTCCATCACCTCCTGCCCCAGCTGCCTCCTACCACCAACATCCAGCTAATAACGAAGTGTTTTACAGTAAAGCAGGGCCAGAGCACTTTCTTATCTCTGTTAGGGGAACTCAAAATTACACAATTACATATTTTTCCACCTCTCACAAGCTGCCTTTTAGCACTTGGGGGTGCAGTGGAGCTTGTCTTTGTTCAGATCCTGCCTTCCTCTCCGTTCACCCACAAATCTGCAGATGACAAGACACAAGACTTTGGTGCTGGGGAGGGGGGGATCAGGTCACCTGAAGTTTTCACAAGCTCTCACTGAACAGGAGCACTGAATCTCTCTGCTCTGGTACTCCATTTTAAACACATCTTTATTTAAGATCAAGCTATGACTGCAAGGAGCCCCTCCTTGGTCCAAATGGTAACCCCAGCTTCTCACAGGGACTCTGGCTGGAACTAAAGAACTGATTCCAGTGTTGAAATGCTTCTCTACAATGGTGTTCATGCTCCTGAGAGGCTGGACAAGATTATGTTAGGTGAGGGTCACACAGGGACCAGGGCAGCAGGTTGGGAGAGGTAAGTCTGTGCCCCCCTCCAAGCTACTCTGCAAAGAGACCCAGGGAGCCTTGCCGTGCCCTTTCTCACCCATTAACCAGCAACAATAGTGCCCCGGGTGATGGGAAGGGCTGTGCTCAGCTCTCTTTCTGTCCCATTGTTGCAGTAATAGTGTGAGCAAACTGCTGACATTGTCCTCACCTAATACCAAGGTGTGATCACAGCCTAATTACTAGTCTCAGACACATTTGAAGCAGTAACTTCAAACAAGCCTTGAAAGGACATTTAGGCACCTTAAAGTGCAGGTAGATGCCAAGTGGGATCTTTTAAAGCTCTAAGTTCTCTTGTGACAGCTGGTTAGGGACTCTATGTGCTCAAGCCATAGCTGAAGGAAATTAGGACTGGAGCTGCTTGTCCTGAAATAATCTCAAAGCAAACCTGTTTTTGCTCTGAGCACAGTGCATCAGCAACTCAATGTTTTCTTCAAACTTAGGGCTAAGTACACAAAATATATTTACAGCACCTAAAGTAAGTAAGGAACACGGGAGTGACAACAGTAGAAGGCTTTAGTGTTTGTAGAAGGCTTTGGTGTTTGTAGGACTCGTGGAGGAGTCTGCATTTGCACAGCACACTGATGCTTGCCAAAGAGTTTAGGTGATTGATTAGTTTAATATCAATTGAATTCACTTGTGGGTGTTAGAAACATTTCTCCCTCTTTGTGTTGTCGGAAAGCTCTCGAAGCTCTTAAGATGAGAGTATTTCCTGCAAGGAATATTTTAAAGCAGAGACACTCATCCTTTTACAACTCTGCAGATGCAGGCTCCGAAGCTGTGCTGAAATCTGCCTTATATTCCCATGGGCCAGAAGTCTCTGCGTGGAAGGAGGATAGTACTTACCTGCAAGGGCCTACACACACCCCTGATCAGCATCCCCAGCAAGCACCGCTATTTCTATCCTGCACAGAACCACCCTATGCTTACCACTGTCACAGCCACCAAACCAGAGATTAAATAGTTAACCTCAGGGAAAGCTTAAAGAGGAGAGTCATTACAGAGCAATTCAAATGCTACCTAAAAAAAAAATTATATATATATGTATGTATATGGAGCTGAAAGGCATTGAAATGGAGTTTCAGGAGCCAAGATGGAGCCATGGGAAGAAGGCAGAGGTCTCAGCTCACAGGGAAGCCAGAAAAGCCCATATGTGCTATGGAGTCAGAGGCTGCAGGGGTGCTGGTGGCCTCCCTGCTTTTATTATTTATTTGTTTGGCAGTGGCTCTTCGCCAGGATACTTTCAACAAATCCTTCCTGAAGGAGCTGCTTCTGCTTCCCTCTCCATCTGTTGCCCAGCCTTGACCACCACTTTGCAGGGCAGCCGGGAAGGCAGCAAGGCCAAGACTGGTCTGGTATCAGAGTCAGTCTTTCTGCTCCCTATTTTCCCCACCTGCTCCCCTCTCTCCTCTGAATAAATACTGCAAACCACTACAACAGCACCTTTTCTCCCAAATGGCATATTTTGTTGTCTCTATTCTGCTCAGAGAGGCAGCCTGACCAGTCCTACAGAACTGTAAATCTCTACATGGGGCAAAGTGCTTTCTCATACCTTGTTTCCCCACCCAGTTTTCCTTTCACACCCTGCTGCCCCATGAACTCTCTGAAAGGGGAAAAGGCTGGCACGTACATCAGTCCTGGAGATGGTGGCTAAACAGTTAAAAGGAAAAAGATGTTCATGCAGAAATAACATCTGTCAGCCAGACAAAGGTCTCTTTCTCTCATTCTCCTGGAAAACACTCCTCCTGTTCAGGAGATTTCTGAATAGCAAACCCATTGTGCTGCTAGTGAGGATGGGGAAGCAAGCAAAGGAGAAGGCAGGGCCTTCATCCATGGACAAATCTGGATGAAGTTGTAAACCGGGGCAGAGCAGCTTGGGCAGAGCATCAGACTGCCCTGACCTACCAGCCCTCTCAAAATCATCAGTATAACAAAACTGGAGGGAGAAATGGGGAGAGGTTCCCCCTCCTCTCTCCTGCCAGCACAAAGCATATCTAACACCCTCAGATGTAGCTCTCAGAAGGAGGATTCTGTGGCCAAGATGACGTCGGGATGGAGCACAAACCATGACATGACACAGCGGTGGGGTGACATTTTATCTCCCATCACAAGCCAGCAGCGTAGGCCAGTACATGTGCACCGGGAGAAGGACACTGAGGGGCTGGGGCTCACTCCCTGTTTCTGCCACCAACTTGTTCCAGCAGCCCAGGGAAGCCCCTGTGCCTTGCTGGGCCTCAGCTACCCATCAGGCGGGCGGGCAAACAGAGCATTAGTCACAAACACTTTGGTACATGGTCCAAGATAAAGGCGGGCAAACAGTGTCTAAACAGAGCCAAGTACCCAGAAATCACCCACAACACCCACCCAAACCCGTCCGTGCCTCCGGGACCCGCACACCGGCCCTGGGGAGCTGTCCCGGGGCTGCCCGAGGAGATGCTGCCTTACC
>VWZP01000992.1:350705-366154 GCA_013396995.1 Dicaeum eximium | reverse complement strand
GCCCGCCCCGCTGCGGCGGAGAGGCCGCGGTCCGCGGGCTGCGGGGCCCGGGCTGCTCCCCCCGCCTCACCGGGACCGGGCCCCGGGGCCTGCGCCGCCGGAGCTCCGGGCCTCGCGTCGGGAGCCGCAGCCCCTCCCGAGACGGGGTCGGGCAGCCCCCGCCGCTGTGCCTACCGTGCGCCCCGCGGCATCCGTGCGGGAGGAGGCGGCGGCGGCCCCGGCGCTCGGAGCGGGGAGCGGGCGGGAGCTGCCGGCAGAACGCCCGGCTGTGGGGTCTGCGCGGCTCGGGCTATTTCTGGCTGTGAGGCTGTGCCCGCCGCATCCGCCGCTCCGAGCAGCTTCCGCGGCGCTCGGCTCCTCGGGATGGCTGCCCGGCGTGTGCCCCGGGGGCGAGCGGAACGGCCTCCGGGGCCACCAGCCAGGGCAGTGGGGCACACGGGGCTCAGCCCCACACTGGTAGGGGCAGGTCGGTGGGTACGTTTGAGACCTCAGCACCCGTTTGCAAAACCTCTCCCTTTGACGAAGCATTGCTCAGATGCTTGGCAGGGGTGGTAGCTAAGAAACTTCCTAGGGGTTCCTGCAGAAGGTTCCTTCCTTCGTGTTCCTGCAGAAGATCTCTGCCTTCATCAGGAATGACCAGCAGGAGACAGAGGAACCTGACCCATCAAGTGCATAGGGACACTGAGAACCGTGTTTTCCATGAGCATCCCAGCCTGGTCCCCATTTCTCCAATCCGTGAGAATGCAGGCAGTGCACGCTGTGCTGGAGAAACTGCCAAGCTGCTGCAGCACCCTCGGGGTGTCTTGCACAGCCAGCACCGTTCCCAAGTGATGGTCAGAGACACATCTGCAAGTGGGCTACCAGGGAACAGTCACCAGAATGTGACTAAAGGCTCACTGACGTGCCAAGTGCTTCATTGCTCCCACCTTGTACGGGGGACCTGGGGGTCCCACATCTATCACTTCTCCAGATGCTGAGTAAATAGTGTTGTTCTGCAGCATCCTCTGAAGGCTTGTTTTGGCTCATTTCATCTATTTTGGGCTGAAGAAGCACAATCCAGTGGTTAAACTCCACTCATTTAAGTAAAAGACCTTCCAGTCTCGCAAGCACAGTTATGAAAATCACCAGGAGGAGCATCAGGGAACGAACACAATGTAACAGCTGCCAGCGAAGCATCTTTGTTCATACTGCTAGGGGAAATGGCTGGCACAGCTCACAGACCATGAGGAACCAAGGGGTGAAAGCCCAGTGTCCCCTATAGTGTTTTTCTTTTTTTAGTCTCCCCAAGGCTGAGGTAGCATTCAGCTGACTTCTGGTCTGCTGGAGCATGGTGCAGAGAACAGGCTGGCTACAACATGTCTTTTGATAAAACTGCAGTTTCATGTAAATGAGTCTCATATAAATGAGACCTTTATCTCCAACCAGGAGCTACCACAGCCCGAACAACACATGCCTAAAACTTTAAGGAACAGCTAAATAAAAAAAAAAAAAAAAAAAAAAAAAAAAAAAAAAAAAAAATTCCAAATCTCTTTCACTGCTATCTGCTTTAGCCTTATGTGTGGCTAAAGAATGAGCAGAAGCCACACAGCTTGCCCTCTCACTCCAGACAAGCCAGTGCCAGTCCTACAGCATCACTGAGGCTTGGGGACCTTGACTGCTGCCGTGCATCAGGGGACACTGTCTACCCCAGGAGAGAGCAGAGATGGCCATGCCAGCTTAGTAATGGGAGCTTGTGGGAGAAACAAATCCACGGGGATTTTCTAAAATGCCTCATGACTGTGATCTGCCACTGGGTCCCCAATATTTGATCCCCTACTTCTGAGCAAGTAAAGATTACTTTTCATAAGCCATGGCTTCTCTGACTTACTGAACTGGAAGCCAACATGTTTGATCACTTAAACTGGCAAACACTGGTGGGAAATGTTGACTTCTGAGCAGATCTGGCAACCTTGCTGCTGGTGAGCTGCCCCAGTCCCAAAGGAACACCCTCTCCTCTTCTCTTGGCCTGTCAAGACATCAGGGATCACACAAAGATGGACAAACCTGGCCTGTGTGTAAGTCATTCCCTGGAGATACTTGTTTCTTCCTGCCTCTGGCCCAGACTGTGCCTAGCTGAAGTAGAATAGAATAGAATAGAATTATAAACAAAAAAGGAAATACAGAGCAGCCCCAAAAGGGAGAAAAACTCCTTCATTTTCTGTTATATACTGGGCCTCAGTGGCCATGATTTTGGCCCAGGAAGAACCTTACAAGTGTGGTCTCACAAGGGTTCATGGTTTTTAAGTCCTCCACAGGCCTGAGAAGCATGAGTGGTGTGTGGCTCAGCTCCAGCTCTGTGTGTGAAGGAGCACAATGCCTCCTTCCTGCATTGCTTATAACCCTGCAGCAGTGCAGGAGAGACATGGAGCTGCAGCCAGAGGCAGCAGGAGGATGAGGCACAGGGAGCTGTTTGGCAGCTGGGACTGTAGCATGGCATCCTGCTGTCTGTATGAATCTCCCAATGTAATTCCTCTTTTCCATCATTTATGGCTGTAATATTTACACTGAATTTCTCCAGGCAGACTGAGGGACTCAGGCTGAATTTGTCTAGACACATTGCGAGCAAGATGGGGCAACTGTTCCTTAGAATGACATCTGTAGAAAAAGGCTACTGTGTCTATGTTTTTTAAAAAATGTTTACCCTTGGGCAGCACCAGTATCTCTGAGCTTCAGAGCCAAATACTGGCAAAGGTGTGGCCTTTAGCTGGAGATGTGCCTTTGAATACCCCTATGGAGCTGATGCTTGTGAAACTGGAAAAATGCAATTTGCCCAGATTAGCGGCAAACTTGAAGGGAAAGGCAATGAAAACACGCTTTAGTCCTTGATCCCTGCACCTGGAGCCAGCTAGACTGTGTCTGTGTCCCAGGCTGACAGCCCAGCTTGGCATGGCACGTGGCTTTGCCAGGATATCCCTGTGCTGGCTGCTCCCCACCAGGGTGAGAGGGTCAGCTGCAGTGTGGTGAGCACAGCATGCCAACCCGTGGCAAATGGTTGCCTGTAGGCAAGTACTGGAGAGAGCCCTGACCTCCCTGGTGCAGGGGTGGGAGCCAGTGCAGGGCTCCATGGGGCTCTGCAGTGTGGGCAGGCCTGGACACAGAACGTGGGAGTGAGGCTTGAAATGGGCAAAAGCACAAAAGGGCATAGCACAGTCCTGCATGTGGTCCCAGACTTTCTCATCTGCAAACTGCTTCTAGGAGAGAATTACTCATTTTCTTGGGGTGGGGCTGATAGAATCATTACATTATTTTCGTGCTGCAAAAGCAGGAATGAATTTCTTCTCATCCCTGGACAAGTGGGGGATTACCCCCTGGGAAGAGATGAAAGCTCACACCTGCGGAGGTCGGAGCTACGCTCACCCCGCGGTGCTGGTTGGATTCCCCCGGCACGGCAATGCAGCCCTTCTGTGCCGACTCCGTGGGGCCCGGCATTCCCCGCTCTGGGCTCCGGGGCACCGGGCGGACACCGGGAAACGGAGCCCGGGCAGCTCAGACACGGTGTGAGGGGCTGCTGAAGCCCGGGCCCCGCGCAGGGCTGTCTCTCCTCAGTCAGACCTGCCGGCCTTTCCCAGCGCTGCCTGCCTCCTTCCCGGAATATTCCTGCCTGCCGTAACTAAGGAAACGCAGCTCCTGGCGGCAGCAGCTCCTCGCGGTGCGCACATCGGAGGGCGGGGGAGCTGCGGGTACCACCCCGGGCTGACACAGCCCCAGCCCGGCCAGGGAAGGCCGAGCAGCCCCACAGCCCGCTCCAGAGCCCGGAGGAGGGGCAGCACCTCCCGCACCCCCCCGATGTCCGGCAGAGGCGGCTGCCGCTCCCCCGCAGCCCCCGCGCCGGGGAGGGCTCTGTGCCCGCCGCCGGGGCTGCCTGGCGGGACCCCCGGCCCCAAGCGAGGCGCTTCTCCCTTCCCACAGGAGACCATGAGACTCACGCTGTGCAAAAGGAGAAGCTAGAGAGCCGCAGCAGAGGCTGAGCCATCACCACACCAGCCACCTCAGTTCCGTTAATTAAAAAAGTTAATTTCTTAATTTTCAAGTGCTCACCCCGGACCTTCTCAGGGCTCTTTGAAGGCAGCTTGCCATTGGGAATAGCTGAGAAACTGGGGCTGCAGCTACTACGCTGGGGAATCGTTGTTCCCCCATGCCAGCTCCCTCGTGGTTTGGTGTCTGCATGCTTATAATTTCAAATCTGCTTCAAAAATCACCCACCACCCAGGCTGCGTGACCGCGCACTAATCAGTTGCATTAAAATATGCTAATTGGCTCTTCCCGATTGCCAGTCAGGTGGGACAGTGTGGTTCAGTACTTGCAGGCACAGGATTTCTCTGTGACTCTGTACCTCTGTTCTTTGGCTGGCCTGGGTAAGCAAGATATTCCCATGGTGCTGCACAGACACCACCAGCCCTGCTCCAAAAGACACCATAGCTGGGCCCTCAGCACAGATAGCTCAAGTTGTCCAAGTCCCCCCTGCAGCCTAAACCCACATGCTCATCTTCACAAATACCATCTCCAGCCCTCCTGGCTCTCGGCACTACTGCCTGCACCAGTGTCCCTGTGGATGCTCCCACCTGCTCCTGCATCACCACAAGCAAATGGTGCAACTTCTTGCTTGGGGCTTTCCTCTCTTCACCCCAACAACCTGCCCCTCATCAAATGTTCCTCCACTTTACCCTACTCCGATTCTGCGTTAGCAACATGGAACAGTTCACTCACCTCCTTGAAGAAGGACCCCATGGAGAGCTGGACATTCAGGCTTGCACTTGATAGCCCCAACCCAGCTTTTGTGCATCAGACATGTTTGCATTATTCTGCAAATAGGCAGTCTGCACTTCCCCAGAGGTCAGGCCTGCTGCTCACCTACCCTCAACACCCAACATTCTGATGTGGCCCCCTGTGTCTGCTCTCACAGCCTGGGACGTGCTGTGTCCCTTCCTCGTGGAGATGGACGCAGAAAGGAACATGGGTCCATTTACTCTGTGTGAAATACATCTCCCTCTCTTAGACAGATGTGTTTGAGAGAGAAACAAAATAAACACATGGTTATATGGAACTTGAAATGGAGGTCACGGATCAGAGTGAAATGTTTTCTGGAAATCTCAGGGAAATGACCCCTCAGCTTCAAGAGGTGCAACTGGTAATTCCTGGCATAGGAGAAAAAGATCCAGGCTGAGCACTTCATCTTCTGAAGCAGTAAATGGCATTTTTTATGATGTTCAGAGCAATGAAAGACTGATTGCAGACAGACAATGGTAGTTTTAAGGAGAATGATAGTGGATTATAGGGGAAAGATGTAAGCTAACAGGCTGAGCTAGGAGAGGCAGTGAGGAAGATGCACATCATGTAATGAACCATACTGTTCTGGCCAAATGCAGGGCTCTGCATGCAGGCTGTGTCTCTGCCTACATGCCAGCCTTCCTGGGAGCAAACACTCAATGCACTGATGTTCTCCCTGGCTAAAACAGTTGCCAGCAGCGCAGCTAGCTAATGCACAGTGGCACAGTCCTTTGTGAAAGTCATTAACTTGAAATAGGCTGTCTCATATACAAAATATTCCACAAAAACTTCTTTTCTAAGTAGCTCATTGCCATTCCTCTATGTAAAGAATAGCGCCAGAATAAAAAGAATGAAAAAAAAATTAAAAAAAAAAAAAAGGAAGGGCTGTTTTAAGTCAGAAAACAGGTTTGTGTAGCTCATTATGTCTCTGGAAGTGGCTGGCAGCAAACACCTTGAGAAGAGCATAATAACAGAGCAGGTGGATGATGCTCCTTTAGTGTCCTCTCCCATTCACCAGCAAACACATTGTCCTTGAAAGAGATTCAGAAACATATAAATTGTGGACACCCAGAGCACTTTGCAGCAAGATGTTCCCTGGTGAAGCCACACTTTGTATGAGGGACACAATGTCTCCTTGTTGCCTCTTCTGACTCACTGACAAGCTACTTTCACCCATTCCTCTGCCTGGAATATGTGGTCAACATTTGAGCCTAGTTGACAACAAAGAACTATTTATTAATTTCCCTGCTCATGCTGCTGGCTTTACCTATGTTTTTACTGTGTGTATAATTTACCACATTCAACTTCATTCATCTTCTATGAAGATGGGCTGAGAGCATTGGGGTTGCTCAGACTGGAGAAGAGAAGGCTCCAGGAGAGCTTCCAGTAGCTAAAGGCAGTGTGCAAGAGAGCTGAAAAGGGACTCTTACAGGGGCACATAGTGATAGGACAAGGGGCAGTGGCTTCCAACTGAAAGAAAGTAGATTTAGATTAAATATTAGGAAGAAATTCTTTACTATGAGAGTTATGAGGCACTGGACCAAGTTGATCAGAAATCTCTGAAAATGCTCAAGGCCAAGGCTGGATGGGGCTTTGACCAGCCTGTTCTAGTGAAAGGTGTCCCGGCTGATGGCAGGACATTGGAACTAGGTGATACAGAAAATTCCTTCCTNACTGAAAGAAAGTAGATTTAGATTAAATATTAGGAAGAAATTCTTTACTATGAGAGTTATGAGGCACTGGACCAAGTTGATCAGAAATCTCTGAAAATGCTCAAGGCCAAGGCTGGATGGGGCTTTGACCAGCCTGTTCTAGTGAAAGGTGTCCCGGCTGATGGCAGGACATTGGAACTAGGTGATACAGAAAATTCCTTCCTTCCCAAACCACTCTGATTCTATGATTCTATTCTTTGCACCTCTTTTATCCCTCCCTTCCTTTCCACATGCACTGAAATGAAGGCACCACTCAGGTGGAGATAATATGAGTTTATCAGGCTGGAGTTACACCTGGGAGAAATGGGGAATGCTCAACTGAACTGAAACCAGAAGGGAATTACGAGTGAAAGACAAACAATTTATGGCTAATAATGCCACCCTACGACAAGCAGAGTCCTGAAACACTGGTGGTCACTGCTGATCACAGCCCTACATCCATCTGCTCCCTCATCCATCTTCCCAGGTAGCTCAGCAACTGGCAGCTCTGCCACTGCTTCAGCAGACCTGCTGGTGTCACAGGGAGAGCTCCACCATACTGAGACAGGGCTGATGCAGCAGCCCTTTGGCTCCCTGTCGGTGACCAATGTGGCATAACAAACAAGGAGAAAGCACTGCACCTCCCAGGCAAAAGCTTGGAGGACTCCTGGAGCATATTTAGCCATGTTGCAAAAGAGCATCCCACTGCAGCGGGTAGGGTTCACATCTGATGTATCTTTTATCTTCCTGTACTGAGGACTGCAGTCCGGACCAGTGGCAATTTGGGGAGCTGTGGCTGGGGGATGCTGCTCTGCACCTGGGTCCTACTCGGGAAGAAAGAGCTGCCCTCCAAGTTCGATCACAGCTGCAGGGCTGGGGGCTCCCCGGCGGCGCTGGAGAGGGAGAGAGGGCAGAGATCTCTCTTGGGTAGCGATGGTTGGCTCCCACCCCACAGCCACGAATGTCCTTGCCCTGTGAGACCGCTGGCAGGCCACGCACTCTCCGCTCCCCTCCGCTCCCCTCNAAAAAAAAAAAAAAGGAAGGGCTGTTTTAAGTCAGAAAACAGGTTTGTGTAGCTCATTATGTCTCTGGAAGTGGCTGGCAGCAAACACCTTGAGAAGAGCATAATAACAGAGCAGGTGGATGATGCTCCTTTAGTGTCCTCTCCCATTCACCAGCAAACACATTGTCCTTGAAAGAGATTCAGAAACATATAAATTGTGGACACCCAGAGCACTTTGCAGCAAGATGTTCCCTGGTGAAGCCACACTTTGTATGAAGGACACAATGTCTCCTTGTTGCCTCTTCTGACTCACTGACAAGCTACTTTCACCCATTCCTCTGCCTGGAATATGTGGTCAACATTTGAGCCTAGTTGACAACAAAGAACTATTTATTAATTTCCCTGCTCATGCTGCTGGCTTTACCTATGTTTTTACTGTGTGTATAATTTACCACATTCAACTTCATTCATCTTCTATGAAGATGGGCTGAGAGCATTGGGGTTGCTCAGACTGGAGAAGAGAAGGCTCCAGGAGAGCTTCCAGTAGCTAAAGGCAGTGTGCAAGAGAGCTGAAAAGGGACTCTTACAGGGGCACATAGTGATAGGACAAGGGGCAGTGGCTTCCAACTGAAAGAAAGTAGATTTAGATTAAATATTAGGAAGAAATTCTTTACTATGAGAGTTATGAGGCACTGGACCAAGTTGATCAGAAATCTCTGAAAATGCTCAAGGCCAAGGCTGGATGGGGCTTTGACCAGCCTGTTCTAGTGAAAGGTGTCCCGGCTGATGGCAGGACATTGGAACTAGGTGATACAGAAAGTTCCTTCCTACCCAAACCACTCTGATTCTATGATTCTATTCTTTGCACCTCTTTTATCCCTCCCTTCCTTTCCACATGCACTGAAATGAAGGCACCACTCAGGTGGAGATAATATGAGTTTATCAGGCTGGAGTTACACCTGGGAGAAATGGGGAATGCTCAACTGAACTGAAACCAGAAGGGAATTACGAGTGAAAGACAAACAATTTATGGCTAATAATGCCACCCTACGACAAGCAGAGTCCTGAAACACTGGTGGTCACTGCTGATCACAGCCCTACATCCATCTGCTCCCTCATCCATCTTCCCAGGTAGCTCAGCAACTGGCAGCTCTGCCACTGCTTCAGCAGACCTGCTGGTGTCACAGGGAGAGCTCCACCATACTGAGACAGGGCTGATGCAGCAGCCCTTTTGCTCCCTGTCGGTGACCAATGTGGCATAACAAACAAGGAGAAAGCACTGCACCTCCCAGGCAAAAGCTTGGAGGACTCCTGGAGCATATTTAGCCATGTTGCAAAAGAGCATCCCACTGCAGCGGGTAGGGTTCACATCTGATGTATCTTTTATCTTCCTGTACTGAGGACTGCAGTCCGGACCAGTGGCAATTTGGGGAGCTGTGGCTGGGGGATGCTGCTGTGCATGTGGGTCCTACTCGGGGAGAAAGAGCTGCCCTCCAAGTTCGATCACAGCTGCAGGGCTGGGGGCTCCCCGGCGGCGCTGGAGAGGGAGAGAGGGCAGAGATCTCTCTTGGGTAGCGATGGTTGGCTCCCACCCCACAGCCACGAATGTCCTTGCCCTGTGAGACCGCTGGCAGGCCACGCACTCTCCGCTCCCCTCCGCTCCCCTCCGCTCCCCTTCGCTCCCCTCCGCTCCCTTTTCCTTCGCTCCCTCCTCCCGCAGCTCCCGGCGCGTTCCCGGCGCCATCTGCCGGCCCGGCATCCCTGCCACGCCCAGGGCCGTGCCGGGCCGTGCCGGGCCGTGCCGGGCCGGAGAGCTGTGTCCCTCCGTGTGCCAGCCCATTGCAGCACCCTGCGGGTCGTTGCTCAGGATGGGACAGACTCACCTGTCACGCGTGGGTGTGCAGCTCTTCCCTGGCTGTGTCGGAGAGGGGCTGCAGCAGCTGGGAAAGCGGGCAGGGGCCGGTGCCCGAGGAGGTGGCAGGAGGGTGTTTGGGGAGCCAGTGTCCCTGAGCCTCTCATCCCGGCCATCACCCCAGCCTCTCTGCTGGATCTTTCTGTCCCTGGCCACCAGTGTTCTTTCCAGCTTTCACATCACACTGAAATCCCCTTCATCCCTGCGTCTTCATCTCTTCCATTCTTGTTTCTCAGCTCCTTTACATCCTGTTGTCCACACCGTGCCAGAATTCCCTCTGCCTGAGCTCTCCACAGGGCTCTTCTTGGCCCTGGTCCCCCTGAACCCCTGGAAGTGACCTTGTCCTTGCTGTCTACTACACAGCCACTGCTCCCTCTGCTCCCGGAGCAGGAGGTGCCTGCTACCCCCTCCAATTCTATAGGGTAGCTCCCTTTCCCAAGCTGTAAGTGAAGCAGATTCTGGCTTCTACTTCTGGCAGGCATTTTGGAAACCTGGCTGTGTTTACCCCAAATCCACCAGATAGGAATCTGAGAGAAGCAAGTGAAGACAAGTCTGGAGAAAGTCCAGTCTCACTGCTATGGAACTTCTCCCTTATATTTACTCCTCATTTTTCTGTTTCCTTCCCTGTCTCCTCAGTGGGTCTTCACATGGGTATAATTCACCCTTCCTCTTGCTATTTATACTTGATCCTCAGTAGTTATCCCCTGCAGCCCTCCCCTGAGGAGAACCACTGCTTCTCCAGTGCAGTCCTCTGGTCCTCCTCACTCAGCCACTACCTCTTCAAGGAGGGAGAACATGACTGAAGGTGTTGTCCCACAGGAGACACGGCAGTGGCTCTGTAGTCCCTGGACTACCATTGGCCTTTGGAGGTGCCCAGAAGCTTGGGGATAAGGTAAATGACCATCTGACACATGCGTGCCCTTTCTTCTGGCAGACTCATGTGTAGCTAACCTTGATGCAGTGCCATCAGCCTAACCTTAATCTTACTCAAAGCAGTGCTAAGGTTTTCACTTGTTTGATACTGAATACATCAGGTGATTCCTGCAAACTGGCAAACAGTCACCCATGATCAAATCATGGCTTTCTTTTCCTACAGCTGAAAAAAGAAAATAGCGTCTCGATTATTTTTCCTTGGCTCATCTAGGCAGTTGATATTCCTAGAACAAGGTTTACCCTTCAGCCCTGCCTAGCCCAGAGGTGATATTGGCCTCAGGGGCCTGGGGTTTGCTCCCAACATTTGTAGGGATAGCTTGCCCAGCTCCACCCCCACCCCCATCCTTCTGGCACAGAGAAAGAGTTGCCTCCCCTGAAAGTCCAGGTCACATGGAGGCGAGGAAAAGGTGAGCGTGGGGCTGCCTCCAGCCTCCTGAGGAGAGGACATAGTTCTGCCTCTTCTTCCTAAACAGTACTTTGAATTTCTTCTGTTAAAGCAAGCCAGATTGGCTCCAGGAAAAGATGCTGTTCTTCACCAGTAGGGACAGAGAGCTGCCCAGAGAATGCCCTGGCTGGTGATGGTGCTGAACTGGTGTCTAGCTCAGAGCTGCACAGAATGCACCTTGGCTAGGGGATCAGTGTGGGAATCCCCTCCACATGGGCACCTGACTGGCAGAGATAATGGCCCTTCTTCTGCACCAAATCTGGGGCTTAAATATGTGCTTGGAAAGTGAAGTGCCTGGGCTCAGGGTCCTCCTAAGTCTGCCACAGTTTGGGCCCAGTGTCTTTCATACCAAGGGATGGGATGGGATGGGATGGGGGGATGGGATGGGATGGGATGGGATGGGATGGGATGGGATGGGATGGAATTGGACTATTTTCTTCAATGGAACTGGACAAGCTTATGTGTTGCACATGGAGACAAAGAAAGGCAAGGTTTGACTTGGCATTGAGTGGCTGAGGGCCTGGTCTCTGCTCCCAGTGCTGTTAGTGTGTCTTATGTAAGAGAGCATAAGTGAAAACTGCAGCCACTGGGATGGGTGGAAATGAAGCAGGCAGTCTGGCCCTCAGTGTAGCAACAGTTAAAATCAGTCAGTTAAAATAATTGCCACCTGCAGTGTGGCTGGGTGGTGGTGATGTGCAGTACTTGTAGTGCACTGGCTGCTAGCTAGCATTTTTGAAGAGCAAAAATAATTTAGGAACTGCTCTTAGAGACCCAGTGGAGGGACATCTTGATAGCAGAGGCAGCAGCCATGTGACAGTGGGGAGAGAGATTGCTTCTCCCAGAGCACTGCAGCAGCAGGCAGGAGGATTAATCCAAGTCTATTTCCTGGAATTGATTTAACACTGTGTTCATTTGTCTGCAGCTTCTGCTGAAACATTTCATACTTCAGATCTGATTTCAATGTTTCCAAGGCTGAAAGGCTGTTTTCTTTAGAGAGTAGCAGTTCTACAAGAGAACAACAAGTAGGAGCCCTAGGGAAGCAGCAGAGGGAAGGAATATTTTATCTTTAGTAACTGGTCATTTCCATTGTGGAGGCAGTGAAAGAAAAACCATCTGGTGTGTGCTGAATATTCACTTCTTAAACAATGACTTGGTTATGAATATGTGCATGTGTTATTGTTATTTATTATTTATAGGATTCCCTAGATGTGCTTGACACTTCACAAGCAGAAAGGAAGACCAGGGCTCCTGTGTCTTGATGTGCCCAGTATAAATTTGACACAATGCTCAAAGCATCCAACGATGGCAGATGAGGGCTAGGCAGCCAGCTGGGGGTGAGAAGGAAGATGTCAGACCTATGAAAAAGGGCAGTGCACAATGTTTGGAGCAGTAGCTGCTTCTACTGACAGAAGATTGCTTTGGAAGACCATCCTCACATGTTCATGCCTGTGAGTTTGGGGTTTAATCCTCCCTTGCAATAAACACCATTTACATTTATTAGTTTAATTTTCTACTCCTTAAGAGCTCTGTTCCTGCAATGTCCTGCCTGGAAATGATGTAGAATGTCAGGAACCTTGCTCCAATAACTTTCCATGATAGTTACCTGGGAATGATGGGTCTGCTTAGTTGCCTTGAGCTTTATGGCTCAGCAATTCCAAATCAGTCAGCTGAGACAAATGTTTTTAGAGATGTTTTATTGTGTACTTTACCTGATAGACAAAGTATGTTGAAAGCAAGGAGAAGAGTCCCATCAAGTGGCAGTAAGACACCTTGTTGTCAGGACATAACATCTGCTACTGAGGCCTGCTGGGGGTGACAGGAATTCAAGAACACTCAGACACCTGCAGAGGATGCTCAGAGCTTTGCAGGAACAAAATGCCTATAGTACTTCCCCCTCTCTCCTCCTTCTTTTTCTTTTCACTACTGGAGCTTTACCCTAGGGGGTCTTGCCACACGAAGCATTCAGCCATTCCTCTGGTGCTGAGACAGTACTGTGGGCAGGGTTTGATGAAGGGAGCAGCTGTAGGCACTGGGAGGGAAGAATCTTGAGTGTCTTTGGGGAAGAATTCCCACACCATTATGAGGACAGAGCTCAGGGGCATTTGCAAGGCCAGGGGGATGGAGGACAGAGTGGACCACAGCTAGGGACAACAACCCTGGCCTTAGCTTGGGCCCAAGAATGCCTTCCCTCCCACAACACTCCCTTCCCACCTATCATCAACATTTTCTTTTCCTGCACACTGAAATTTACTTGACTGCAAAAGTTTCCTTTTGTTTCCTGACACCACCAACAAGCAGCAAATAAGTGACATGTTGATTTTTGCAACAGCTTTCCTGACACAGCAGGGCACACCATAAATTGTGGCTTAGAGCCCTTTTTTCACACAGGCCTGTTGCTCCATTGCATGGGCCGGCTAGAGTGGACCAGAGCATCACGAGCAACATGATATCCCAACTCCTTGGAAACGTGTTACCATCGCTTCCTTTGTTAATAAACATCCTCCTCAGCAAACCCCTCAGCAGCAGCACAAGGGGCAATCTATATAATTTAAAACCCAGCTGCCTAAAGCCACACTGTCAGTCTGCCTGACCTCAGTGCTGGATGCCCCTCTCAGGTGCTGTACAACAGGAACAATACCCCAGGACCTCACTCTTTCTCTCAGAGGTTTAGAACACAATCCAAGAGGTAGTATTTAAGGACTTGGATGGCTTCATCTAGGGAAGACACGGTAGCCACTTTCAAGTATGTGAAAGACTGCAGTGAGGAAAGGATTTCTCTTTCTTTGAATCCACTGGGATAAGGACTAAGACCTTAGACTGCTGCAAGGGAGTGCCACATTATGCATGAAACGAATAAGAAGAAATTCTGAATGAATAAGAAGTAGATGAATGGAATGCCTGGAGGTGGTGGAGAATCTCTGTCAACTGAGATCTTCAGGACTTTATCAGACTTTTGTCTGCAAAAGACAGGTGAACTTTGAGCAGGGGTATGGAAAATTGGGAAAGATGGTTGAGTTGGCCTCTGAAGGCTGTCTCTCACTATGAGTAGAAGCTTAGCATTAGATTTGTGTTTATGGAAGATCAGACCCTGACAACTGATGTAGTATGACCCAGAACTGAATGAGGAAAGGGCTGAGCACCCTTTTGCTCTCAGTATTCATGCCTCCACCCAGGCAGATCTGAAGCTGGTCAGCATAAAGGCATGCAGCTCAGCCATGCTATATTTATTTTGTTGCTGAACTGAAGACATTAGGCTGACCCTGTTACTTTTCTTGGCCATTCAGCTTTACCTGATCAAACAGGAAACCTCTCCAGACATTGTGGGTGTTAAAATTTTGAAGGCTAGCTACCCAGAAAAAGAAAAATCAAACCAAACCAAGCAAGAAACCACTTCATAAAACTTGTAGTTCAGTGATAATTTAAATCAAGCACCACCTGGTTTACCACAGAGAGAATTAATTTCTTTAAAAATGTCACAGCAAATAGCAGAGGTTAAATTACTCATTCCAGAGAAAAATCACCATCAGACTATCTTGAACAATAAACTAATGGTGTGGGCTAAGGCAATGCACATTTGGAGATGGAAGAAATTATATATAATTTAAGATGTAATTTAAAGTGAAACCTTCAAAGATGTTGGGCAGGCTGTAACAGAGCATGGCATCAACTGGAACAGTATTTTATTCTGTTTGAAATCTCTGAGCACAAAGAATTAGGAGATCTGGGGACAAAGCTACGAAAACTGTCATCTGCCAGTCATTATCAAATGTAGCCCAGATGATTGAAGGAGAGGATGGAATCACCATCTGGCTGACAACTGTACAGATTATGTCAGTGGTTTCCTACCCTGCTTGCTAAAGGGATGTACTGGGAAAGAGGCCATACCAAGGGAAATCCCTGCACACAATTGGCCAGCAGGGAAGAGTGGAGTGGTGATTCAGAATCATCAAGGCTGGGGTCAGAGGGAGACTGGCTGTGGTATGCTGTGCTAATTTCTGGAGAACATCTGCACAGTAGGTAATGAGAACAATAAATTGTTCTCATGTGTGTTTCTTATGCCCAGCTGCTAAGTTCTTCCAGACAAGGGCAGATAGCATAATCCTTGCCATACTCAAAAGACAAGAAAATCCTGACACGAGAGATTTTATCTATGGTTGAAAAGCAGAATGGGGAAATACTCTGTCTCCTGGGACACAACCAGACTCAGAGAAGAAAAAGGGAGAAAATATTTCTCAGTATCACACACTCAAGTTGTCTCATGATGTTGATTTTACAGCAGGAGAAAACCCAATTAATACCGTAAATGTTGTTACTTTTTAAGGCTTGCTCCAAATTAACTACCGTTCCCATTTTTTGCTTACTTCCTGTGCTAATCTCCTTATATACATATGTGAATACCTAGCAAAATTCATCCCCAGTCAACTTCTCCTCCATCCTGCGAACAGGTCATAATATCAACACAACAATACTGAAAGAGGATATTTTGCTATATTGTAAAATATGAATCCAGTATTTTGACATTGACAAATCATAAACATCAACGTGCAGGAGCATTTTAATGAGAATGTGGGGAATAATCTGCCTCATCAATCTTCCATTCCAGTGGAAACCAGTTTCCCTTCCCTTCTCTTCCCTTCCCTTCCCTTCCCTTCCCTTCCC
>VWZP01000992.1:271348-350647 GCA_013396995.1 Dicaeum eximium | reverse complement strand
TTCCCTTCCCTTCCCCCCCACTCCCCCCCAGCTTTGGCTACAGCTTTTGATGTTCCCTCTGCAGGCATGCTTAATGTCTTTCATGAGATGCAATCCCCTCAGTCGAGAGTCTTTCATGACATAAAAAGATTTCTCTGTAATTTTCTTTTTTTATTATTATTTTGATGTAAGCTGTTAAAATATGGAGAAAACACTGTCTGATTATTTAAAGATAAAATCTAGACTGGGTCATGTATCTCTATTGCAAGGCTCAGTCTACTTTAAATTGATGAGTTGAGGGAATATTGGAGGATTTTTATTCTCACTAGTCGTGACAGGAGAATGAGGGAGGTGGGAGTGAAAACTAGATCCGTTCTGAGCAGCTTTCCCTTCAGTTCTGCCAGAGGTGTCTCTTAGCTGTTCGTCACTGCAGATCCAGTGCCTACGGGCTTGGTTTGCATTGCTTGTGTTATTGCCATTGCTTTTCTCAGAAATGTTGAACCAAGCAAGTTATCTGGGACAAAAGTTATTTCTAATAAGGAACCCTTGAACACTTGGTTGCTGTCATCACCTTCCATGCTAGTGCACGTGCAGGAGACAAGCACAGCCGCTCTCTCCTCCAGTCCTCCCTCCCTAGAAACTGAGACATGAAACACACTTTCATTTTGCTCTGAGCCTTCAGGAAAAAGGGAGTCTTGTGGAGCTGCAGAGTCTGTGCTGAGAGGATGGCCAGGAAGCCTAGGACCTAAGACTATGTAAAATGCATTTTTCTTTGACTTTTCACCAGTGCAGAGTTTGACTGTCTCCAGGGACACAGCTGCAGCCCAATAGCCCTCTCCTCTCCCCTTCTCCTGTCATGCGTGGCTCATCTGTGGAGGGAGACTGGGATCTATTCATCAGAGCTGGGAGGGTGCAGCACGTAGGTGTGTAGGAGAAGGAGAGGCTGTGCACAGAGCCTGTGTAGACAGTACAAGAAGAGCGTGGGTGGGCAGAGGGGGATGAGGTGTAGCTGTCAGAGAGCAAAAACATGTCTGCAAAACTTCTACCAGCACCAGCTTACTGCTACTGCCCAGGCACCACCTGCCCAGATCAAAGTCTTTCCTGCTTGTGTTAAGGGAGGCTTTGAACCTGCAACGACTCTTCCCCACTTTTCTCCTTGCCTCCAATGCTGCTTCCAATAGGGGCAGCTCTGGGGAGGCACGGGAACACAGAAACCTCACCTTGTCTCCCTCACCCACACTGTGGGAAGGGATGGTGTTCTGCGGGCTGGAGAAGCAGAATGCCTCTTCCCACCCTTCTGCTCTCCCCGTGGGAGTTGTCAGGACCTCAGAGGCCCAAGAACACCTTTTTCTTCTCCAGGGCCGGGTTGTGCTCGGCGGGAGACGGACAGACCTGCAGCAGGTGCGGGTGGTGCTGAAGGGACAGCTACGGTGGAGACGGGCCGGGGCGGGGGCAGAGACACGGGGAGGGTCGGGAAGGGAGACGAGCGGGCAAGAACAGGAAGGGGGAGGGAGATATAGAGAGGGAGGGAGGGAGAAGGAGAAGTCCGGGGTTGAAAAGCACAAGGACGAGGACAGGGACAGGGAGAGACACGGGGCACTGGACGGGGAGAGACAGACACGGGGCAGGGGCAGAGAGAAGAGGGAGAGGAAAAGAGCAGGAAGGGAGAGGAAGAGGGAGAGGAAGACCAGGGCAGACTCCGGGCTGCACTCCGGCTCGGCTGCTGTGGGGATCTCGGCACGGCCGGCTGTAGTAGCGGCTCCGCCGGCGCCAGACACGCCGGTCCCGCCGCGCCTGGGGACAAGGGGACTGCAAGGTGGCAGCGTGCAGCCCGCAGCGCCGCGCAGCCGAGGCCGGGGCTGCCGGGGCTCCGCAGCCACCGGCGCCGGGGACTCCTTGAGGCCGCCGGCGTGGGTGTGCTCGGGGTGCCGGGGCACCCACACCGCCACCCAGCTCGCTGCCCGCCGCGTGTGGCCCCCGGGCTATCCTGTGCCCCGCCGGTGCAGACTGAGCCCCGGGGCCGGGGGTGACCGCCTGTCCGGCGGGGATGCGTTCTGCCCGGCTAGAGCTGCGGCTGCAGCTGCGGGGCTGCCCCGGCTCCATAGCCGAGCGCCGCAGGTTGCATCCGGACAGCACTTGACCAGCTGTTTTGTGTATTTTCTAATTTCGTGCAGAACAGGGCAGCGGTCACAGAGGTAATCTGTAGATCCGTGGCTTTAAGGGATAAATTAGAGCATTGGATTTGATCCGTATTGCAGTGGATTAGAGCAACCTCTCCCCCCTCCCCTTCTCCTCCTCCCACCCCTCCTTTCCAATTCACTCCCCCCTCCTCCAGCACCACCTTTTTTCCTCTCATGCAATACCAAAACTGACCCTGCCTGGCAGAGAGACTGCTAGGCGAGCAGAGCGGTGCTCACATCGCCAGCACACCGCGGGAGCCGCCTCTCCCCTTCCAGCCGCTGCAGCCCCTCCGGGGCACCGCTGCTGCAAGTTCCCCGGAGGCTGGCGCCGGGGCCGGGCTGTCTCCTCCGGGAAACGGGGAGCGGTCGCTGCCCACGGGCCGTCCCTTTGCCTCGGCCCGGCAGTGGCCGTGGGGCGGCGGCGAGGGAGAACGGCCCCCGGAGGGCATTTCCCGAAGGCAGCGGGGCCGGGACCCGGCAGGAAATGGAAGGATGAAGTGTGCAGCCGGAGCGGTGATGTTCCTTCTCTCCTTGCTTTCCCCCGCAGGAACGTAATCCGCAATGCTAGTTCTCAGGTTGCTCAATGTTGTCGCTCCAGCCTACTTCTTGTGCATCTCCCTAGTGACCTTCGTCCTCCAGATCTTTGTCTTCATCCCCAGCATGTTCAGAGACCCTTCCACCACCCCACTTTTCTCGCCTGCTCTGCTGCATGGGGCCCTCTTCCTCTTCCTCTCAGCTAATGCCCTGGGCAACTACGTCCTTGTGATCCAGAACTCCCCCGAGGACTTGCGCAAGGACTTTAACTTGGGCAAAGGAGCCGAAGTGGCAGACTGGCTGGATGGAAGCAGGTCTCCTGGCTCAGCCTTGCCCAGCGCTCACTTCTGTAGACTGTGTGCCAGAGTCACCCAGAGGCATGACCACCACTGTTTCTTCACAGGGAACTGCATCGGGAGCAGGAACATGCGAAACTTCATCATGTTCTGCCTCTACACCTCCCTGGCTTGCCTTGACTCCCTGGTGGCAGGCATGGCGTACATTTCTGCTACACTTTCCATGTCCTTTGCGGACCCACTGGCCTTCCTCACTCTTCTGCCTCACTCCATCAGCCAGTTCTTCTCAGGTAAGGACTCCTTGCTCAGAGACAAGGAGCATGTTCCTCCTCCAGGGCTCCTGGGATGGGGGTACCTGATCTTCCTTTGATAGCGGGGTGGAGGTGTGCTATGGAAATGGGCAAGAGGGGCAATTGGCCTTCTTTGGAGGCTACAGCCAGCCTTTTCAAAAGACTTTGCTTCACCTGAAAGAGAAGCTGGGACCCACTGCAGGTTACATCCATAGCTATATTCCCAATGCATTAGGCTCTGGAAAATGCCCAATAACCAGCTTGGTGGTGATAGAATAGAGCTATCTCTTGTGCAGGACATGTGTTGTAATTAGATAGAGGAGATGGATTTCACTGCAGCTATGTGGGATCTTTTGCCTGTCCTACGGGGGGTCCTGTAGGCTTTTGTACTCTACAAATCTGCAGGTTCCCCATATCCCAGCAGGTATCTCTTATCCAGGTCCACTCACTCCCTTCACTGTCACCCACCTCCTGCCTTCTGGCAGTGCAAACTTAGAGAGATCTTTTCATCCTTCCAGCCCAGGAGAATTGGAGTTCAGGCAACAGAAACCAAGAGAGGAGTTAATGTGACATGATTAGCTACCTGTCTTGTGACCCCAACCTGGGACACAAGTCCACAGAGAACCAGGGGAAATTCTCTGTGCTGCTCTTTGCAAAAGCTCCACAGCAAAAGCAAATACCTCTTTCTTCTTGCTACAGTTCCTTATGCTTCTTTCTACTTCTTCCCCTTTCCTCTCTCTCCCGGCCTTTCTGTAAATCTCCACAACCCTTCTCCTTCCCTCTCCTGATTTTGCTCCCATAACTCATCCTCTGCTTTTGCAGAGCAAGAAGCCTTGCCTTTCACCTTTTAACACACCCTCAAACTCTCCAAGCTCAACCCTTTCTCTGTCCAAACCCAAGAGTTAGACAGATCCTGACCTCAGAGAAGGGATTATGCAGACAGCCTAGACTCTTACTCTGCCCTGAGAGCACCTGCAGAAAATTGCTATCTCCTCCCTATGCAGCTCCTGCCTCATACACTTACATCAGCTTTTACTAGATTAAAATAGGTATCCCATATATTTTAGCTTTGCAGGTTCAGCTGAGCTCAGTAAGAAAGGAGTTTCTTTTGGCTTGTGCATTGTCACCAGAAGTGTTGATTAAGATCTGAGTGTGGAGACTCCACTGCTGGGAATACAGGAGCCAGAGAGGCCCCAGCTTGCTTTTCAGATTCCAGGCTGGGTTGCCATCTGAAAACAAACATCTCTCCACTTGGCAAATTTGCAGATTTGTCATGGTAATCACTGAAACACAATAAACATGAAATCCTGCCAGGACATTTCTATGGAATCATTTTCCCAACTAGAAGAATTTTTGTAAATAATATTGCATGAGCTCTACTAGCATTAAAAACACTGGGAATGATTTTCCCCTGTGCCTAAGCTCTGCTCAGCACAGCAGTCTGGAAGGGGGAGCAGGGATATGAGAGGAGATTATCAAGGAATTAGTTCTCTCTGACTCTGAGGGCTCATCTGCACAGAGGTGGGTCCTGGCATATATTTGCAGAGACACTGAAGTGCCCCAGCTCTGGTGGCAGCAACTGTGGTGCCCATATAGCATGTGGACAGTGTTTGAGTGGGACACAATGGGGCTGGTTGCAGAGCTAAGAGCCAGAACACCTTTGAGTGGCAGCAGCTTCCAGCAGCTCCCACCAAACCTCTAGTTCTGCTGAGAAGAGAACTGCTGCCTCACACAGCAAGATACAGGCATGTGGTGTCTTGATTGCTTGGGAGGGAGGGCCTCCTGGATTTCTACCAGCACATTTAACCTCCATTTCAGGAAAGAAAAACACAGTCTTGAACAGTTACCTGGAAGGGTTGCTCACACAGTATTTTTCAGCTAATGTAACTATAACTTAAGGGTTGTTGTATGACCCAAACAGAGGACTGTGATAGCAGGGAAAAAACTTTATTTTTCTTCTTCTCCATTATGCCCACTGTACTGCAGAAGCAGTAAAGGAGGATGAAGGGTTAATCTGCTGGTCTTATGTCAACTAAGTGTTCCCTGCTTTCATGCTGGGAAAGTTTTCAGCTGGCTCATTCTGCCCAGACTGTACTCAGGCATGGATTTCAGAACCTGACCCAAAGTTGGTAACTACAGCCTACAATACAGCTTTTCTGGCATGGATAATCTATGGCAATATAAGCTTGAGACCACATCGGGTCACTTAGAGCAAAAAAGAATCTGAGGCTAAAAGAGACTGTGGGGATGAGGGGCAAATGGAGAGGGCTATTGTAAACACATCATACTGGACCACACAAAATAAATTATAGAAAATGCTTTATGTAGGCAGCCTGAAGAAAAGGTTAAAAAAAATAATGTGTCTGGAAAGGATGGCTCAGAGATGCTTAATATTTTCAAGGCGAAACAAGGGTAGAATGATTCTTCCTGAATGTTGAATTTCAGCAAGCCAGATAAATAAAGGTGCATAGGTGCATTGCAAAGGGTCTAAAGAAAACGCCTCTCTCCATATCCCATCAGTATCAGCTGTAGGAAAAAACAAATGTCTGTCACATTCTGGTCCAGTAAAAGAGGGACAGAGAATTCAGTATTTGGCTCTGGGCATCTGACCTGGTAGATTAAGTTATTCTGACAGAATTGGTATGAGGATTTGTCATTATCCTGAGGGGCTTGTTCTTCTCTTGCTGTGTTGCATATGGAGCCCATTGAGCTGAATGGGATCTAATAAGAAGGGAAAGATGACATTGCATTTAGGAAGAAAACGGAATGATTCCTGCACCTTTTTCAAGTGAAGACAGTCTCTGAAAGCCTGAGGCTGTAGTCAGCGTCCTTACAAATAATCCTCAGAGGAGGCTGCCCCAATCTCTCACTTACAGCACTGCCAGGTGGAAAAGATGAGATTCACAGATTGCAAAACCAGGTGATACCACCTAATCCAGCCTTCTGCATAAGGGAATCAAGAGATGCATATCCAGCAACCCTTCTGTTGAACTCAAAACCTGAAGCAGCCAAGTAGCTCTTTTAGGCAGCACACCTCTATTGCCCATGCAATCCTTGCTCTATCACAGTTGGTCTTGTAGGGCACATGGTCTTCCAGAGGAGCAGAAGCATGTGAGAGCTTTTTTATTTCTAAACCTTATAGGAACCAGTGAAAAGATATCAGCTATTTATACCAGTATTGACACACATTTCATTTCCTTTGTGTAAATATGCCTGTGTGTAAACATGGGTGTTTAATAATATATCAATATGCACAAAATACGTGCATAAACATCATATGGGCACACAGAGAATGTTATATTAATGAGTTTAGATCTGCTTACACACTAAAAGGTCACTCAGTGACACCTGCTGTTATACTAATATTTTCCAGAAGGAGTTCTAAAATCATTGTAGAGAAAAGGGCCAACAGAATCTTTTTATTCAAATATATTCATCACAAATATATTCTAAAAGCCCCCAGTTGAATTAGGAGCTTCAGATATTCAAAGTGTTTTGAGTATTCTAGCAGCACCTAATAAAAGGAATTTGGATTGTATTTTAGGAAAGTTTCTGTTTCTTTCTTGCATTCACATGAAAACTGCCTTGCCCCAAAGGTAGGAAAGTCATTATTGATTTATTTTTATTTTTTAACATTTATATATATGTATATATGTATATATGTATATATATGCACACATAGTCATATAGTAGAGACAGAGAAAGGAGAAATCTGAAATATTTCTGCCTTGTGTTAATGCAAACAGTAAGGCTTCTTAGAAGGATCTACATGCTGCAGGATCCACTTGTCTTTTCAAAATCCTAGAAATCTTAGATTTCCTGGGATGAGCAAGTAAATCCTTAAAAAAATTAATCATTGTTCAGAATAGTGCTGAAGTCTTACAGATAAGCTTTACTTTTGACTGAATTTGTCCCTGTAATCTAGATCCTCACATGAACAGCAAAAGGAGAAGTGTACAAGAGACCATCATCATTTTAGTACTTCTGCAGCAGGTCCATTGCATCAGACACTATGAAGGAAATAATTCAATACAGTTAGAGCAACCAGCCTGTCTTGTTCCTACCTCCCCACTTGTGGCCGGAGAAAATGGGTGGTTTGTTGGTTTCTGGGGCTGTGTTACACTGTATGTGGGCTGTGTGTGTGTCTAAGCTCTTTCTTTTATTGTCCTCCCTCCCTCCTGGCTTTCAGGAGCTCTCCTTAGCTCTGAGATGTTTGTCATCCTCATGCTCTACCTCTGGCTTGGGATTGGACTGGCCTGCGCCGGCTTCTGCTGCCACCAGATGCTGCTGATCCTGCGTGGGCAGACACGGTACCAGGTGCGGAAAGGAATGGTGGTAAGAGCCCGGCCCTGGAGGGACAACCTGCAAGAAGTCTTTGGCAAGAAGTGGCTGCTTGGACTTCTCATCCCTGTGCAGAACGTGGAGAGTAGCTACTGTAGGCAGAAAGAGAAATAAAATCCTGGTGTGTGTGTGTGCATCCCACGCACACACCTTCCCTGTTCTCTCCCACTGTCTGCTGGATCACTACAGAGCTGGGCTACTCCATCTCTTGGGATTGCAGCCGCTGTGGGAGGAAAGGATGGGCTATCAAACAGAATAAATTTAGCATATTAACATGGAAATCACAAACCATGTAGATGAGATACTGCAGCTCAGTAGTCACATCACTGCACCTGCACATGTGGCAACAGTCTTTGAACTAGCAGAAAACTTAGTCAGACCCTCCTGTGGCTTCCTGTCTGAATCCCGCAGTCCCCAGCCCCATTAGTCACCCTATATAGTCTTAACTAACTGCAGCAGGAGCCTGGGCTGTTGTGGAACACTGTAAAAATGGTGTCTAGCCTTTGGGAGGGTGTTGTGGAGTGCCTTTTTGGCTCTTACATACTTGAGGTACCTTCACATGAGAGCATCATTCCAGAAGTGTTTGGACAATGATCTCAGGTACATGGTGTCATTCTTGGAATTGTCCTGTGCAGGGCAAAGAGTTGGATTTCAATGATCCTTGTGGGTCCCTTCCATCTCAAGATATGATTCTTGATTCACAATACTAACATTAATGACAGAACTGCAATGCAATCAAGTGGTCCTAGGAACAGGCTATGAACGTGGTTAATGCATTAGGTAAATCTCTCCACAGGCTAGAAAATCAGGAGGAAAACAGATGGAGAATTCCTCCTTTCTTGTTCTTGGTCTGTTCCCTATACAACAATAGGTCAAGACTGTAGCTCTGCTACTTATTTTTAGCAATCATTTGTCCAATGATAGAGTCCAGGCAAAGCTGCTCTTTTGACAGGGAGCAGCAAGCAGACAAATTATGGTCAGATGAAGGGACGAGGAGAGGAAACCACAAAGGTGAAATGAAAATGCTGTGTTTGAGAAGCTGTGATGAGACAGGCTATGCATACCTGTGAGAGAGACAGAAGGAAGTGGGGCCACACAGCAAGCACTTGGGAAGGTGCCAAGAGCATTGCTGCTTTGTCAGAGCCCTGATGCATCACCCTTTCATAGGGAACACCTGCACCGTTAGGGCTGTGAAGAATTTAAAATCCCAGAAGACAGGGAGGTTTTCCAGCCCATCAGGGCACTTCATTTTGCACTAAACCAAACAGAAAAATGCTTTTCTCAGACATCCCTGCCACACTTTAGTTACAGGCTCTCCAGGGCAATTCCTTCTCACATTGCTGCAGAGGGGTAAAATCATCCATGTTATAACTCCATTAAAGATGTTAATAGAATTACTACAGGGATTAATCAAATTCATGTGTCCACTGTTTTTTAGCTGCAGCAGGAGCCCTTTAGATCAGTGCTGAGATCCTATGCTTATAGATGCCTTAACAAAGGATACCATAACATCTCTACCAGGATCATAGCACTGGATTCCCCAGCAGCTGCAATGAGAAGCCTCTGTTTTGGCAGACTGCATCAGCTTATATGGGCTGCATAGGAATCCATTGCTTCTGTTTAATAGGCTGGGGAGTATGCTGACAAGCTGTGAAAAATGTTATTTCTTCCTCAGAAAGGCTCTTGGTGCATTCCCGATACCGGAATGCACCTTGCTTTTATCCTTGAGTTTCTCACAAGCCAGAATGGAGTTACTCATTCCTACAGGCTTTGTAACCATCTTTGACCACTTTACACTTGAATACATGTTTGAATCAATAAGAAACAACGTCTATTGTGATGAGCAGAGTAACCTTGAAAATATACTGGAAAAACCCTTAGCTGCATAACTAAAACATGGAGGATATACATCCTTCCACACTGTGTGTGTTCGCATGAACACACCATTGTTTCTGTGTGTAAAATGCTGTATTTTCTCTAACAGTGAACAATAAAAGGCATTCTGATTTTTCACATGAGCTGTATTGTGCTTTTTGACAGTTAGCTGTCATTAGCTGTCTCTGTACATTTGTTATAGCATATACACGGATGTGTCAAAGGAAGAAATTAGGATTTTTTTTTGGCTTTGCCAATAATTCATCATGGGATTTTTGACAAGTCCTTTCGTCCTTCCTACTTTAATGTAATGACCAATCTAAAAATGCATCTAATAACCAATCTGCAGACCCATTCTAATTTCTATTTATAGATTACACTACCAAACTCATAGCTTGTCAACTCAAAGCTATAGGAAAATTAATTATCATCAGCCACAAACAGTATCTTGACATAAATTTTTCCTTCCTGACAAATGGTGTCTAGATGAGCAGACAGTCACCTAGACACTGGAACCAGAGCCAGACTCTCATGCCATACACTTTGCCTTGGCAGGATTATTCTTGTTCCACAGACTCGCTGATCCAACTTCTCCACCTTTGTAGACTTAAAGACAATGGGCTTTCAACATTTCAGCCAGAAGCTACCTCCTACCAGCAGAAATTATGGTTTGACATCTTTGCCCTCTGCTTTTGGCTTTTGAGGGACACTGCAGTCTCGGGCAGTTTATGGCACTTGGCATCTGCTGCCACAGTGCCTCAGGCTGTAAAGCTCCTTAGGGCTGCACACTGAGAAGGGCAAAACAACTCAGAATTTTAGTGGGCCACTCTGCAAGGACAGAATCCATCCAATACAACATTAGTTGCCCATGAAGCCTGTTGCCTCTTCACATCAGGGCTGGATCATGTCTGGCCCATGTCAGGGTTACAGCTGTCTGCCCTTACCACAAAATTTCAGTCCTTGCAGAAGCACAGATAGATCCCAGTTTGAGTCACTGCAGAACAGCCACGCACGACTATCCTGTCAGACACCTGTGTGGCTGGATGGAAATTGCTGCATCACCATTTTATGCAGCTACATGGTTCATTTGCAGCAAACTACAGGATTTCAGCAGTCATAGTGGGACTTTCAGATGGATACAGCCTTTATAGTTACGATCCTCTGGGATGGAAAGAGTTATAAAAATGTAACATAAGACTGACCCTGTATATTGGCTTATTTCTCTGCTCATTCCCAAGTGTGCAGACTGCCCTGTTTAGGGTAGTAGTTCTGCAGGAATAGTTAAGAGTATTTTTTTAATTAGTCAGCTGCCCTGACATCCCTTCCTTGTTGTACCTTTCCATACTTACAGAAATCCTTGGCAAGAAAATGTAACAGGGCTCAACAACTGTGAATAGAACCTTTGCTCTTAGCTATGATTTAGTAACTGAAGGCTGAGCTCAATGGCAATGTCACAAATTCTAAATCTGTTCAATGGCTCTAAAGTTTTCTAAGGATAAATAATAAAAGCTTCTCATCTTCTGTGCTTAAAGAGTCATTACTTACTATTTGCATTTCATTACATAGCAGCTGCAATAGCAAATATATTTTGGAACATGATTTCTTGTGACAATGTCTAAATACTTGCAAAGGTTTTAAAAATAAAGCACTTAGGCTTCTCTGGCTTTGGAAAATCAGATGACCACCAGATTTCTTCTCTGGTAATGCTAGTGGCTGAAGTAAAAGCTCCCTGTTGCTAAAGGCCTTGCACAGAAACCACAGACGTTTGCTTAGTGGCTTGTCTATTTTAAGTGTGACTATCTGAAAAAATGGTGTCAGCTCTAAGATCTCAGAGGTCTTTTCAATGGGAGTATAGAGGAAATGAGGGGATGCAACTCTGAAGTAAGCAAGAAATCTGTTCTTATGTACAGTAAGAATCTCATAAAAAGTAAGTAGTAGATGGTGCTCCTCTCCATACTGCACTACCGGGTGGCCCTGAAGGCCTGCATGCCAAAAGGTCTTCATTAGATATCCACAGAGGATATAGAGTTAAAACCTAAAAGTAATAAGGCACAGGGAACACAGGAGAAAAGATGACGTGAAACAGCATTTATCTTAAGAAATAGCCAGCTCAAGGGAGATGATCACAGTCTAAAAATACTTTCAAGGAGACAGACTGAATGAATGAGAAGACTCATTAACTGTAAGGATATAGCTGGAGGAGGACAAGCAGTACTGGACTGAAAGAAAAGCTGAGGTCGAGAGCAATCAGAGAAAGTGGCCCCAGTGAGAGCAGAAGTGATTTGATGTGCGTAGGGATGATGAGGACCATCAGGCAGTATGAGGTATGACAACACAATTCAAGTTAACTTCATTGATTGTTGGCTGAATTGACACAAAGTTAAGAAAACTCATTGCTCATCACTTTCTGCTCAAAAAACCTCAAAGCTCTAGCAAAACCAAAAGGGGTTTTCTCTCTTGAACAGCAAATTATGTTACAAGAAGGAGATGCATGGATAGAAACCATAATCAGCAACAACAGGGTCCATGTAGTTCTCTTTGAGTTATTTAAAGACTAGATAGAACTATCATAGTTGGAGTAAAGCTATGACCTGCTTGTGCAATACAAATGAAGGGAGAAGAAAAATTAAACCTATGTGAAGTCTCTGTGTCCTGCTTGATACTTAAACCTATGGAAACATGTCAGACAATTTAACAAAGAGCAAGATGGTCTTTAATAATAACATATCCAGATGTGGGTTTTTGATTTTCCAGCTCTCTTCTGGAAAGCCAGGGGAGTAAAGAATCCTTGGCGATCACACCAAAAGTCAGCAAACATGGACCAAAGAGTGCTTCAGGCCTCTTATGGAGCCATCCTGGCAGCAGCCTTGTCTTCATTTCACCAAAGAGCTTTTAGCATTTGTTTTCCTACTGAATCTAACTGGCAAGTGAATGTCAGAGCTCCAGCACACCAGTCACATGTCCCTTAAGATTTTTGGAGCCAGATTTTTCTAGTCTCCCCAGATGTTTACAAATAAAAGTTACAAGCTCTCAAGTGTGTAGTGGGTTGATCCTGGCTGGACACCCGGCACCCACCAAAGCCCCTCTATTACTTCCCTCTGCATCTGGACAGGGGACAGAAAATATAACTAAGGAAGGGTTCATAGGTTGAGATAAGGACTGGGAGAGATCACTCACCAAATACTGTCTTGGCTAAAAAAGATTTGAATTGGGGATATTAACTGAATTTATTACTTACAAAATCAGAGCACGATGATAAGAAGTAAAATAACTCTTAAAAACACCTTGCTCCTTGCACCAAGGAGCTCTCTTGCTCCTTTTCCGTCCTTCCAAATAATACATGGAAACATTTGTGATAAAACACAGCAGGTTATATAGAAAAGATTTACATGGAAGAATTGGGAGACCTTTAAAGTATGTGAGAAACACCAAAGACAAGGAAGCAGACATTTTATTAGCTCAGCTATTATTTATGAATCAACTAGCATGACCTTCTATACTTCTTTGATAACATTTACTTACTGAAGCCCCAGTGGAAATGTATCCAATTCATAATTTAGATTTCCAGAAAAAGCTTAAAATTAAAGTTCATATTTAAGTTGAAGTGTTAAGAGGCTGTACAGATTTTCACTCCCCACAGGAAGTCCCTGATGCATAAGAAGCATTACTCTGATGGTCAGAAGTCTCCAGCACTACATCAGAAAAAATGATTTTGCAGTTAACTAGCCAAATGTTGAGTTTTTAAACAAATGTGAATTTTGGGAAGAAGGCTCAATCATCTGGGTTATATAGGTGCACAAATGGCAAGACTGTGCCCCTACAGATTCTTCAAGGCACACAAAAATTCCACTCATCAATGCACTACTATAGATTAGAAGCCATCTGAAGTGATTTTTAAAAATTACATGGTCTCAAAAGTCAGTACTTAGAAGTCCTGATTCTTTTTACCTTAGGCTCTGACAAATCCCAGCATCTCCCCAACAAAATTGTGCAAACTATGTAAACACATGAAAGCAAGTAGGGCAGAAGCTTTATAGATGAAGACAATAATGAAAACACCCAGTCCTACAGGTAGCAGAGAACTGTATCTCAGTCCAGGAGAAAAGATTTGAGCATATTCTCAGTTTCTAGCATAGACACAATCCCATAACTGCAGCTGCACTACTCAAATGCTTCATTTTACTCATGTGTTTTTCAGGTATGCTGTTAAACTTCAATAATCAATGACTTCCAGGACTGCATTGAGGGCATTTTTCTGATTTCAAATATTGTATCTTTTTAGATAGAATAATGTGACATCTGATAACTCTCCAGGCTTTTGACCCCAATTTCATATGTTGCATTATTACAGTTACATGGAGAGGTGTACATGCTGGAAAGGAAAATTACATGCATGGGCATAAATTAATACATGATGGAGGAGAACAACAGATGTCTGTTTACACCACAAAAGGTTTTTTTAGTGTTGCAACACAGCCAGCTAGCACTCTATCCATTCCTCTAGCCTTACAACCTGGAGATATTTATAAAAGTTTCCCTGCATAGGCATAGAAGTAGACATTTTAGTCAGCTATTATTTTTTCCTTTCAGTTTTCCAAACTGTAAGAAAACAGTCTCTATACTCACTTGTGGAATTACATTAGGAAATTAACCCAGTGAGTATGTAGTTTAATCTATTAACATGAATCAAAATGTAGGTTAGTATAACCACACAAATTCTCAGCCTTTAGAAAATCTAGCATCAGAACCATGATAGCCCACAGCCACGACTTGTTGTTTCAATTCTTATACAAGAAGCTGGAAGCACTTTATAATAGGGAGTAAGTTTTCTTTTCCCATTTTACAGCTGAGAAGATAAAAGTGCCTTCTACAAGGGGAAACAAGAAACTGAGCCTGGGGCTATCTCAATTCCAGCCATATGTTATTGTTTGAATTATTTCATGCAGCAGTACCAATGCCAGTGCCAAGTGCTTTTGAGGTGGGTGTGATTTGTGGGATTTAAGCCTACAGCATATTTTTTGGCTGGAAGAGAGGAAGGAGCACTCAATGAAAGCACTCAATGGAACCACCAAGATACATTTCAGCTTATATATCTAAATCAAATGGGGGAAAAATCTTTGTGGTTAAAACCAGATTTTTAAAAACAAACCTGGAAAGCTGGTCTACTGTGTGGACAGTTACACTGAAATCTATTTTCATGCATCTGTGAGAGAAATCTTTGGTAACATTGGTGTTCAGTATTATTTTCCTTTCCTTTGCCTTTGTTCTTTCTCCTTTACCAACAGCTGCCACCTACTTATGGCATTAATTTTGTGGAATTTACTTCATCTTTTTCCACTTTCTTCATGTCAAATTGCTGTGATTTTAGGTGTCAGCCATATGGCAACCAATCCCTTGCTCAAAGTTCTCTTATTTTGTCTTCTACCTGATGTGACAATTTAGACTGTAGAAAAGCAATGGAAAATTACAGTGCTTTGACAACAGTGTGTGATTTAAAACAAATCCTTTCTCATGCCAAGGAAATTTTGAACGTTAATAGTAATCTCTAAAGCAGAACTGAGAACTGATGCTACACATTGTAAGTATCACATTTTCATCAAGATTTTTTTTTTTTTTTTGAGTTAATAAGAAAGAGACCGGGGCAAATCTCAAAATAAGGAAGAAGTCCAAAAGCATATATTAGACAGTCAGTGCTCATGGAAATTGTAGGACATTAGGTGTGAACACAGTTGCCAGTATCAATTTTTTGCTGTTATGTGTGCTTAAGTTAGAGAAGTTCTCACCTGGAGCTTGGGTGCTATAGAAATTTATGAAGATTCAAGAAGAACTGAGCGCTGCTCACTTGTTCTCATCCCAAACAGAAAACAATCTCAGGCAAATTGAGACTTCTTTTTAATCATATTTACATTTTGATGGGGCCTAAAATGGATGCAATAGCCCATTTACTGAAAAATTATGTGTTAAGGACTGATCTTGCAGCAGAACGGGGTGTGATGAAATTACAAAAGCATCGCCAAAGATAATCTAAGTTGTGGAGAACAATGGAGTGCTCTTCTCCCTTCCCCATACTGATATAAGAGGTAGGCAGTGGCTTGTTATTGTCATTATATTGTATGAAATAGTGCATGTCTGCATGGCTACTGAGCATGTTACTGAGCTGACTGCCAGAGCAGTGAGATGAAGCAAGAATGTGGCACTCCTCTGAGGTGTTCATCTGCAGATAAACAGATGTTGTAATGTGGAAACAGGAAACAGGAAAAGTGGTATCAAGGCATCCCTTGTCCCCTGGAATGAAAGGCATCCATCTTCTTCCACTCACCCAACAAAGCTCACTGATACACATTTCATATCAGATTGCTGTAGTGTCTCAGGCTGGTAGGTTTTAGATGCTAGAGAAGCAGTAGAATTTGAAAAAAAAGCAAGCCTTAGCAACTGCAATCATCCTTCCCATAACTTTGCTGGCTCCAGGATCAGGCAGAGGCAGTGTATCACTCTGCTTCTCCTAACACCACTGTTTTAAGTTGGGCTGCAGAAAAAAATTGCATGGGGTAACAATTTTAACCTGCAGGCAAGTTTGACCTTTGCATCCCAGTCTTTCAAAGAAATAGAGGCTTTGGCCATGAGGTGCATATTCAGACCACCCAGCTAGAAGGTAGTCAGGGCCATTGGTTTATCTGTGCACCAACATCTCACTCTCAATGACAACATCTGTTAACTACAGTCTCTCAACATTCTCTGCCCAATGCTGCTACTGCACAGGACCAGGAGCACTACAGCAGAAGACCTCAGTGCAGTTACTTGCTCTGTTCTGTCCCAGTTTGGGTTAGCTGCAGCTCCCATTATGCATCTGGAGGCATTTTACTATGTAGATGATTAACATCAAGCTCCAACTTTCATGCTTGCACAATAAGAACCAGTTTGCAATCAAATGTTTTGGAATACTTTCTAGCCATTTATCACACAACTAATCTCAGCAACACCCCTTCAGAATGTTCTAAAAAAGCATTAATATGTAACTGTTCTGCAAGCATGGTTAGTGATAGGATGTTGAACAGTGAAAACCATTTTCACTTCAATATAGACTATCCTATTCTGACTTCTGAGCATGTTTGGATATGTGTAACATTATCATTTGCATGGGAGACAATATTTAGCAAGAACACAAAACAATAGGCATTGCTAACATTCACCCTGGGTAAAACAGCTTTCCTACTGTCCACTTGTATTTCACACTTCGCACACTAAACACTGCTCATTTCACAAGATAGTCACTGCACTGAACTCTGCCTCTGGCAAATGTAGAGCAAGACCTATCCAGAACCATGATGTCTTATGCTAAACAAAACCTCTTTTTTTTTTTTTTTTTTTGCTAGAATTTTTAGGGTGAAAAAATGGTATTTATACTCACTAAGCCAGTGATTTTCTCAGGAGATCCTGTTTCATCCTCACTTACTTGGGATCTCTCTTTTAGTCTCCTCTGCCATTGCAAACAACTGAGCAGTTTTGACTGGCTACGTGGGCTTCTGCATCATCAGTGTGACGTGGTGGAACCACTCATCAGGGGTTCTGTTTCTTGTACAGGTAACCCAAACCAATCCAGGTGAAGGAGATGAAGGTTTACCTTGTTTCTTTAGAGAAATAATATCTTCCCCCTTTCCCACAGTCCAGACTATTTCCACAGTGCTTGAGATTCACTGAAAAATGAATGCCATGACTAACATGGAAGAACACTTAAGCTTTCAGCCAAAAGACTTTTTCATTTTCAAAAAAAGCCACCTGAGTTTTTCACTGAAAACATACAGATTTTTCAAACAATCCTATCTGTTAAAAACCACCAAGTATTGGTTTTCTGTCTGTTACTGGATTTCTTAGTCCTGGCCTAAGTATGTGGCCTAAAATAAGTCTATACTACTGCTGTAGAAAAAAAGTAAGATTGTGTTAAGGGAGCATGGTAAGAAGCATTTCGGTTCCCATTAACTAAATTAGTTTAATCACAATAGGAACATGAAGAAAACAATTAAGAAGTTGATGAAACTCCCCTTTTGGTTCTGGAAAGTCCATTTCCTCCATTTCTTAATGTGTATGAGATGCAAAAGAAATCTTTGCTGTCAATGCTTCAGTTCAAGATAAAAATTACAATGCTGCAGTGCACAATGGCAAAAGTATTTCACAAAAATTCCTGTTGAGCTATTAGAAAAAAGATGTATTATTCCTCTTAGATCATAAGAGTAGCTTGATTTCCACCTCAAAAAGCAATTCAGAACATTTCAAACAACAGTTATTACACAACTTAAATTAAGCAAGTCTGACTAAGTTGTGACTGAAAATTTGACAGAGCTAATCAAGAAGCTCTCTGGACCACCAATGCTATTTAAATGAATTTCACACTTCTAAGAAAGATTTCAAAGGATTGAGGTGACGAAAGAACAAATACAGCATCAGCTTTTCAGTGAGTAGGTAGGCTGATTTAAATTGACATAGCAGGAAATGGAAAAAAAAAAAAAGAATAATCCATAATTTTTGATCATTCCAGGATGTAGAAAGCAAAACTAATTGAAATTACTAAAGCTTATAAGAAATAGAGCTGGTCAGATAAAACTGACTCCTTATATTGATCAGCTAGAATTAAAAATTGGTTGAAGACAAAGCCAACACACATGTAGTATTTATACTACTGATAGGCATTTAAAATTATGCCACATGACAGACTGAAGCCAGATTTATATGAAATTAAGTGGTTGGTTTGAAACATGTTGCAACTATGGTTTCTAAATTGTATATAGACATCCATTAAGCACAATCTTCTATTCTTATTTTAAAAATTGGTTCTTTACTATAACATTATTTAATATTAATTTCAATAATTGAAATACAAGATAAAATTACCTTTCAAATCTCATCTAAGGATGAAAAGGTTTCAAAGGAGAGAAGCAGAGAAAACTAATGAATACAACCAGCCACTTCCTAAAACCAGTTTGCTTTGTTTTCTGGCTGCAAACTGCATTCAAAGGAATGTGGGAACATACAGGACAGGGGTTCACCAAACCACAGGTGCAGGGATTATTTGTATTTCAGATCTGATGTCATGGCCAAGACTGTTATAAAAATGAGGTAGAGTCGTAGTAGAGAGAGTTGATACTGTACAGTTCTTTTAGCAGTCCTCTTTTGCTATTAGTGTTTCAATTAAAAATGCATTTAAATTATTTTAAAGGATCCAAAGAAGAGTGCCACAAACAAAGGATTCAGAAGCCTTGAGTCTATTTACTTATTTAAAAAAGAAAGCTGAAGAGTGACTTGTTCAGGTTGTAAATGCCTACAGTGAAAACAGCAATGTCACACCATGCAGTTCAGTTTAGCAGACAACAGACAAAAGATCTGACAGCTGGATATGGAAAGATGACAAATTCTGGCTCAATGTAAGAGGCATGTGTTGAATAGTAAGTAACTGTACTTTAAACAATTTGGGTGGATTCTTAATTCTATGAGCTTTCAAATCAATACAGGATGCTTCTTCTAAGAACAGCTTTAGTTCAAACAAGAATTTGAGGAAGTCTTGGAAACTGCTCAGCAAGAGAGCAGACTGAACACATGCTGTTTCCTTCTGCCTTCTCAATCAGATTACACTGGAACTGTTTAATTTTTCTCATGGAAATACCTCAAAGGAGGTAGATTTAAAATGGGAAGAGAAGTGGGCATGAGCATTTTGGACACATAGGACCATGTAATACAGCTGGGACTATACGGCTGCATTACACCCCCACCTGAAAGAAGCACCACTGGGTACAGCAAGTGTGTAAAATTGTGCAGGTAGGGAGGGACCCCACATTTTTGTACTAGAAATTATAAAAATGAAAGCAGTAACAGCAGGCTATGTTCAATCTAGCAGATGCCAGAAATTCTGCATGCCAGGAGATTGCTCAGCCCAAGCCTGCAGGGGTATTGTTCCTCTCAGACTATTATTATCATGAGAAAGAAAAACAAGACAGATGCAATGCACCTGAAAGAAGAAACTCACCTTTTTGGCCTCAGTGAAAGAAAGGCAAAGAGGCCCAACATGCAGCAGATAAACTTAACCAAGTAAAGGAAAAGGTAGTCAGAAGAGATAGAAACCTCAGAATTTCCTACTTGAATTGTGTCTATACTTTTGTGAACATGAAATTTGCAAACAGTGAGTTTCTAGTCTCATGAAATAAAATTATTCCAATTGATGACACTCCTTTTTGGATGGAAGACAATGAGATTGAAGTTGTCTTGTCTGGTGCCAAGTAAGAGATTTGAACAGAATCTCTTGTATCTTAGGACAAGATCTCATGCCATGAGGCTGCTGTTTTGGGCAGTTTTGGGATGTTTCGGGCATGACTGCCTAGTTCTCCCTCCAAGTCATGTTTGAACAAAAGACCATGTAAAGACAGCCACATTTTGAAGAAATGTGCTTTGGTGAAAAGCTGGTATACAGATTTAGTTGGACAATTTTCTTTAAGAGTGTAACATTTTTTACTCCAGTAATTTTTTCAATAACCAAGATTCTTACTTCATGATTTCAAACTTCTGCATACCCAGCTGACAGGATTAAGACACAGTGTAGGAGTTCACCCTGCACAGACGGTGAGCATAATGTACAGTCATCATGGAGACAACAGCTCAGAGATGGAAAAATCCTTCCAGGTTGTTCATGACAGATCTATGGCAGTGGTTACCCACGACAATATATTTTTAGAGTTCTGTTCAGCCCACTTCAATGCATGCTCCTCCCAGAGACCCTTTAATTCATAGATACTGTTAAAGCTCACATGACTCTCTTCAGAGAGCTACATCATAGTATCATTTTTGTATCTGCACTTTCCCACACGGGCAATATGCTGCTGTGGACCTGTATTTAAAGCATGCTTTGGAACCAGGGACTTTACAGTTCAACAACACTAAATAATCCACAAACTTTTCAAGTATATACTTTATTTCATTCATATTTCACAGTCAATTTCTGTAAAGTTTTAGCAAAAAGGTCATATTCTATAACAGAGGTGTTAGGCTACTGTATTCAGAGCTAGCAACAGGCTTTGAAAGTACAGAAAATACCTACATTCCAACTAGAACAGTAGCATTTCAAAAAGACATAGTAAAAGTAATCAAAAATACCAACATTTATTAAAACTTAATACAAAATCCAGTCTATCTGACTCATCAAGCTACCCCACTTGTAAGTTGTCAGCAGCAGCTGAAGAGGCAGCAGGCCATCTGACTGATTAGACCAAGACAGCTGTCTTCAGCTAACTTCTTAATACCAAACCTTGCTGCTTTGAAGATCAAGAAAACCTGTGAGTTCATTGCTTACAGTTTCCATTCAGAGGCTAACATTTCTGTTCAAATCTACTGGGCCACTTTCAGATCCTGCCCAGAATCTGGACTTATCCTGGTCCTGACATAGTCAACTGATTTTCCAAGCTAACCTATTTTATTACATTGCAGCCAGGAAAGGAAAGCCCTTATTGTTTTAAAGCTTTATCAGGGCTCCCAGGAATAAAGGCAGCTAAGAATCTGAACAGAATGGTACCTGATGATGTACTTCTCACCAGAGACCTTCAACATCCTTCTTTTTTACAGATGTTAAGGTTTCCCATTATCTAGGGATGTGCTTCCTAAGGAGCCCCAGACTTAAGTATGAGTTCCAGAGTGGCTTTTTCTAGTTCAGTAAATACTATTTAAGTCTGGACTGATGCCCAGTAGGAGATTTCTAACCAGCTGCTGAACTTTATTCACAGATTTATTGAACATATATTTATACAAATTACACTAGCAGAAAGGCCCATTAGCTGTAAGCACACCCACTTCAGCCCACCCTCCACACTGTCAGAGAAAAAGTACATGTGGTATTACAGACTATGACAGATTTCCACCAGCTAAGTCTCCCGAAGTCAGAGGGTACTGCCCTGCAAAGCAAGTTTTTCATTCCTTTATACTATAATAGAGCAGTGGAAATAGAATGGAGAAGGTCACTGGTAGTCTCATTTTTCCTTGTCTCAAACAGCTACCATTGGACTTCATTTTTTCTGCCCTTCTTTCATCTCTAGGTACCCTGAGCCCATCATCTTGTTTTCTAGGGCAATCGCTTCCTAAAAATACATATTCTGAACTTCAAACTCTCCTCTCTATTTAATAGGTAGAATAAGAACTTTAGGAAAAGTAGGAAAAATATCCTACAGTTTCTCATACCTCACACCTTCAGGCCTATGACATGAATTTGATCAATGGCACTGCCTCCTCTCCTTGTAAGAAATTCAGACCAAAACAAGATCTTCTTTCATAAATGGACTAAGGTACCATCACATCCATCCTGCCAAATGTCATTTGGTGCAAATATCACAACTGGTAAGACTGTCCATATTGGACATGTCCTACACTATTATATTGCACTGTGCTGCTTTCTGGGTTTGCTGGATCAGTTCTGACACCATCAGGCTGCAAGTTATGAGACGTGGCAGTATCACAACTATATCAGGCATATTAAAAAAAAAAAACCAGCCAGAACAGAGTCTACTAACACTTTAAACAATTCCCACATACTGCACCAGTCTTCAGCAGGTAGGCAGGATCCCATGAAAGGCATGGCTACTAGCTTGCTACAGCTCCACTAGAGCAAACCCAGCCACAACATTTCTCTCTAGGCCCATGGTTACACAAACATGAAGTTGAGGCATGTGAGTCCTAAGACATGTAAAGCATTTCTTTTCATGAGTGTAAAAAGGGTAAAATCCCTTACAAGAGAGAAGTCCCTTACAATTTCTCTAATCCACCTATTTCAGGAAGGACTATAAAAGTATTCTCTACAGTCTTCTGCAATACTGATTCCTAGAGGCATCAGAAAATGTAAATATCTAGTCACAAATTAGCAAGATATTCACTCTACTTTCAACAATTTTTTCACTTTTTTTAACAGTCTGAAACAGATGATAGAAGGAATCAAAGCATCAAAACACCTAGTCACCTAGATGGCACAAGTTTTTGAAAACATTGTCACACAGAAAGGAGCACATCACAGAGGATCCAGATTTACTCCTTAATGTTCTTATACAAAGCCATTCTCAATTTTCTACACAAACTGCCTCTGGAAAAAATCCCTTCAGTCTGCAGGGAACGATGTAGTTAGGTGCCTAGATAACTGCAATGAAATAAATGTCTGTAAAACAGCTTTTGTAACACAACTACTGTAGCTCCCCACGAGCCAGGTCAGTATCTAATGCACACTGTGGTGTTAGCAATATCTCAAGGCAAGCAGCCTAGGAATGCTATCAATCTATATGAAGGAAAAAATGTTTTGGTGGAGTTGATTTTTTGAAGTTCAAACTTAAGTAGATAAAATTTTTAGTGAGTTTATCCAGGCTGACACACCTCCCAGCCTCACTACACTCATCTGATTTCTCTAAATACAAAAAAGAAGGAAGCGGATGAGAGAAGGACTTATTTCACCTCACACCAACTCCCTTCATCTACTTTGAACTGATGATGGCCCAACAGTGGGGCCTGTTCTGCTGCTGTGCTTTTAGAAAGAACTATCTGAAGACGGGAATAGAAAGATACTTGCAGAATACTGCAAATGACTGTCTTCACTTAAAGAATGGGAACATGTCAGCACAGCCCATACGAACTTCTTCAGATGAAGGAAATACAGATTTAGCATGAAATTCAAGGTCACACTGCAGTACTAAGTACCCATTCTGTCTAGAACCCATCATGCTATTCCAATCCCACAGGTGGCTCTGAAGACAAATTGTTAATGGCAATGCAACTTTGCAAATCTTGGACTCAAAAAATGCTCAAGTAGAAATTCTGAGACAGGAAAAAGGAGGCACGGAAATAACTTGACCAACACCTATGCACACTTTTACTACATGTTGGGATAAGTGGGGTCTTCAAGGTTGCTATCAGCTTTATCAGATCCTGTCAGAGATGCTTCTAGCTCTGCCCATGACTGTGGAGCATTGTTCTTTATTGCCTCTATGAAAAGCTGTGTTTGGTGCTTCAGCTGGTCCAGCTCAGCCTGTGTCACCTGGTTCTGATGAATGAGCTCCTTGGTTTTTAAAGTGATCTCCAGCAATCCCGACCTGCGTAGCACAACAAGCGTATTCTGAAAGCGTCTGCACTTGCTTTGCTGCTGCAAGAGCAGCTCAGGGGTTGTGCAAATCTCTTCTGGTGTCAAAGGAGGGCTCCACACTGCAGAAGGCATTGCAGTCTGTGATGCACTCTCGCTCTCATGAAGGGTGCACTTTGTTGCCTGCAGAGTTCCAAAAGGCAAAAGGGGCGTCAAACCTGGCACTTTCTGAGCATCACTGGAAACACGATGAAAACCAGGAAGAGCTGACAGTTTTCCACTTGTCACCAGAGCTGAAGAACTTTGCTGGCTAGAATCCTGAGGGGTCTTAAAGCTAACTGGTAGGTGGGAAAAAGGACTAGTAGGCATGCCTGTGCTCATCAGTACAGGAGAAGTCTCCATCTTGGGTGCTTCTGTGCAGAGTCGTTTATGGCAAGTGGTTTCCTGACATTCTTCTAGATCAAAGGAGTGATCTCTTTTGCAGGGCTGTGGTGCTATTTTGGGATAAGAATTCAGGATGGGCAGGTAATTAGTGGAGTCACTTCTCTTTTTCCCAACAGGGTGAGGATTAATGGGAGGTGGGATTGATGGACGAAGAAACACTAGCTGTGGCTGAGCTGGAATCACTTCAAAGGATGGCTGCACAGTCCAAGATTGGAGCTGTGATGAACTCCCCTGAGAAGCACAAACAGGGAAAAACCACAAGTCTTACAAAAATGTTGTAGAAGACGATAAAAACAAACTTAAATGAAACAGGTGGACTGTGCCATTTTTCTATATTTGATATATACTGTCCAATTAATGTGTTATGAAGAGTTTTCTATCAAATTCATCCTCCTCGTTCTCTGACAATAGAGTGTAATGCTGGAAATAAATCTGTAATCCATAATCCTTTTACTATGCAACAGCAGATATATTTAAAAACAATTCAATCTGAATTTATATATGCTTTCCTAAGTGAGGATTACAGTGCAAGCTTATATTGTAAAAGGTTCATTAAAAAGTTTGACCCAGACTTGGGGTCAAACTACAAGTGTACAGGAAAGCTGAAAAATAATTAGGCTTTCTGTTATGAAATATCGTAAGAGTCAAGGAAAGATTGCACAGACATTTTAGAAAGAATTCAGGCTCCCTCTTTGTTGAAAGGTAGCAACTCAAATCTTCTCAAATCTATCCTTATAGCAAGATTTTGAAATGGTTATTTAAGATACACAACAGCTGTTCAGGAAGTCTTGTAACTTGAAGTACAATACAGTTTCAGTAAATTTAAAACTATGAAGCAGAAAAAAAAAGGCTGAATATCAAGCAATGCAAGGAGAAAAGCCTGCAGTAAGACCAGAGGAGTTTAACTTCCTATCTCTGGTGAAACAGTGTGCACTGATAAACCTTAAAAGCATTTCATCACAAGAACAATGCCCAAGGCTTTATTCCTCCCACTAGCCATACTCTGGAATATAGGGGAAAACATCAATTTTTACAAGACATTGCCTCTTTTTCCTCCAACACCTTACTATAGATCTTCATAAGAACTTCTGGCCAAAAGCATGATTGCTTTTCTACAAAGACATCAAATGGTCTAGTAAGAGACACTATTTCTTTCTAAAGCAAAATCCCACTTCTTAATATATTTAAGCCATCACCACTACAATTATACTAATATATTGTCAGCTGCTTTTTCAACTCCTTAAACTTGGAACACAAACTGCAGGCCTGCTGAAGGCAGAGTTTTTAGCTACCACAAATACATCTTATTATTTTTAGTCTATATTAAGTCATCTGAAATCCATATCCTTTCCAGCAGTCTACTAAGTTTTCAACTGGCAAACACTAACGTGCTTTGCTGAAGTCCATTCCCCCAGTAAAAGACTTGGAACTTACCAAAAGCAGGTATTACCCACTGATTAGGACACTGAGACTTGGAGATATGATTCAATTACCTACTCTGACACAATGTTTCTTTGGTTCAGTGGGCAAGATGCTTATGGAATAGGGGTACAGAACAGCTACCTGTGAAAATAAATATTACTACCTTAACACAGAAGAAAGAACATTCAAAAGAAAAGTATCTGGAGGTGTAAGAGGTGTGGAAGCATATAAATACTGTAGCTATACATACAGAGGGCAGAACATTAAGCCTTAAGGAGCAAGGGTTTGGAGCCAGAAGTTGCCATTTACTGCACTGCTGAACAGCACCTAGCACGGCAGAGCTCCATAATCACTGAGGCCAAAAGAGTAAGGTAACTGTTTATCCTGTTCTTGGGTTTCTTCCTGTCTCTGTTCTTTTCCTTCTCATATAACACTCTGCTCTAGTTCTCCTACTCAAAATCTCCTTTTCAGTAGAGAAGGCCACTTTTATTTTACTAACCCAGTGAATTGTGTGTTTTGTCACATTTTTTAATGAAAGCTAACTTGCTGATGTATCAGTGTCACTTGCCTAAAAAGCCCTCCTACTTATTAAAGACTTTTACAAGCCTTACAGAAACCTTACCACAATTAGCACCGTGTTCTAGAGCATTAATCACCACTTGATTTTCTTTTTTAGCAGCATTACTGTTAGCTGTTTACATTCTGAAATTGGGCCAGCAAGTAACCACCACTGTAGAGGATCACAGTGGTTCCAAGCCAGAAGGATGATGCTGACGGAAACTGAAACTGGAAGAAACAAACAGCAGTAACTGGATGCTGCCTTTTTTTTTGGTCCACCAAGCCCAACTGAGCGCTGTGTTGAAAAGACCATTTAAAAAGATGACTATCTGAGCTAACGAGGCATAGTGAAAAAAGGCAGAAAGACATTTCATTATTATTCTGATCTAGACTTATTGCTTTACTTTATTGTAGTAAACGTTTTTCAATTTGACATTATTGTCTTTAATCATATGTAGTTAGATATTATGGTGCACTGCTCAAGAGAACCAAGCATGGTCATTTTATCCATCTCCAACTCTTCCTTGCCAAGTTTCCTTTTTGCTATACTACCATAGTTATATATATATATATATATATACACATACGTATGTGTGAGGTTGCATTTTTTTTCTATCTCTCTCTGTATAAGCTACTTATTAGTAGTTGCTGCTTCGTCTTATTTGCAACACAACTTGGAGTTTAACACTGCAATCAGTGCAGGTAATGTCTTAATTTTTGAGCTCTGGGCCAAAGGCTATCAGACGCCTTTGAAGCTTGCCTATTCCTGACTTTATATATAAAAACTACAGCATTTGTTTACACAGTATTTTGTCCACACTTCTAGGAATGTCACTATAAAATAAAATTGTTTCTTGCCACATTGCCACAATGCTCAGAGAACAGAAACACCTCCTCCACAACTGCATAATCTGCTAAATACAAACACTGAATATTAGGTCTTGCTTGTTGTCGTAACAGGTTCAGTAGAAAAAGAATCAGGATCTATATTCTTTTTTCCCCTGCCCACTGTATTCTCAGAAGCAGTCTAGTAAAAAACATGGAAGAACTTTTGCTCAGCTCCAAACATGAGTGAGTATAGAGCAGGAGGTCTAATAATATGACTGTACTTGGGACTTCTCATACCTTCTGTTAAAATGTAAAAAGTTACACAGGGGGTCTCACAGATGTGCTGGAGGAACTGTACATTACAAAAATACTGGAGAACATAAATAGGGAATGTAATTGTTGCAATATGAGCCATTACATGCAATTAAGTGAAACAACTATTAAAGTAGCTATTACCACAGCTAATTTCAGATAAGAATTTGACTTTTTCATTTATAACATTCTGGATTAGTGTTTCCCATTACATATGAAGCACTTCTAGAACCTAAGAATGAGGAAACAAACCTATCATCCTACTTCATCGTATTTATTCAATGAAAAAGACAACAGCAGCTTTCAAAAGCAAATCATCCTTTTCTGTTTAATCTTTGGTGATATTCCCATAACATTCTTGAAGATGTATTTTGGGAGGATTCCTTTGAGACAAAGAGGTTTAGTAGATGGAGATGAAGCAGAGTTTCTCCTATTTCACATTCCATCTTAGTGATTCCAGCTGCCTCTCAAAAGAACAGAGAATCACATTAGATTACTAATGTGTTAGTTACTTTCTGGACTGCAACAACACAGTAAAATCTTTTTTGAAAAGAAAAATGTTTTTTAAAAAATTAAGAACACGCAATATTCTTCAAGATATTATTTCTTCCCTACCTGCTTAACCAACACATTTTTCATAACAACCATAGGAGACAGCGCAGGAAAGGAGCTGCTTGTGCTCCTCGGGCATTGCCAAGGTCCATCCTCTGCATTCCAACACAGCGCGTTCAGCACATCCTCGGAGTCCGTGTGCTCCATGGCACTTGGGCATTCTGAACTTCCATCTGCCAGATGCACAATTCAGCTGTTAGTTGTTCCACATGCACCATGCTTACTACTGCCTCTTCTACCCAGTCACGAAGAACAATAAAGTTTAGTTCTGTAATATCAACAAAATTAAAGCTGCTATGACAGCTGTCAGACAGCCTCTAATAAAAGGCTTTGTATTTCAGGTCAGTTCTTATACAGGCATTCTCTCCCCCCAAAATCTATTATTTCTGTTCTTTTATATTTAGTCTCCAAGGGACTGCATAGTATCATGCAGGCTGCATTGCTCTAAAAGCTGATAAAAGAAAGCACTACAGGTTCCAGCACTGCCACATCCATAGTTTGCAATGCAGGCATTTTGTGTCTTGAGATTTTCTATCTCAAACCCAGTAAAGCAGGTATCTTTCATATAAGTGATTTTTTTCCTCATTTAAAGGTAATTTTTGCAGTTTTGTTGAGTACTAAAATGGCACACCATGTCTATTATTTACTGATGTTATAACTATTACTCTCTGGTTTATCAGGCTCTATTGACAACATGGTCAGATGATAAGAGACACTGGGCACCATAATCCAACAATTCATTCATCACTGCAAAGAACAAAAAGTAATTGACATCTCCGCTTCTAGACTCTGTAGTCTAAGATTCTTCCATTAACTCTAAATTCCCATGCCATTCAAATTCACAGGATGAAATTTATAATTTGGTAGTGTTCCACTGCAAAAAACTTTGGTGGTAGGATGATTGCACGTGAAACCTATCTTGCATAGAAAGGCCCTCCAAGATAATGAGACACAAACTGGAAGGGGTTACTCAGATTTGTTAAACACCACCAACTAAAGCACAGCTTCAGCACTTAACACAAAAAAGGTAACACAGTGTTTTTCTAAACCTGAATATCCAGAGTCTTTGTCAGATTCAGCTGCCGCCATACTGAAGCGATGGTTGAAGCTCTTCATTTCTGTCACTTTGCCCAACAATTCCTCAAGGGTGTCAGTAGATGACTATTTTGTCTGCGTGTCTCCATAGTGCTGTGGGTAGTTTTTAACACCTTTTCCATTGAGGAACTACAAAAAGAGTTAAGAACAAAAAAGGACTTTATCTGAATCTAAAGAAAGTTCCATCCGTGTAAGACAACAATGGAGGATAGTTGTGTATCTCCTTTTATACTACCAGTGATCTAACTGCAGACTTTAAGAAATATCTCAAAATGCTGAAAGAATGAAATTTAGATCAAGAGCTAATGTATTGGACATTTCGTCCCAAAAAGGTAGAACAAACTAAAAATTAAGGGCTATTCATAAACAACATTTATTTCAAGAATTAAAATTACTCAGGGCATTATTTATCTTATGAAAGCTTTGTTGTCCCAAGGGCTGAATTGAAAAAAAAGACAGTTGTGCTGGGTGAAGCTCTTACAACAAATACAGCTGAACCTGCAAAGCTGTGGTTTTGCTAACACAGTTTGTTTAATTCTCAAGAGTAGAGTAAGTCATCAGAGAAAAGAATGAGTGATCAGTGAACACAGTGGGGGCTAAAGAAATCTATACTGCTAAAAGAGCAAGACATACTGCAATACGCTCCTAGGGGAGACAGAGCCTTAGAAATGTCCACACCCAGAATGAAAACACTGAAAGGCTGAAACTAAAAGCTATGAAAATCAGAAAAGCGTCGTGACATTATGGCCTCCCACACTACAAACTTGTCACAACCTTCACCTGATCCTGAGGGTAGGCAGCATCCAGTAAGACTAAGTTTCTTCCCCTCTTAAAGAAGGTAATTGAGAAATTGGCTAACAGAAAACTGACAGAATTAAATGCAGAAATTATTTCTACTGTTATTTGTAGAAATTATTTTCCTATAAAGTAACCCACTGAAGTTATGTCTCAATGTTAAGTTTTATATTTAAATTACAAAAACAAGAACTCAGGAGTCTGCATCATAGTCAGGCCAGCAGTCCATCAGCAGCAGTATGCAGTACAAGGTGCTTCAAATTACATTGCAACAGACATTCTGCAATAATCCATACCAAAATGCAAGTTTCTTCTTCAAGTCCTACCAACTTTGTTAGCAGCATGCTCTAAAATACCGAGTCTTAGCATCAGTATTGAATTCTAAAATGCGAATATGACTGTCTATTACAAGAATGATGGAATTACCATCAGCAGGAGAAAATTGCCTCAAGTAGCTACTTGCATCACTTTTACTTTCCATCTTCAGTCATGCCTGCCTGCCTGCAAACAGGTATGGAACAAACATGGTTACACAAGCGCAACCTAGATGCTATCCTTGCAATGGAAGCAGTGGTTTAAGTCCTCATCCACGCTTTCATAACTTAACCCTTTCCAAAACAATTGTATTTTTTAAGAAAGTGATAAGCAGAAAGGCTAATCTAAAATAAAACCCCCCAAAACCAAAACCACCTCAAACTAAAACAAACAGAAAGAGGGCTAGAAATAAAGTAAGAACACCTCATCTGCCAGCTTTGCATCAAGGGAAGCTTTGGGAAGGGCTGACACATCATCTGCTCTCACAGAAAAAGGCAAAACACCACAGCCACAAACGCAAATAAACAAACCAGAAGTGCCACTCCCCCGAGGCACGGGCGTGAGAAACCTCCGGCTCATCCCCGGGCCAGAGCCGCCCCCCCGGGCCCGGCCGGCAGGACCCCCGCCGCGCACCGCCCTTACAAACGGCGCCCACACCGGCGTCCAGGGCCGTCCCTGCCGCTGATCCCACCCAGCCGCCTCCCGGGCCCACCCGCCAGACTCCGGCGGCACGAGGACAGCCCGCGCCGGCGGGCCCAGCCNACACCGGGGACCGAGCCGGACCGAGCCGGGCCGGGCCGGGCCGCCCCTCACCTGGGCACGGGGCCGCCACAGCTCTGCCGCGCCGCGCATGCGCCGCACCCGCCCCGGGCACGCCCCGCCCTCACGGCCGCCGAGGGGGAGCGCGGCCGCCGCGCCCAGAGCGCGCGTGCGCAGAGCGGGCCGGGGGGAGGGCGGGCCGTGAGGGGGATCAGGGGCCTGAGGGGGATCAGTGCCGTGAGGGGGATCAGTGCCGTGAGGGGCGCAGTGCCGTGAGGGGAGTCAGTGCCGTGAGGGGCGCAGTGCTGTGAGGGGAGTCAGAGCCGTGAGGGGGGTCAGAGCCCTGAGGGTGAGCAGTGCCGTGAGGGGGGTCAGGGCCTGAGGGGGCGCAGTGCCGGCGGGTGAGGGAGCCGGGCAGGGTGAGCGGAGCCTGGACTTCGAGATGCTGCTGGGCCTCCCGAATACTGTACAAAAAAGTAGGATTCTTCCCCACACAGGAGGTTAGGCATTTGTGCAGCCTCTCTCACTCCATGAATGAGAGAGGAGATATGAGAAAAGCAGCATCAAAGAGGCCTCAAACTTGTCTCAAAGAGGGAAAACACGGCAAATAAAGAAGGAATCATAGAATCAATTAGGTTGGAAAAGACCTCGGATCATCGGGTCCAACCTATGGCCTAACACCACTATGTCAACTAGACCATGGCACTAAGTGCTGCATCCAGTCTTAAACACTTTCAGGGAGGGTGACTCCATTACCTCCTCAGGCATCCTGTTCCTGTCTAAGAATCCTTTCTGTGAAGAAATTCTTTCTCATCTCCAACCTGAAGCTCCTCTGGGACAGCTTGAGACTGTCCTCTTGTCCTGTCTCTGGTTGCTGGGAGAAGCCAAACCCCACGTGGCTGCAGCCTCCTTTCAGCCTCCTGAGAGTGATAAGGTCACCCCTGAGTCTCCTTTTTTCTGGGCTGAACACCCCCTTCTGCTCCTCACAGAACTTGTGCTCTAGATCCTTCACCACTTTCATTGCCCTCCTCTGGACTCACTCCAGCACCTCAATGTCCTTTACTGAATGGAAGGACCCAGAATTGGACACAACTTGAGGTGTGGTTTCACCAGTGCCAAGTACAGGGGAAAAATCACTTTTTCCTGTCATGAGTGAAAACAAAAAAACCAGCCAACTTTTACATGGTTGGGAAGTGTGAAATACATGGATTTGGTTTACATGAACTGCATATCAACCAAGAGCAAATAAATAGGAGGAAGTGATTCCCTGGTTCTGTGGAAAAAACTAGAGTAGCTATTCTTGTTCTGAGAACTGCATTAATGCTACCAGCACACAGAAATCTGTCAGAATATTTTGCATTTGGACATGAAAGCCATTTCATCAGAGAAAACTGAAAAGGCTGTGCGAAAGACCTGAGAAAATACAGAATTCCTTAAATAGAACTGGAAAGAAACAGTTTCATTGTTATGATGGTCTTGTTAAAGAACCTGATTAAAGAGGTCAACAAGATCTAATAAATTCCTGAATGAAAAAGGAAAGGACCTTTAATCTCAGTGTTGTCTCATAAACAACTTGTCAAACGCAAGACCAAAAATGTCTGATGTTACATGAAATGACACCATCATTTTAAAAAATATAGCACTGCCGGGTTCCAGTCCTACCAATCTGAAATGCTGTGAGAGAATGCTAGTGACTCTTATTCTTAGGCTGTATTATTGAGCACTTAAATACCAGAGTTGGCTCTGATCACATCTAAGCTGTAGTGTGAGAAGTGTGATCTCTAGACTAGTGATTTGGATCCCTTACTGTTCAGGAGTTTTGAGTTCTGAGGAAAAGCATGCTAAGAATGCTATCGTATCATCTTATTTGTACAGGCATGGTCCTGGGTTGCCTTGTACCCAGAAACAGCCCTTACTGCCCTCCACAGAGGCCAGATTTCTCAGGATACGGAGTATGTGTGGGTGCTCAGTGAAAACAGCTCACCAGCGAGCAAGCAGCCTGTGTTTGGGACAGACAACCTGCTCTTCAGTTCAGGTGATTCAGAACAGATTTGGAATACGTGATACCAGGCCTTCTTCCAAGGGGCAGCAGGTAGGAGAACTGAAATACTATACTGTTTAATGGAGAAGTTTTCTTGGATAGTCAAGATAAGCCTCTGCTCTAAATAAATGAAATCTTATCACCTGAATTGTCCCTGAATTAAGTTGACTTAAACCTTAGGTTTATATTGAACATTTAAATTCTTTCTTCTCCAAATGTGCTGTTTTTGTAGTTTTAATAATATTTCTGTCATTGCCCCTTCTCTCCCTTTTCCTTTCATTTGATTCTTCATTGAGCCAAGGTCTTATTTACTGTGTGAGTTCAGTGATTACAGTCAGTGGCAACAGGATGTTTTCCTTTTTCCTTATGTTATACAGTGGTTGATTTGTCTATCCTAAAGGTGAGTGTTTTGACAAATAAGGATTAACTTTTTGTTCACTTCCCTGTTTATTCTGATCATACAACAGGAAAAGAGTGAAAAGAATGTGAGTGAAGTATGACTGTGTGTTTATTTAGTGTAGGTGTTTCAACACATTAAAAAAAGGTGTTGAATATCTTCTTTCAGGAGAAGATGCAGAAATCATCTTTCATGGCTTAAGAGGGACAAAGGCAAGTTTTTATGTAATTAGCTGGTTAAATATTGTGTGCTTACTGAACAATTAATAAAGGTGTTGATGCATAGACTTCATAAATGCTTGTGGGACAAAGAACCTTTTATCCTAACACGGCAGTAGAAAGAAATGTTTGGCAAACTTTGGAAGTAAAGCATAGTCAGGTCAGAAGAATGTAGTTTCATATTACACTGTCTGAACTGAAAGGTTAGGTCTGAAAACACCATGTACTCAGTCTTTTTTCTTCATATACTCACTGCTTTGTTTTGCTATCACAGACAAAATACAATTTAACCAGTACTATATTGTATTAAGTTGTTTGCAAATAAATAGCTTTATTCATCTCATTTCATTGAACCAGTCTCATTTTTATGACATTTTAATACAGGTGTCTTTGTTCCTTCTGTTGTTCACTTCTGTAATTTTAATACATAAATAGAAGAATATTGTTCAAAAGATGCCTCTTAAGTTTTCATTGGGCTCAACAAAAGAATGAATTCATGCAGATAAAGTTTGTTGTTGGACATTAAAAATATGCTCAAAATTAAAATATGCTCAAATATTAAAGTTCAAAATCTCTTCGAAAAGACATTCCATGTATATATTTTGTTAATAATTAATATCTTATTCAATAAATAGCAGGAAACATTGTTCTCTGACCTGCAGTTTGTCACAGGTCATAGAATTTCACCCAGAAGTTGACTTAACAAGATTTTTCTCTAATGAAAGTAGTTTAGTAATGGCTCCTTTTCTTCTAAATTTCAACTTTAGGTATGTATTCTTTTCAAAGTACACATCTTTCATAATGTTATATCCATCTGCAACTTCATCTTTACCATAAATGTAAGACAAGGCAGAATGAAGGTAATTTAAAAATAACAAATGATTACCAGAGATGGTGTATCAAGAATAAAGCACTTTTGATGCTCTTACACTCTTCTATACTGTTTAATGTTAGGGGAGAACAAAGGTGGATTTAATATTTCCTTTACAAGTCCTAGACTTTTGGACCAACTGAGGATTTGGGGAAGCAATGCAAAAGAGCAGCCCCAGTATCTGCTTTTAACCCTTGCAGCATCAGAGCATTGCAGCAGTCCCGAGTACTCTGGAGAGCAGCAAGGCCTTTTGTGTTCCCTCACCTCCCCAGCACAGTCATCTTCTCTGCCTACTCTTCACTATAGTGTGTGGGAAGCTACAGGGTATAGAAGGATACCTTTACTTAATCAGTGCAATGCTGTCAGGAAGATCTCCTCATTATAGTGTTTTCTTCTGGTGAAAAAATCTACAGGATTTAAACTGTTGTCATGGAAGAGCTACTATTTGCTCCAGAGCAGTCTAGATGTCATGTTTTCCTGGAGTTCAAAAATTATTTGGGTTTGTATTTTAGACATGGGTGGTAGCTTTGAGAGGTTTATTTGGGTAAGTGTAGAGTTTGCTAAGATCATCTCTACATACTCATTAATATGGATTGGAACTTGTCCAGTGTCTTCATTTTTCTAGTTACATCTTAATTTTGTGAACCTGAGAATTGAGATAAGCATCTTCACATTCTACATGGCTTCTGTATGCCTGTGTTACTTGTAATAACCACTGGGTGTCGTGAGTCTCTTTGGATTACAGGATAGCGAGAAGGACAAATTTAGTCCAATCAAGGACTGCCTAAGGACCTTTTTTTTTTTATTTTCTGGGTGAAAAGGCCTTTGTCTAGTTTACACAGGATTACAATAAGGAGTCCCAAATCTTACCTTAAAATAATGTTATTTGTTTAGGTAAATGTGTGATTCTTGGGGCTCTCCTGTGCAGGACAGTAGCTGAACTTTGATGATCCTTGTGGTCTCCTTCCAGCTCAGAATATTCTGTGAGTCTGTGATTCTTTATCTATGTACCAAGGGCAACTAATATGAGATAGGAATACTACAACAACAGCCTAATTCTCTACATGTTTTATTCCCATTACCATTTAGTCATTTAACTGAATGACACTTTGTTTGGTAGAAATACACCAAGATGTTAGTAGGTGATTAAAGAAATCCCAATATCATAAATGTATAACATAGCAGAACTAAGGATGAATTGGTGATCTCAAATCGGCATTTTCCTAATTTTTGTGAACTATATTTGACATGGGCTGTGTTTGAAATTATGATTTTGGTAAAGATTTTGGCCTGTTATTTTCATCATTTTTGCAAGCAAATGAAAAGGCACAAATCTGTAATTTTATATACAAGGATAAAAAATGTACTTCATGCAGAAGAGAACTTGAATCTTGAACCTTTGGTACAGACCTGTGCTGGGCAGGATTAAAGACCAACCATATTAGTTGCACATGGAAGGATTACATTTCCTACACAGCAGTCAGTAGGAGATCATATGATGCAGTAACATTGATCCATGTGCTGTGCCTCACAGTATGGACAGATGAGCCAGGGCTAGAGACTGGCCATAGGCTCAGATGCCACTGTGACTCAGTTGCTTTCCCTGTGGGCTTGTTATGTTAGATGGCTGGGCTACTCTGGTGCGTGGGGGTTCTCTTAGTAGTGGTTGAAGCTTTGCCTAACAGTGTGATTGTGAAACGTTCAGAATTACTAGAACCATCTGAAAGACAAATATAGAACTGTCTCTTGGTTTCAGGGCAAAGTATGTTCCCCTATTATAGGGAGCAGTAGCGGGATATATTTTACCTTTAACTTAGAAACCTGCACTGCACTGACTAGCACAGCAAAACACTGAACAGTTTGTGTCCAGTGCAACAGAAGTGGTGAGGGCTTTTAAGACCGGATCAAGAAAAATCTGCTAAGTGCTGACTTTTACAGTGGACTGTGTATAATGTGGCCAAATCTGAACAGATTTTTATGACACTAGAAAAAGGTGGTGCCTTGCTGGTAGTACTTCACAGATCTTCAGACCAACTTTTTAAACTTGGTGGGTGTAGCAGTTCTTCTGAAGAACTCTTGTTAGGAGGATGTCAGTATCAATTAAAACATGCTTTTGTTTTGGAGTAATTTATGGACCCCGCTGAGGTCTCTAATTACTGTTTGCAACCCATGGTCAGGGAGAAACTAAAAACCAGTTTTTATTTGAAGTGATCCAGCAGAATGGACAGAAGATATAAATTGGATTCTAATTTATGTGCAAGGCTGATTTCTGTTGTGCTGAATTCATGAGGAGCTACTGGGGGCTCACCAGTCCTGAAAATGGGACCTCTTGTTTGTATGTGTTTGGAAAAATACCAGTTTCTATGAAATGTTCTGACAGTAATTGTCTTTCAGATTGTATTGATTTAATACAAGGAGAACCTTTAAGGAGTATCTGTCAATATCTCTGAAAAGCTCACTGAAAAATTACATCATTTACTTGAGAATACAGTGGTAATCAGTACAGTCCAGAATCAAAAAGAAATAAAATACGTATAAAATGTGGTGACATTCGTAATTGAAATACAATCACTGGTTTTGTTGAAAACTTTTGAAATCTTAGACGTTCCTGGAATGTAGAAATACTCTTCTTCTTTTATTGAAATTAATATAGCCCTCTAAATTTCCAAGCTTCCAGAACAGTTTTATATTTATCAGATTTCTCAAGTGTGATTGTTATAGTGGTCAGATAAAATGGAGGATTGCATAGTGGGAATATGACTGCCTGAAAAATTTATATTTCTGATCCCAGGATAATTTATATAATTGGATTTGTGATACCCTGCTGTAATACTGTTTTTCTTTGTAGCATTGCTGCATGGAGAGAAATAGCATTGATATTAAGTGCTTGTATGTTCCTGCAGACCAGAGAAAGAAACCTGTAATGGAATATCAGAAACGACAAGCATACCCAGGCTGTCACAATCTTGTCCAGCTCTGCTATGCCAACAAATAAACTGTTTCAGTAGGGCAAAAGCAAAATGTACTAAGGACAGTTGAATATTTACCAGATGTTATGGATTTGAGGCTCCAGGACTAGCTCTGTGTAGATGTAAGACTGAATTAGATTCTTTCAGTTTTGCCAAGGGCAGGAAAAATCATATCTTGTCAGGGAAGACAGTTTTTCTCTTTTTTAAAGGAAATTCTCCACACGATGGCAGTAAAAAACCTCTGGAATTCAGAGGTGGTTTGTTTCACCTTCAAAAGCCATAGTGGAAAAAAAAAAACCCAACCCAAGCTGAAGAACTGAGTATGTGACTGAGCTTTAAGATTTCCCATTTTTCTCCTGGTAGCCCTTAAATTCCCCAGATAGTTTTCCAGACAGCAAAGCTACATGCAGCCTGGAACAAGGAGAATAGGTCACCTGTCACATTATACTAGGGCACAGTGTCACTCACAGGCATGCCTTCTAAAGATATTTTTGGTTTCTTATGCTGTGTATTAATGTGCAGAGGGAGAGGATAAGGGAAAAAAGAGGCTGTGTTTAATTCCTATCCACAAACTTGTCTCTGCCCAAAGAACTTGGAGACTGTAGCTCATCATTTGAATTCACATAACAGAGAACCCTTGGATAAGCACCCAGTTTGCCCCAACTGGGCATTTGACCAACTTGGTTTGATTGCTGTAACAATGCCAGACAGAGATTAGTTGTGGAATGAGTTTGCAGTTGAGACTCAGCCTGTCTAGAGCACTTGGATATCTTGGTGTATGGAAGCACTTAGAGAGGAGTGTATTTAAAGAACCCAGAAGCAGCTGTGTGGCTAAAATTAAAATGCGTTTTTCTTGTATTGTTTTTGCTTGGTTTCCTGTTGCACACTCTGGACCTGTCTTATGAGAGCAAATGGGCAAAGGAAAGGGATGAGTCAAAGGGATGAAAATCAATCCTAGAAATTCCTGCTTTGCTTTTTCCAGCCTGGATACACCAGATATTTGACATGAAAAGGCCTGTGGCTAAAACAGTCTTTGAAATTCTGCTCTTTATTCGTATGCCTTTCATTCCATTCTCCAGTCATTTAGCCCATAGATTTCCTTTTTGTGTGTGTACAAGGATTGCTGCTCCATTCCTTTCTCCCCATCTTTCCTTCCCAGCACGTAGGAGGTCTAATTCTACAGTAGCTAGCACCAATCTTGCTATAGCTGATCAAAATGTTTGTAAAAATATCTAATATAAGTGGCTGAAAAGTACTGATGTGTAAGTGAAAGCATAAGGCACAACTTACAGATGTATCAGAGCAAGATCTCTGATAAAGCAAGGTTAAAAATATAAACAAGGTTAGGTTATAATCATAGAGCAACTGCTCCTTTAGCAGAAAGGTAATTTTCTTTGAAAGAGTATATTACTTAGAAGTCTTAGCATGAAAGACATTTAGCAATAAATTTATATTCAGATAGTTCTGACATGGAGAATTATTACCCTAGAATACTGCACAGGGAATTAGGAAATAGTTTTAAAAACTTGGTCAAGGTCATATAGGAAGTCTGCGGCAGAGTCAACAAAACATGAGAATAGAAAGGGCAGTTCCTGTTCACCACTCCTCTGATCATGTGCCTTACAGAGATTGTAGAGCCTTGCTGTCAGACCAAAAACTTGCTTAGTCTGATGCCCTAAAAGCTGCTTTGAAGCTAAACACAAAACTCTTAAGTTATGGGTAACTTGGGATATGATTCCATATGATCTTTTAGCAAAGCAAAAGGACATGTTTATCTGTCACAGTGAATGTAAAGGAGCTATTCAGAGAAGCACAACTGCACTCCACACCAATCAATCTACTTATTCCGTCTGCTTAAAATGCTCTGAAAATATTTTTTAATAGCTTAAAAAAATACAGATATGTGTTAAGCCATGTATGTAGCTTTTCTAAAGAGTAGAAATACTATTAAGGAGTGAGATAAAATGACCAGCCGACCTTGCCACTGACAAATGGGAAAGTAGAAGTCAGGGGTGTTAACTCCGCAGTTTTTGAAACCATGGGCTGGTCAGAAGTAAAAAACAGGATTTCATGTGGCTGATCTATATTTTAAAGGAGTTTACATTTAGGGGGTATGTACAGATTTTCTGTTCATTTCAAGGAGAGTTGCATACTGTAGCCTGTACCCCCAGGTCAGCAGCAGTGAAAGGGTCACATTTGCAGTTTGAACGGTCAAGGTCTTCTCTAGAAAAAATGAAACCTAAAAACCAGAGGTGGTTAACAGTCCGAATAAAACAACAAAACTAAAACCGGTAACTCGTCTAAATCAACCTTCTGCAATCAGCAATCATTGTGGCCAATGTTTTGTGTATTCTGCCGAAATCTCTCAGGGGTGAAAGAGTCAGGAACAGTAGCCCCATTAAATGCTGCTAAAGACTGTGGCTTTCACAGGTACCAACTTTTTTTTCTTTTTGTGGTTTTACAGATAATGCCTGTCTGGTAACCTTGTACATCTTCTGAAAGAAGAAAAGATGGTGATTACGTTTTCTGTTTGTTCTGTTTTGCATTTGTTTTTCCTCTTCAGAAACAGCTCAGTTGTGAATGACCCTGTGTGATAAGAGATATTCAGTATGCAGTTTTGGTGCTACAAAAGGGCCCACTGGCAATTTCAATGCATATTTCCCAAGTCCTCGGAAAGGTCATTGAGGGTCTCCATTACATGCAGTCTAGAGCCTGCTACAATTTTCTCATACAATTTAATCTGCTGCCTGGATGGCCTCCAGTGTACAAGCAACTGACAATCTACAGTCTTTGGAATTGATTTCCTGGAATTGTGGAATGCCTGCTTGGCCTCCAGATGACAGATGTGTGCTGGAGCTCTCAGTGCTGCTGCTCTACAGAGATGAGAGAAAATTTGCCTCATTTCAACATTTTCTGTAAGCTTTTAAATCTTCTTTTAGTGATTTTAGGGAGGAAGTTATCACTAAGATACAAGCATCATTCTGAGTGGGCATCATTAATAAAAGTCTTTTGCTTTCTGTAGCATTTATAATGTAGGGATCTTTTTTTGGGCTTATAAATATACTCTAAGACAAACACTGTATGAATTTGATAATAATTTGCCATAATAATTTTGCATTTGGGGAACCAAAAATTAAAGATAAATGGGTTGCCAAAGTTCACACACCAGGGCACTGTTACTATCAGAAAAAGTTTTTAATCTTAGAGTTTACTTCAAGCAATTAATATGGATTCATGCTATAGCTCTCTTGTCTTCACTGGGATTGTACCTGTACTTTATTTAAAGTACATGAAAAGTACATGTTCTTCTTAATATCTGCAATATCTGCATAAGTAGGAGAGTAAGAAAATAACTTGAGATTTCTAACCTATTTTCCAGTTTTAATGCCAAATATTCCTCCTATTTTTCTTCTGTATATAGCAAATGCTCCTAAATCTGGAGTATAGGTGCCATTCTCTTTCTCTTATAGTATATAGAAGCAAACTCAAAATCCCATACTGAGAGTCAGCAGAAAAAACCCCCAGATGATGAATGAACATTGGGAAAAGTTTAGGGTTTTCATTGGAAAAAAACTAATATAAAGAGTTCCATGAGAATGGGTGTTTTTCCTTTGATGACTGGCTAAGCAGGCAATCTGAAACCCAAGTGACTTGCTCTACTTTCAAATCTGGAAATGTTTTTTCACACATAGAAATTGGGAATAGAAAATAATAATTGAAAAGCTGGGATTCTTAATATGAAACTCCAACTCAACTAACATAGTAATGGATTGTTAAAATGGCTCATTGGATGGAAAGACGAGGGCACACATGGTGGCTTGTCCAGAAAGAGGATACTTACACCTGATGACAAAACAGGGAGATTTCCATTGCAATCCCAAGCCAGAAATACCTCTTGTATAAGGCTTGAATTCAGTTTTAGATTTTGTGGGGTAGCACTTCTTTGGGCTGTTTTTGCTTTCTTTGATAAACTCGCCAAATACTCTAGGGCATGAATCTTCATAAAAACAAGGGGAAAATGTTTATGTGGACTTCAGCTGGGAAGGAATATAATGGCTTACAGTGAGAGAGAGAAAAAAAAAAATATATGTAGTGTCAGCCTTGATACAGAAAGTAGAGGAAGCAACTAGAGCGGTTAGAATAGCGGCTTTGTGTTAAATAGGATGTGGATGAGAACAAGAGAGTGAAAGAAAACGTGTGAACATGATCCTTTTGAAGGAAATGAGGGAGAACAGCAAAGTAGAAGAAGACAGATTTCAAGAAAGCGGACTTCAGCAAACTCAGGATACTGGGAGATCACATGTCATGGAAGAGAAATTTAAAGGAATAAAGGAATAAAGCACTTCCTGATGGAAAACATGCTCTTTGGAATTCAATGGTCCTTATGCAAGGAAAGAATAGCAAATATATAGCAAGAAATCATCTGGTTAAATCATATACATTGATCCCAAACATGTGAGTCATACAGGAAATGAAAATTATGTGAGATTACTAGGATTAGTATAAAGGAATGCATAAGTATGTGGGGATATAAATCAAAAAGAAAAAGGCATAGAAGAAGTTATAATTTGGAGGAGCAAGAAACCTTTTAGAGGTGACCAGTTTAAAAAAATCTGTTATTATGAAGGACATCACAGTTTATGACTATGAAGTTTCTACTTGCATTCTGTAAGGAATAAGAGAAAGGCTGAGCAACTATTCTGTACGAAGCTGAGAGAGAAAATTAGTAATATCTTAGATCAATTTAATGCCTTTTTTGTTTCAGTAATCACTACAGAAGTCTGCGGTAATCATGTGGCTAATATAATTATTATGAAAAACTAAGGACCGTGATCTTACAGGCTAATACAATCGACTCTAGCTTATTTAGAACACTGGCCAAAACTATTTAAAGCTGTCAGCAGGCATCTCTGATAACATAGGAGATGCTTTCTAAAGCTCTAAGAGGTTGAAAAAGGAAAAATGTGGTACTTAAAGGATAAAAAAGAAGCCAGGGAATTTTTCATCAGCCACTTTAACTGCAATTCCTAAAAAAAATGCTAGAACAAATAAAATGGACAAATAATCAAATAAGTTATATGTAAACATCTGGAAGATAGCAAAGAAATGGCTGACATACAGAATGGATCTGTTGAGAGCAGCCCACATCAAACCAATCTATTTTCCTTGTGCTTTGCGCCAATAGATCTGTGAACAGAAGAGCAATAATAAATGTTGTGTACCTTGACCCCAGCAGGTTTTCTGACCGTCTTTACATATCATATATATGCCACATTTTCCTGTGCAAAGCAGGAAAACTTGATTTATGAGGAAATCTGAAGAACTGATGGTGTTTAGTCTATGAGAAAAGTCTGAAGTGAAACATGCCTTTGGATAAGGCTTCTAAGCTACCCCAGAAAGAAGGAGAATATGTTCAGCATAGACAGGACAAGAAATAAGAGTTTTAAAATGCAGCTAGAGAAATTGAGGTTAGATATTGGGGGGAATAAGTAGAAATACTGAAGCACAGACATATGTTGTGAAGAGATGATATCAAATCTCTGTTACTGGGGTTTGTTATGTTCACATTACCTGTGCTCACAAATGCTACTGATACTTTTGCCCTACATCAGGACAGTAGATAGACGAGATGAGCTTTCAAGGTACTTTCCAGTGGCATCTTATGTCAAAAATTTGCCCTTCTCCAAGCTTGGCTGTCTCAATCTTTTGTCTGTGTCAAACACTTTTTAGACAAGGGTGATGGCAACCAAGCACTTTTCAGCATTCAGTTTCAGCATTCACTTCAATAACATCTTGTGAAAAGGAAAGACGTATTCTGATTTTTGTGATACAACTGTCAGAAAGAGCTTCTCTGTATCCATGTAAAGTTGGGGCAGAAACTATTAAACTTATATGCAGTTGATATTTAAAACCAAAAATAACTTTCATGTTTTCAGTGAAAAGTCACCCACCAATTGTAAGCCATCTTTATTTTTCCTTTTCCAATGTTTTTCCTCCACAAGCTTTTTAAAATACTGTATTGGGAGCTTCAAACTGACTTCTAATTTAGTTAGAAATTTTTGGCTTCACCTAACAAAATTCTGAAAGTCGTATCTCTATTTCAGGTAAAAATTGTGATGTCTTTGCAAAGTATTATCTCACCAAAGGACATCACAAGCTCTTAGCACTGCCCTACTTACAAAAGAAGAACTTAGAGCATTATTGTTATTGCCCAGTAACATGGTAAGTCACAGAACAGTGTGTGAACTGTTTAATAAAAAACAAGTTTCAGATCTACAGTGACTTGAAAAAATCAGCATTCTTAAAATAAGAAAAGACAAAATAATACACTTTTCCGGAAGTTAGGCCTTGTTTCACTTTTATTCCTGTCTACATTTTTGTACATTAAATCTTTGTGAAATAAATATTATAAAACAAACAAAAAATTTCTTTGTACTAAGCATAGTTACAGAGCCTTATGGGTAGAATTTATAATTTTCTTAGTCAGAGATGGAACTAAATGTTAGATATAGTGAAGGAGAAAATTGGTAAGAGTGTCATGTAATCAAGGATGGATGTGATCTGCTAGAAGTTAGTGGAAGATAAATCATTGAAGATCATGATTAGCAAATCTTTTTTTCCATTCTTTTGAGTGTTAACTTCAAGAAGTGGTTGTTTTTATTTTATTTTTAGTAAATGGGATAGGTTTTTTATTAATACAACAAATAGGTAACTTAGAAGTAGTTATAACTAAAATTCCATGTATTCTGACCTGGGTTGAGAAAGGGAATACTAAAAAACTTAGTGAGAAAAAGTGATTGGAAAGACTGAAGTTATGAAAACAGCTCATTTTTCTGAAGTGAAATGTAAGCATTGTCAAGAGTTGTTAAATCTCAAGATAAAAAGAATTCACACTTATTTCAAAATGAAAATTAGTTTCTTCAGAGTTTCTACATCAAATGAATGAAGCTTTGTCTGTTGAATTCGAAGAGAAAACATGGATTTGATGATCTTCCAAGCGAGACATCTTCAGTGTCATTCAAAGTAGCCACAATGAAAATGTAATTCCCTACCCTAGGTCTTCCCGCAGCTTCAACTGCAAATTCCTTTCAGAGCATTCTCAGTTCATCTTTGAAAACCACAATATGACAGATCAATTGGTGACTGCACCTTAAAAAAAAGGAAGAAAAGAAAGAAATTAAGTTAAAGTCTTGAACTTGATAGAAAGTTGCAACCTTCTTTTCTTCTAAAAACATCATCTTCAGTGTAGCACAAAATGAGCAATTTGAAAGTGATTGAAGCACTTTGCCCTGAATACTCTCATTCAGACATTTAAATTTGTGGTTTCATATTAGATACTACAAGTGAAGAGACAGAGGAAAAAATTAAAGGAACAACTAAAAGAATCAACTTTGACATTAAGGCAGATGGTTCATTGCACATGAGAAATGATCCAATAATAGATACAAGAATCCATAGAGAAAAACGAGTTCCTACTTAATGTTGTTGTTTTTGTGTCTGAAAAGAAGAGCAGAGAGTATTGTGTCCAGGTTGGTATAGAAGTTGCCTACTAGTTCAAAAGAAAACCAGAAGAGGGATCTTTTCATTTGTTTTAATGATGGAAATAAGAAGAATAAAGCTATTTACATTAAAAACCACTTAAAACATTTCTATGGTAGGTGTTCAGTATACATTGATAGTACAGTTGTGAAATAATGTAGCATTTCACACCATCATATGGCATATTTTGGGAGTTCAAAGATTTTCCTGCAACCATCTATCTCATATTTGTTTGATTTTAAAAAGAGGACTGATGCTGCACTGTATTAACAACATTCAGAGGAACTCTGTGCAAAATTTTGGACCTGATTTTCATTTACAGAAAGATAATGACTTGCATAGCACAGAGTGACCTAAACACACCTCTAAGTCCATTTTACAGCATCCAAGCAGTATTGCATCATTTTTTGGTCAAAGGAGATCATATCTAAGAGGTCTCTGTACTTTCCTAAGAAATAACACAGGCTTTCAAATTTGTGTTGAGCTCAAATTGTGGTCAAAACACAACAGACTTTACTGTTGGAGTTTTTTTTTACAGACATGTTGCATTTACAGAAGCTATTACAATGTGGGTTTGGCAGATAGAAATTTTATGGACATGCAAGTCTACAGCCATGGTCACAGGGAATAAAAAGGCGCATCTAATTAACAGCTAGAACCACTCAGGGAGAAAAAAATATTCTTTGATTATTTCTAGATTTTTTATTATTAGAAATGTTATTTAGCCAGCATCATTGATTATTCATACAGTTGCCTGGTTATTGTCTAAATTAGGAAAAAGTAGCAGCAATGTGGAATGTAGAGTCTAAGCCTACTTTTCTTCCTTCTTTTAACACTAACTGGCTTTGTACATGACATGTATGGAAAGAAGTGATGCCACAATTTATGTCAAAAGAGTGAAATTTGAGAGATGAATCACAGTGAATAGATACTCAAATTCTGACAGATGTCAGTTTTGCAAAATATATACAGTTCTGTTCAGCAAGCTCAGTATGTGTCTGGTGATTCAGATTTATTTGGTTGAGCAGTTAATCTCTGAAAAACAGTTTTTCAGTATTCTGGAAAGGCTTGTCAGAATCCAGCTGCCAAATACCCTGAGCATTCTCTGTCTCTCTACTCATCTTCCTTCCTCTGCTGGATCTCCTTTTTAAAGGGAGAACAAATGGTCCATTTCCGAAAACTTTCTGAACAGATTAACATGGACTGTGACTTTTCCAGACACTGTTATTCTGGAGTGCCACAGTACCAGAGGGAAAACTGGCAAAATCTTTTTCCTTGCATCTTAAAGCTGCTTCCTCTTGCTAAGAGTAGGAATAGAGCAGGTAAAGCAAGCTGCCTGACTTAGAACAGAATGAGGAAGAAAGGATAGTTGTGGGTCAGGCAGAGGTACAGTATTTGTCAGGACATAACCACAGCACCAGCTAGGCTCAGTAAACAGAAAAGGAGGGAAGGAAGTTCTTTATTTAGCAGAACATGTAATTAAACCTGATTCCTGGTGTTCTTTTGCTATCATAAAATATACCAGATATCTACTAGCAAAGTGCATCTTACTTCTATGCTCTGACCTATATTGCATTCATACTGGGGATTTTATTGGTGCAGTCTGACTCTGACAACAGCACGTACTAAGAATTCAAAGATTAGAACCCTATTATTACAGAGATCAACATAGGTCCTGATGATGGAATTTGCATTCACCCCTAATTAATTATTTATTCCATGACACTGGGAGAGCAAAAATGTTCTGCTTGCATTCTAGAAGGTATGCAGACTGCCCCAAGTAATTATTGATCTGTTACCCTGGCATCAATCCATGCCAATACAATCAAAAGTTATTAAGAATATATTTTTTTAAAAAGAAATTAAATAATGGAAATATAATGAATGTCTGTCAAAGCTGATGTACAGAAAATCAGTCTAGTCAGTCTGTTTGACATTTATGTTTACTAATTTATAGAGAAAATATATACAGATTCTCATAAGGCAGCTGAACTGTTGACTAACAAAAAACAACCTAATTCAAGAATGAACCTTATACAATGTTAACAAAGCTCATGCTACTCTGGTTTAAGGACTTGGAAGACAAAAAAGTAGTTGTTAATTGGGAGTCATCGTGAATGGAGTTTACCTTGCACAAAGATTGACACATTGTTAGTAGGCTGGTGGATGGCTAATGCTAATCCATATTTTCCCCAGTATTTTAACAAACAAATGGTACCAAGGGCATTTGGTAACCATTATTATTTGTGGATAATATAAAAATAGGAGAAATAGTGAATAGTGAGTGAAGCCAGGGAAGTCTTATGGGACCACTTGGACTGGTTGAGTAAGTTATGGCCATTCAAAGGAAGTTATATTGTAACACTAACAAAAGCAAGATCATATCTTTATGAGCAGAAAACATGCTGTCTGTTCATCTATAGGAAGAGGAGTTGTTTCCTGGAAAAGAGATTCTGAAAAAGATTTCAAGGTCACAGTGGACAAATGAGTTTACATGGGTTCTTACTGTAATGATTTGGCAAAAATAGGTAAATTGAATTGGAAATGAACCACTTGAGAAGTCATTTAAATTTTGCATATGGAATTGGTGCTGGAATCCTGACTAACTATGAGACTTGCATTTTAAAGAGAATAGTGAGCACTTTGAGTGGATAGAGAGCCACAGAAATAATTGTGGAGAATTACTTTGTAGTTTGAAAACTGAAGAGCCCAATCTGCCTATTTCATTTTTTTAAGAGAAGGGAGAGAGAAATTGTTCAAAAGTTATTTGATTACAATGTATAAATACTCTTCTGTAGAGAAAATCTGACATTCTAAAGAGCTATTAATTTTAGGGAAGAAAGGCATAGTACAATAGCATCCTTTTGTTCTGGAACCTGGATCCAAATAAATTCACATTAGGAATAAAACTCAAAAAATTTTAACAGTGATGGACTAAACTACAGGGGAAGATGGAGATTCTTACCCCCCTAAGATGAAGATATGAAAGTTTCTCTGAAAGAATATGAATTGCCTTCGGATCAAAACAGGACTGGGGGTTATTTTCTTTCATTTGTGAAAAATAAGTAAGTAGCCTTAGTATGAGATAAAATTTAATAGACTGTGATATGCCAGAGATTCCACTAAAGAATTTTAGAAGTCTTTTCTGACCTATGAATTTAGAGAAAAAAATGCATTTTACTAACAAAAATACCTCAAAAGAATTTTAAAGTTCTAAGTCATGCATTCAGAAGGGGCAAAACAGAATGTAGGCTTCCTGAACAAATTTTCTCCAAACTGTTATGAAATAGACCAATTACATGTTCTTGGATGTTCGAAGCCATGTGGAAAATGGAGAATGTGTAAAAGGCACTGCCTGGATAGAGCAGTGGAATAGTACCATGGAAATAATATGTGGTCATGCAATTATAAACTTTTTCTAATAAATATAGATGGACAAAACTACTGCTGTCATTTACAAGCTTGTGAATGCTTGTATGTGTAACATCTGTGACCCTTTAATGGGAGCAGTGAGATCGAAGAGAATGAGAAAGAGGCCAAGACAGTTAAATAGGAAGAGAGTATCCTGAAGGCAGATCTCTCTGACATGGCTATAGAGTGCTTTAAAAATATTGTGGAAGAAAAATACTTCTTTTAAGGCCTGTTTCTGCATTCAAAATAATTATTTAGACCCAGTTCCTCTTTTTCTTTGTTCTGTTTTAGGCTAAATTGGAAGAAATCCTAAAGGGTATTATGTTTAACTAATTGTCAGATTGATTGGTTACCTTGTTTGTCCAAGCATATTAACGTGACTGAGCAGAGCTTGATGGCAGTCTGGAGATGCTGGAATGAAAGACAAGAGATGCCATTTTTCCACATTTTGTACGTGGTTCTCCAGTCTCAAGGATGATGGAAAAGTATGATTGAAGAGCTGTGAGAACTCTACATTTTATTTCACATATCTGTAGGCTGAAAATGCAGATAGAAGAAATGTCATAACTCTCTGAATAAAAAGAGAAGAACTTAATTTTAGTGATTTTTCTCTGTTCTTAAATGCACATAATGGCATAGGGATGGCTTTTTTCTGACATATGCTGCCTCAGGAAGAACTTAAATGGCCTTTTCTCATGGAATAGTAGTAGCAAAAAGAAAGCAATACAAAATAAGAAGCAAATATAGCAAACCAGTGAATCCATGTACTCTTCTGTTTACAGTCTATAAACTTACATTTTACATGGTATACACTTTTTCTATTGATAAAATTTCATGGCATAAAACTTAGATGTTCATTTCCCTTTGCAACATCTTTCTCCTCATCCTCCTTTTATGAAATAAGAAATGAGACCAATGTAATAACTTTTTCTTCACACTAAATGGAAAAACTACAGCAATCTTGGTGCTTCTAGTAGGAAGAAGTGGTGGGAATTATACCTTCTTGTGAATGTTTTCCTGATTTCAGTGATTCTCTTCTAATATCACTGAGCTAAATTATGTTCATGGAGTTTCTTTTATAGTCTTCTATACTAGACTGACCATTTCTTATATCACATTAACCATAGTGCTATTATAAGACATGTACTTTTGTTGTTTTGGTGACCTACTGTATTTAAATATGAAAAGAGGTTTTATAAGGTGCAAGTGTGGTCTTCATGATTTGAGAATTAAATGGAGAATAAAGATAATTACATTCAGAGGACAGGGATAGTATACCCAATGGGAATAATGACAGGGTTATATAAATTACTATTGCCAGTGTGTGAGAATATAGAAAATTTAGAGTTCTTACCTGAGAAAATACAAAACCTGTATTATGTGCCAGAAGGAACTGGCATTTGAAATTGCAACTCTACTAGCAAGGATTTTTAATTAATCTTTCAGTTCTGGGGTGGTACAATGGGATTGGCCTATACCAAAATTTGTTTGTTTTTAAAAAGAGAGGGGAAAGCTACAGGATTCTTGGTTTGACCTTGATGTTGTGCAAGGTCTTAGAAAACCTTTGAAAGGAAGGAGCAATCAAGATCATGGAAGTGGAGGTAAATAGAGAATGGGATAAAATATGAGGTGGTTTTAGCAAAAGTGGATCATGCAAGACAAACCTCATCTTTCTCTGATAGGATAAGGGTTTTCTTCAAAAACTGCAATGTAGTGGACCTGATATGTCTGGGTTTAAGCAAAACATTTGAAACCATGTTCATGGAAATCTTTATTTAGGCAGAAGAGGACATGATTTGGAATAAAAAAAACTACCTGAAGACTTACAGTGAGTAAGTCTTTTTGAAAGAGAGGTTGTAAAAACATAAAGAATTGATTTATGGTATTTTTCAAAATTCATCTTGTGGCTGATTCTCTTTACTTGTTCCACATTAATGACCCTAATTCAAAACCCAGTTTGTGCTCATGAAATTTGCAGCTAATGGAAAGTTAGGAGGTATTAGAAATATTGAGGAGAATCTGCCTATGAGATAGGAAGAATGACATGAGAGTCAGCAGGAATCATCACAAGAAGAAAAACATTTGGTACTGCAAATTCATGCATTTAGGACCTTCCTCTGTGAGCTGGAGGCTTATTGGTCAGCAGGACAGCAGGAAGTTAAACCTCTGTGTTTAATAAGATAAATGCACTGGTAGTATTTTTCAGCCATGAAGAAGGCCTTGTAAATGTCAAGCCCAGATTTCTCCTTGGATATTGGAAAATACTGATGCAATTAAGACAAAATACTGTTAGATCTCATCTGGATTACTGGTATCAGACTGACTTTCTGTACTGGAAAAAAAAAGTGAATTTTAACTGGAACAAACCCAGGAAAGGTCTTCAAGGACCTTTAATGGAATGGTAAAAAAGTCTTTTGACAGGAGATTACAAGAACATGGCTTGGTTTGGCTGACCAAGAGGAAACTTTAAAGAGGATACGATTACTTTCTAGAAATACATTTGGGGGTAAAGAGCAAATAGGGAGAAGAACAATTAAAGTTAAAAGATAAGATCAGATGCATATGAATTAATCAATAATGCATTTAGACAGGAAGTTGAAAGAAGTTCTCAAGCCATCAGAAAAATGAACTTCTGGAACTGTCTCCCAGACATAGTAATGGGTGCAAGGAATCTTAATGGCTTACAAGGTGAAGTTTTGTGAATTTAGAGCAGGCTAGAATGGTCATGAAATTAAAAAGCAAAGCTTGTGAAATGAGGCTTTGTGCATTTGGTTTTCTGTCATTCTTGTAAGAGCATTAAAGGAAGGTTTGCTCTCCATGTACAGCTGTGTCAGGAAGTGTTTGAGCCACAAGCTTTGCTGTAAAATTATTAAGTAAAAAAGAATAAAGCCAATGGCACAGGCAAAAGGAAAAGCTAAGTACTGGCATGGTTTCTGTCCTGTGGATATCAGGCATGTCCAGGAAAGCAGAGTGACTGTCTGTTGAAGCCCAGGTTTCAGTATGGGCTCCAAGGGTTTCTATGGCTGATATGTGCAAGGACAGAGGATTGAGCCCACCCATATCTACTTATTAGATAAGTGGATATTAGATATCTCTTGCTGGATCATGAGCTTTCAGCAGTAATTGTATTTAATTGTTGTATTTAATTAATGTATCACATGTTTCTGAGTTTCCATTCATTGCCTGAGGAAGAGGAGAAAAATTTACTGTTTTCTTCACTCCTTCCTGATAGTGTAATTTCATTTTTGAAATATTTTTCACTCTCCCAACTTTCTCTGATGAGATTGGCCATGAGAAGAGCTTTGATGGGATTTTAGTTTTGCTGCACTGATTTCAAGTCAGAATGAAAATTGTTTTAGTAGTCAAGTTGGCAAGGATCTTCTTGAGCGAGCAGAATGGGGTGGAGGGTGCCTTTCCTTGTATGAAGAGTATTTTACTTTAGTCATTTGAGTTCAGCCTAACAAAACAACTGTCATTATAGGGGCCAAGGAAGTGACATCTGAAAGATGGAAACTGTGCATGTTCTTGTGCCTGTAGTGTACTTCTCCATTCAGTGCTCCAGGACTGAACTGACACATGATATTGATATGATTTAGAAACTACTGTTTTATTGATGAAGTATAAACCCAAGGTTTTGTTTGATTTTATTACAGTTTGGTAGCATCTTTCTCAAGAATTAATTTCTAACTACAGCTTTGTGATGAGTTACCAGCTGACTGACTGCATTCCCTCTAAAGTTGGACCTAGGCATGATATACTTCATCACTCCCTGAACTGCTGTATGCTTTTCTGCATTTCAGAGTTTAGATGCATTTAAATTATGGGACAGATAAATTTATAATCCTTATCATGCTGTCTTGCGGAGAGCAGTTTCTAAAATACATTGTGCTGAGATATTAACATTTATCATCTTAGATGTTTATTAAATTATTATGACTTTACTATTAAATATGATATGAAGTATAAAAACATATCCTGCCTTAAAAGGGGTTATAGTGATTAAATTCCAAACCATACAAATAGTAAAGGAAAACATTAAGTGAAGTAGTTCACATTGTAGTTTAAGACAAGTTAGTATTTTTATATCCAGAAAAGAAAAATGCAGCCCAAATACCAGGTGTAAGGAAGAATTTAAAGGACAGATGAACGATTCTAATAGGACAAAAATAGTATCTTCTACCACTTTCTAGCTTTTACAGAGTTCTTAAAGTAAATGATCTACTAATAAAATATTTAGTCTATTTTCAAAAATCTGAAATAAGTTACCACAATATTCCAAATATTTGCATAGAGGTAAATGTTGTACCTATTTATAAATGCTGCTGTGAAGGATACAGAATTTACAATCTAAATGCAATGAAACCAATTTATTTATCAGATACTTTATTTTCAGATAGCTGCACTAGACATCGGTATTCAGAAGAAATCTTTCTTATGGAAGAAAGAAAAAGAAATCTTTCTTATGGAAGAAAGAAATTTGTAAAATTATAAGCTATTTTTAAAATAATCTTGAGGGTAGGTTCCTGACATTTGACCTTTCTCAATGTGGCAGATGCATTCCCAGTGTTTGTGGTTCCAGGACACAGATATTGCCTTTATGCCATTAAAAACTGTTAATGGGATATGGTGTTGAAAATCTTTCCCTAAGGGATCTCAAATATGTTGTTTTCAGGGATACAGTTGTTAGCTTATGAACTTTGTCTTTCAAGCCTCTCCACTTAAACCTAAAAAGATAGGACATCTCCTAACAAATCACGTAGGTGTGGCCAATACAGTGTTTTTTGTGGAATCTTTCAAAGGAGAAATTCTCTTATAAAATAAGACTAGAAGAAGCTGTAGGGAAGCCATGGCCACCTCCTTGCCTTATAGATTTCTTTTTTAGTTTCTTGCTCCCTTCCCTGAGAGGAATGTACTCCTTCTGCCCTCTATCCCTGATTTGCTATTTTATAGCCTCCCCTACTAAGAAGAGAAAGAGCTCTTCTTTCTAGTAGTCTAACAAGTCACAGCTGTTAGTTCAAGCAGCAGCTTTCCTGTTCTCACACAGTGGGAGAATTTAAATGCAAAGTGAACCAGGAAGATGTTTGTGTGTGTTATCCCTGACACTGAAGTGTTAAGGGGTTTCCAGTGGTGGAAGTTTTGATTTTGTCAGAAGAAATGAAGGAAAGTAACTCATGTAATATGAGTAAAGAAAGGAAGAGAAGGTGCTCCAATAGTCTATTGGATCTGTTGATCTGTTTAGTCAACAACCTTAGATCCTGTCTCAGGGACAAAAGCTTCTTGCATCTAGACTGACTGAATCATTCATCTATAGCAATGTGCCACTTAACCTGGCCTGCCCAAGATACCATCAGCTGATGTCTTTGGAGGTACTTATGAAGGAAATGTCAAATAATCAGTTACTGCTGCCTTATCATCTGTAGGAAGCATTTTCTCTGGACTAAATGAGAGTCCAGGAAAATTACTACTTTGTGTAAGGGAAGTCAAAGTTCAGAGCCAACTTTAGGTCACCAAATTTCTGAAACCGATGGATTCCATCTTGCTGTCATAAACCCCTCAGAGTTGAGGGCCTAGCTTTTGAAACTCCACTTAATAAAAGCCATGTTTAAGCAAGAAAACACCTTTGAAGCCATTGCTGATAGCTCAGTAGCTCTAGAGTTCACCTTCTGACTTCAATTTTCTTCCAGGCATTCTGTAGCATGGGCTATTTGTGCTAAGATTCTACTCATCTATCACCCATTCTGCACTGGCAGGAAACCTTGTTTCTATACCTGTCAGTGCATAGAAATTCAGGCATTATCCTCTTTCAGGGGAATACTTCTGCAGATGATTTTCAGACTGGCTTGTGACATGCCTTGCAAGTGTATTTGTAGTCAGGTATACTTCACAGCAAGTGATCAATTAAAACCTTTTCATTTTTCCTTAAATACAGAAAATGGGGGAAAGAGTTTTGACATGGGGAAAAAAGAAGCAAAGCATTATTTTGTCCACCAGGTGTGTACAGTTAAGTTTAATCATTCTGTTTAAAGCTTTAAAAGGTGATATTAAGTCTGCCTTCTAGAAAACAAAAAAAGTGGACAAGTAGAAAGAATTAGATAGGTGGAATTGACGTGCTGGCACCAGATGCCTTAGGTTGGTTTGTTCATTGGTTTACTTTATCAATTGAAAAAGTGAGGATCCGTGGGGGAAAAAGAATAGCATGGAGGGTGAATGTGACTTTCATTTGTGTCACAGCACACAGAGTAATTTTTGGAAAGTGGCAGGTTCAGCATTCTTCTTAGACAGACGTTTCCTAGTTTTGATTTGTTTAAGGCACCACTTTCTGGTCACTGCATCACAGAGTATTGTGCAATTGAGGATTGTTGTGGCTGCCTGCATCAAACCTTCTTTAGACAGAAAGCAAACATAAGGAAGCTAGGAAAGACCAGAAAAGAATTTGTGAGAGAACAAGGCACACCACTACTTTGGGGAAGAAAATGTTAATAGGAATCTTAGTTCATATTCTAAACATTAAAGAATCATTAAATATTTTGTTCATTAAAGATTCATCGAAATGTGGTGGCACAGATATCCTGTACTGTCTCCTCACTCAACCATTTGTGTAGCTTTTTCAAAGACAATTTTAAAAAAGCCCTAAAGGAGAGATAATAGATATTAAACTGGGTGGGAGAGGATGGGCAGGAATGCATAGCAATTCCAATGATGAAATTTGTTCTTTCCCTGTCTCCTAAGCTGTTCAGTCTAATGACTTTCCGGTCCACAAACCTAAAAGTGTTGCCAAATAGCTGCAGAAAAAGAATTTCCAGAAAAGGGTGGCATCTGATTTATTTCCTGCATCCTATCCTGTCTTGTTGTGGTTTTGGCTGCAAGATTGCAAGTCTAAAACTGAGAGAAGTGTCATCAACCCCTAGAGACAGTGTCCAAACAATTGAACATGTTTGAAGGAAGGGTTTATGCTTTGGCTCTCTCAATACTTGTAGCTGCCAATTATTGAGTAGTTATGGCCAGACAGACTCACTATGGTTCATAGCTGGCTTTCCAGTTCAGAAGTATTTGGAATTTTTCAAGGAAATCTAGGGAAGTGTCCAAACATTTCCTCAATGTTCCTTTGATATTTTGTGCTGCTGATGGCCTTTAGACATTATGGTTTCTCTCAGAAGACATTTCTGACTCATATCTCAGAGACTAGGCTAGTATAAGAACTTAAATAAAGAAATGAGAATTCCATTTCTGTTCATCTGGATTCACTGAGATCTCTTCAGCCCAAGGCAGGCAACCTTTAGGAAGAGCTGAAAGCCACTGAGTTCACAGTCTGTTTTCAGGGCTTGAATGAAACTTGGCCATTGCAGGAAATCTTCCAGTTCTGGGATTAACAGCAGTTAGCAGTCCTCTTTTAGAAACTGATTACTTTCAAAGACAACAAGAATCCGTCAGACCAAATCAAGAGAGAATGCAAAAAACAACCCTCCCTTGCCATTCTCCCTCTTCTTTCCCCTTCTAAAATAAATCAAAATTTCTCCTGATATTCAAAGTTAAAGACAAAATTGAATATAGATATATTTGTATTTATGACTATGACTGAAAGACCTAAAGCCAGAGAGGTGATGGTTTTATTTCTCTCCTGATGATCCTTTTTCTCACCTTTTATTCGAGTCATTTGGTTTGAAAGGTTCAAAAGAGTAAGGATTCTGACTAGAAACAGAACCAAAGTCTTGTCCCCTTCTGCTTCTGGTATCTTTTTCATGAAACCCCTGAGATTAGCTGAGTTGATTAGAACATGGTGCTAATAATTCCAGTGTTGTGGGTTTGTATGTGCCTGTATGGGCCTTTCATGTAAGCATTAAGTTCAATTATCCTCGTCCTTTCCAATTCAGAATATTCTGTGATGAATTGCCTTTATCTGTGAAAAAACCCTTAAAGAGTAATACATGACCATTGAGAAAATGTCAATCATAGAAGACATTGCTAGGAGAAAGAGTTTCAATTCCTGTATTCTTTTCCTAAATGCACACACACACACTCTATATATATATATATATATACTGGATTTAAATTTCTGCAATTAGGACAAACACCTCAGTAGAAGGAAATTCTGCATGCTTTACTAGAGAACAGTAATGCATCCTTTCAATATTGAGGATAAATTTGGGTCTCTAGGCTTCTGCATCATTTCCACCTATTTCTCAAGAAAGACAAGAAAGTACATCATGTTCTCAGTGGGCTGTGACCATTGTCTTTCAAGTTGCAATCCTTCAGATCTTCATTAGTCCTTAGGCTATCATTAAATGCTTGGCAATTGTTTTATCTTTGTTGTTAATGTCTGCAGGTGCATATCTAGAGGACTTGCTTGTTAGAGATAATTTTTACAGTAGGATAGTTCATGCCTTCTGGGAAACATTACTTTCAGAATCTCTGTCAAAATAAGACTTTCTTTTGCCCCATTTCAGGTTCTTTCTTTGACAGAGGCCACCTGGGGTCACAAAAGGGCTCTAGTTTACATGTGCTTAGACAGCTTCTAAAATTTAGTGTAGGCAGAAGATCAAGCTATGTCCACAACAGAATATACTGGTTACATTATTTTGTTAATTTTAAACTGAAGAATGATATGCACTTTGGATATGATCTATACCAGAGAAAGAGAATTTAAAGTATAAAATAAGCATTTGAAGTTTGGACTTGATGCATTTCCCATCAACACATCAAAGACTGGATCCAATACTGACCCAATATACTTTGATGAATGTGTTCTTTTAGGCTGCTCCAATAGTCATGATTGGCTTCCAAACAAAAAAACCCGAGCAACTCTTAAGTAGTAGAATCATAGAATATCAAGTTGGAAGGGGACCTTGAGGATCATCTGGCCCAACCTTTTTTGGCAAAAGTATAGTCTAGACAAAATGGCCCAGTACTCTGTTTAGCTAAATCTTAAACTGTCCAACACTGGCAAATCCACAATTTCCCTGGGGAGACTATTCCAATGGTTGATTGTTCACATTGTGAAAACTTTCCTCTTGTATCTTATAGAAATCTCCCCAGGATTAACTTGTACCCATTAACTCTCATCTTTTCCATGGAACTCCTTGGAAAAAAAAGGCATCTCCATCTTCTTTGCCCTGTAAATATGGCACATGATGATAAAGTCTCCTCTCAGCCTTCTTTTCTCATGCTGAACAAACCCAGCTCTTTTAGAGTTCCCTCATACAGAAGGCTTCCCAGCCCTCTGATCTTCTTTGTGGCCCTTATCTGGACCCTCTCCAGCCCTTCCACACCTTTATTTTGAATAGCAGAGACCAAAACTAAGCACAGTATTCCAGGTGTGTCCTGACAAACACTGAGTGGAGTGGGATAATGACTTCTTTATCTCTGCTGCTGATGCCCTTTTTGATGCAACCCAGCATCCTGTTGGCTTTCTTTGGTGTAGCAGCACATTGTTCTTTCAGATTGAGCTTCTTGTCCATCAGGACTCCCAGACCCCTTCAGCAAAGCTGCTCCCCAGCCCATTAGATACCAGCCTGTGCTGCACTCCTGCATTATTTTTTCCAAGTGCAAGACCTTACACTTGTCCTTGTTGACCTTCCTAAGGTTCTTGTTAACCCACTTTTCCAGCCCATCCAGATCTTCCTGCAGGGTCGGCTTTCCCTGCTGAAGAGTCCACTTCCCCAATCAGTTTGGTATCATCAGGAAACTTTGGCAGAATATGCTTGGTCCCATCTTTCAGGTCCCTTATGGAGATATTAAACAGTTTTTGGCCGAATATCCATCCCAGGGAAACCCCACTTGTGACAGGTTGCCAGTTTGAAAGGGGCTAATCACCACCAGCCTCTGAGTGCTGCCTGTGGCCAGTTCCCCACCCACCACACAGATCACATAAGTTTCTCTAGGAGGAGGCTGTGGGAAACCATTTCAAAAGCCTCGGAAAAATCCAGGTAGATAATGTCCACTGCTCACCCCACAACAGCCAAACAGGTTATTTTGTCATTGAAGGTGATCAGGGTTGTCAAGTATGACTTGCCCTTGGTGAATCCATCCATTTCCCCACCACGTGTTTCATCTGACTTGTGATACCCCCCATGATAATTTCTTTCATAACTTTCCCAGGGGCTGAAGTAAGACTGAAGGGCCTATAATTTTCTGGATCCTCCTTTAAGCCCTTCCTGTAGATGAGGGTGACATTAGCTTTCTTCAAGTCTTCTAGGATGCCCCATAGTCTCCATGATTTCTCAGAGATTTGGAGAACAGCCTTGCAATGATATCAACCAGCTCTCTTACTCTGGGGTGATTACTGGCAGTGTCCATCAATTTGTAGGGATCAAGCTCCTGTAATAGCTGACATACCAACTCTTTCTTTACTGATGGTAGGTTTGTGTTTGCATCAACCTTGATTTTTGTTCCAAATTCATGTACCCAAACAGTGCTGGTAAAGACAGATGTGAATAAAGCACTGAGAACCTCTTCCTTTTCAGTGTTGTTGGTGATGGATTCACCTCTCCTGTTTAACAATGAGCCAATGTCTTCCTTCTGTTTCTGCTTGTTGTTTATGTACCTGAAGAACATTTTCTTGTGCTTTTTGACATTTCTGGGCAATTTCAATTTGTGCTAAGATTTTGCTTTTCTAACAGCACCTCTGTGCACCCTGGAAATGCTTTTGTAGTTCTCAATGGGTGTTTTCTTTTCCATCTCTTGATATGCTTCTTTTTTGGTTTGAGCAGGCTGAGAAGCTCTCAGATAAGCCAAGGGGGGTATTGCTCTGCCTACTTCCCCTACCTTTAAAGGGTAATGAACTGTTTTTGAACTTACATGTTTCTCAGGAGAAAAATGCCAACATAGAGGACACTTTGCAATCAGTATGCTATGGCCTAGCATTTATATTAACCAGCTCCCTTTTCTGTCAGCCAGGCTACAGTGCTCCTTTGTGCACCAGGAAGATCTTATAGCATCAGTTTCATGGTAAAACATGTTCATTCTCACTGAGTTTTTCCCTTTAAAGAAAAAAGAAATTGAGGACAATCTACCTTGGGCTTTAGGAATCAGACATCATCAGAATAGGCTTTATCCAAATGGTATCTCTTGTTCCAGGGCAGTTCACTTGCCAGATTTATGCCCAGAAGAGTCCATAGAAATTGTGACATCCACAGCATCTTTCCACTGCAAAGGTGGGAGGACGTCTCTACCCTAGCTCTGGTTTGCCAACAGCTCATCAAAAGAGATTTATGTCTTCTGGATGCGTGGTAAACATGCACATTTACAGAGCTTTTCCACATTCATTGCTGGAAGGAAAAAATGTCATCTTCTTTTACTTCAAGAGAATACTTGAACCCCAAGCTGCTTCTGCTTGCAAAATAGAGAAGCTAGAGCTTATTTTCTAGGTGCAAGATACAGACACAACTGAAACAAAATATAAATAACCAAAATCTCTCACTCCTTCTAAGATTCTGAACAAGGAAGCAAACTCAGTCTTCCATAACCAAGTTATACAGTATTTGAGAACAGTGCCTTAGCTCTCCCTGGTTGCATTCTTCACTCAGCTCAACAATCAGCTTTAACTTTGCCTAGTCTGAGCTTTGCATAGAAATTGCACAGGAAACTCCTGGCTGCCTGATGTTTTCAGTCTTCCCATTGGATGTCTGCTGGTTCAGGGTAGGAAGTGATACTATAGAGCAAAGGAGTTATACCTTCACTAATCATGAACTTCACAGGCAAAGCTTCAGACTAAGTTATTAAGGCTATTAAAATCACAGATATGAGGTAATACTTTTATGAATTAGATGCAGATTAAAATGCAGAACTGTTAGATTTTCCACATGACAAAAGGTTAATAGTGGGGAGCCACAAGGTACGATACTAACTACTCCTATTGCATGGAATATATTGAGGAGTTACTTATGAAAGGGGGAGTGAACAATGAGATGGCAGATATTGCAGATGAAATGAAAGCATATCAGTAGGTGGAATTCATATCCAGCTCTCCTTGGAAATCTCTCTGATCCATTGCATTTTTTATCACAGCAGATTCTTTTAGTCCTTTTCACTGTATTCATGAATGTAACTTGCACAATACAACATCCCAGCAACCTTATGCTTCCCATTCTGCTGAGTGAGGTTTATAGCTTTTCATTTTCATTTTCAGCCTTGGGCTGACTCGTAAGACTGAATCCATGTCCCAGCCTGCAGACTGGAAGCACTTAATTAGTATGCAGGGCAGGTACTGAGGGAGGCTGTCTCTATGCGACAGCTCTCAATCCACTTCTCTGATTATTATGGCTCAAAGAAAAGAGAATGCAAGAGAAATGGGGGAAAAAAAGTGAAAGAAAAAAAAATCACTGCATTTTTAAATATAAAAAAATGGTATAAAGTATCTGGTAATATCGAGTAAGAGAATCTATCTGGTTCTGTATTAGCTGCCAGTCATTCCTCTGGTTAATTTAAAAGCAAGTGTCTGTTAAAGATGGTCACAAGGGAAGAAGCCAAACCTCAAATACAAATTACCTGTTGAGTTTATTATGGACCCTTTTAAGGGAAAGCTTATGACTTTAATATGAAAAGCATCATAGCACCGAGTAAAAATCCACTCTGTTGATTATTTTCTTGTTTTCTTGTTGGGCAGATGGCTCCCTATCAAGATAGAAAAACGAAGCCTATTGTAAATGTCTGCATTTGCTCACAGGGGAAAGAACAAGGAAGTTATGGAAAGGTATTATTTACCTGGGGTTTTTTAGGCAGCATATGAAACTATAGGCAAAAAAAATACCTTTGGCTGTTGTCATTCATCCTGGTGATAGAAAAATATTTCATAAATAATCAGCTCCTCTCCCCTTTTTCCAGTTACATATATCCCAGGTGGCTGCTTATTCATGGCTAAAATATTGCCACTTCTGGGTAGGAATATTGCAGCTGTTTAACAATGGATTTTTATGCTATACAATAGTTTTAGGACTGAAAACTACAAAAGGAATTCTAACTAATTTCTTCTTCAAATTAGATTGTAGAGTGTAACCACCTTTTATATGGTAGGGACCTTACCTTATGCTAGAGCTCTTGTCTTACCCTCTAAGCCAGTGGTTTGCTTAAGAAAGTTCAATTATGCCATCTCCTTCCTCCCTGGGAACCTACCCTAACAGTTAACTTGAGGTAGGGACAGGGCTTTTCTTCCTGTTGGCTCTATGTCTTTGTGCTGAGAGGAACACAAAATTTATGGTTCCAGAAAATGGCAGACAAGAAGGGGCAGGACCCACCAACCTGGTACTCTGGGTTCTCACCTTTAAGATGCAAGCCCTGGGTTCAAGAGCATTTCACATTTCTCTCCCATTATGTATCTTTGTGCAGCTCACCACTAATCCTTTTTGAGATTTGGATTGGGGCTTTTAATTTTTTGCTGTCACAGGTACCTAACCCTTGAGGGTCAGGCAAATAAAATGAGTTGTTTTAATATGTACTTTTTTTAAAATTGGAAGACAGTGGGTTATTTCAAAGAGTGCCTATTTTATCAGAAGAAGCACACAGGATTTTGATTTTGGAAAATTTACTGTGGTAATCTGAACAGCTAGTCTGTTCAATAGTAAGATGAAAAGAAAATTAAAGAAATTATGCAGTCAAACTTGAGATGACCAATTCAAGATCACTTGTGACGTCACTAGGAGAGAAACCTTTCCAAGCTTCAGGAGATGCTGGATTTAAATGTTCATCAATCATGTATAAGCCAGAATTATCAGTGTAATTATTTGCATGCAGACTTATGTAAAATCAATAATTACCACTGTAAATGAAAGCTATAATTCCATCAAGGACAAGTGACACCAAGAATGATGGAAATTAAGCCCAATTCACTACATGTTAGAACTGAAATTTCCAGGATTTAAGCTGCTGTGTAGGCAGTGTATGTATAACCTAGCATCTACACTTTTTTCTACTGTGAATTTACAGTTTATTTCACAATCCAGTTTCTGTCTGGGGATGAAGCTAATTGTTTACATAGCACAATAATTATAATTTATTACTAATTTTGATGGGACTAAAATGCTGTCACACAGTAAAAGGACAGACAGATTATTTTAGAGACCCTTAGCCCAGTGATGACAACACTAAACTGTAGTTACAATTAAAACTTTTCTCAATATGATATTATAGCTAGTATAGCACAGAAGTTGTTACTAGAATTGCACAGGATTTCTACAAGCAGAATCAATGTAGTACAATTTATAAATAGCTTAATACAGAATTTATAGTAAAAGTTATGATTTTAAAACACCTATACTTAACTTATGGTTTCTAGTCACCAAGACCTCTGCAGATCAGACTAGATCTCAATACACATTTTCCAGTATCAATATAACCAGTATAACCTAGACTCAAAAATTGTATAAAGAATCCAAGTCACTTAATCCTTGGAGGCAGCAAATGACTGTGGAGACATCCTTGCCCACAGTGGGGTCACGGGTCTCACTGTCTATCAGCATTTCTTGTCCAATTTCCCCACTTAGGACTTGCATCTGCTTGATTTTGTAGACAGTGCTCTGTGTGCTGTTAGGCTTTCTTGTCCTGTGACAATGGCTGGGATCTGGGACCTTCCAGGCCAGTAAGGAAGGAAGTAATCAGCCTGGTGCCCAGGAATCTTGATACTGGCAAGGAGGGGAAGAAGAAATCTGTTTGCTTTGTGTTCTTGGTTCACAGGAACTTCAGGGCCTGATAATGAGGGAAAAGGGAATTCATACACAACTCACTCTGTCACTGAGAACAACTTTGCCTCAAAATGGTGCTAGGTATGCTAACCATATAATCAGGAGTCTTGAGCAGGGTGTACCAGTCCCACACTCCTAGAAACATGAAGTAATTTTCTATCTCTTTGAGATAAACACAGGCAAAGAAAAGCCCTAAATTCACACATCATGAAACACTTTTGATTATGATAAGATTTGCATCACTCATTAAACTAGGTTTTATTTTCCAAAATATTTGCATGGTACATGAATAGCTGATAAAAAATTGATATAATTGTCCTTATTTTTAGGCTGCATAGTCCTCTTCAGTGCACCAATTAAGTAAGCATCCTCTGCCAAGTACAAGGCAAATAATGCAGTTGATTTCCTGGAACCTGACTGTACCCACAGTTTTGACCATGTTGCTCATCTTGTGCTCTATGTGAACAACAGGAAAACAGTGAATTAAGATTTCATGGCAATGTGAATTTTAGTATTTTTAATTTTGAAGTGTTTGACTTTGTAGCCATAATATTCTTTTAATGAAATCTCTTTATGTGTAATCTCCTGTGTTAATTCCATCATGTGGAACTACAGTAAGTTTCATATGGATCATTAGTAGAACTGGAACTTAAATATGCTTGTGCAGACCTTTACCATTTTAGCTAACTGACCTTAACAACAGGCAGCTATGCTTTATTACAACCAACCTCTAAAGGCAAAGTGGGACAACCCCTTTGCAAAGGGATTTCATTACTATTTGCTGACACCTGAGGAAAGATGGAACTTGGGAAGCCATGTCTTGGTATTGTTAAGTGCCTAATGGCTGCAGACCCTCTGCTCTAACTCTCCAAAGTCTGTCTCCTGTATTTGGGAAGGATCTCCCCAAGAGCCCAGCTCAGTCTTTAGTAGGATGTGCTTAGTATGGATGAAATGATCAACAAATTTTTGTACTAATCTCTAATATGTATTGAGTATACACAAATAGCCATTGTAGGCTTTATTATATCAGGTTATTTTCCACCTTACCAGCACAAATTACCTAGGAAACATTAAAAAATTTCTGTCTACCAGGGCTACTCTAGCATTTGGTGTGCAGTTCCGAAGTGTTAGGGTACTGAACCTTCTGCAAACAAGTGTAAGAATTTTTTAGCATTGACCAAAAAAAAAAAAAAACATTGTCTGTAAGTTATTAATCAGAAAAGACAGAGATATCTATGCTGACATTGTAAAATGCATCAGCCTGAGGTGCAACGGCACAAAACATTTAAATTCAAATGACTAGTTTGGCAGTTACAAGCAACTAAACCAAGGCCTCATAACATCAAGTGTTAGATAACTAACACTCTGTTTACCCAGATCTTGACAAATGCAAAACTTTCCCAGTAAGATCTGAGACTGCAATAAGGAGGATGCATGTACATAGATACGGGGGACTCAGAAAGCACAACCGATTAAAAACAGTCATGACAGAGATCAGCTTTGTTTCACTGCCGGTATTTAGGGAAAATCAATAAACAAACTAAGCAGACTAATTGTTGCAAAATAATATTTTAAAGGGCTTTTGGACTCAGTATTATAGATTTTTTTAGCAAGGGTGTTCAAAATAGAAAACTTTATCTTAATCATCTCCTTTCAGCATTTTTAGTCACTATAAACTGTGACATTTCTGAAGACCTTTGTATGAAACATAGTCTCATAACAAAACAATTTACTTATTTTGGTAGTTGGCTGGAAATAAACTCACATATGGCAAGTGTAAAATGGGATCATTTAATCTTGCTATTTCTATCAGTTTCTATCTTCTGTAGTTCACCAGCATTTATGTAGTGCTGTTGATCATTAAGTGTTTTATTGTCAATTTATTCAAAGCCACTAAAACAACTGAATTTTAAAAATAGATATAGTGACAGCTCTTTATTTTTAATATAAAAAGCTAATTGGAATCTCTGTTGCAGTATATGGTATTATTACCCATATTAGGTGAGATTTTCAAAAGTTCTAAATTTTGAACAAAATACTAACTTGTGTTCTGTCTTAGATCAGAAGTTCTAATTTAATACAGTTTCCATACATACCCACTAATTAGAAGTATAATTGATTTTCTAGCTGTATCAACGCTGGACTACAATGTCAGAAATTGATAATCTGCCAGTTAATGTGATAGTTGTTTGAAAAGGAAGATCTGGACATTTAATGATATTTTTGAGAAGTACTAGGCTTAACCTGGGACATTATAGTTTACATGACCCAGGCAAGAGCATAGTTTTTGAGACTATGCTAAAATTAGAGATGCCCTATTCTATTTTGTGTGTATCTGTATACCATGAACCCCTGTTTCATGCTGATCTCCTCATCCCTCACCCATCTTTACAAAATACAATCTTAATTTATGCCAAGGTTTTCTACTAAGGGGGAAGCTAATAGGTCTTGGGGCAGGAAAAACTTGTTTTGATTTATAAGCAAACAGTAAAGATTCAACCTGTGCTAGACATTATCATGTTTCAGGTCTGCAGGGATATCCAGACAAGCATCCTGGCTTTGCAAGTGCAGATGCTTCCTTGCAAAATTTGGTGTCTTGCTGGTGGGCAGTGAGAAGCAAGAATTGATGGGAGGAGACCAGGAGACAGCAAAATGTAAAGTTATTTCTGTCCCTTTTTGTCATGTTAATAAGTCTCTACATGACTCTATTCTCCCAAACCTTCTGCTATATTCTTATTAGTGCCCAAATCCTCAGTTATTTGTTTGCTGAGGATAAATAGTTTATTCCTCTCTTTGGGCTTTTTTGCAAAGTAATTAGGTAATTGTAAAATGACTACTGCCCTACAATAATGTGGCCTCTTATGTTTTTCGAAATTTTTAGGTGATGGCACTTTCTTTATGTTACGTTCTCCTCACCTTCCTGGACTTTGTGTTTGTGCCAAAATAGGCATCTTGTGTAGAGGGAGAAACTCCCTACAGTGCCCAGAGGGATGCTGCATTGACACGAGAAAAGCTTTTCTAGCACAGTAGGAGGGAGCTCCCACTAAATGCACATAAACAGTGACTGGAAAATCACACTGATTAGCTTTTGGCTTCCTTTTAGGTGCTGGAGCCCACGGACAATCCTGGGGAATAAGACATCACTCATGAGAGGCTGAAGGGCTGGGGTCATAAGGGAAATCAAGGAGTGAAAATAGTGGTTACAAGAAATGGGGAAGAGAAATGACCACTGGTGGTGGCCATTTACTCACATATTTTCACTTTCTGAGCATGCTGTGAGTTCTGTTGCAAAATTAACTCTGACTTGTCTCCCCATTAGGAAGCTAGACTCACTGGTGCTTTTAAGATATTGATAGGTAGGACTCTATTTGCAGCATCCATTCTGAATGGAAAGGCTCTCATGAGCCCCAGTATAGAAGTTTTAGAGGACATGGTAACCTTGATGAGTTGATCGAAAGCTCATTTATTCTCTACCCATCAGGAGTTTAGTGCTTGATGAAATACTCATGTTTGCCTCCCTGTCTGGTAGGACAGCATGACCAGGAGAGCACAAGATAGATAGCCCTGATCAAGCTGTAATCAATATCCTAATGCAGAAAATACAGGAATCTCATGTTTAGTGCTTACTTTGTGTCATGATGTCCTTGTATTCTTCCTTGTACTCAGCAAGGTTCTATAGGTCAGGAAGTGAAATCTCTTCCAAATAACTTTGTTGAAGGTCCTCTGCACCAGGTACAATTAGCTAGGTACAATTAGCCCTTGGCTCCTTTCCCTCTGAGCATGCTTTCTGGTTAGGTCTCTTATGGTCTTGTGTTGGTTTTGCATGGCCTGGTTTTTGGTAGCAGAGGGTGGGCCACAGAGGTGGCTTCTGTGACAAGCTGCTAGAAGCTTCCACCATGTCTGGTAGAGCCAAGCTCTGATGGCTCTGAAGATGGACATACCATTGGCCAAGGCTGGGTCAATTAGAGATGATGATAATGCCTCTGTGATTACTTATTTAAGAAAAAATCAAAACAAAAGTAGTGGTGCAGTTTTAATTCCAAACAGACAAGAGGATGAGGTGAGAATATGTGAGGGAAACAACATGGAGACACCAAGGTCAGTAAAGGAGGGGGAGGAGGTGCTCCAGGTGCTGGAGCCAAGATTCCCCTGCAGGCTGTGGTGAAGACCGTGGTGAAGCAGCTGTGCCCCTGCAGCCCATGGTGATCCACCCACAGCCCGTGGGGGAGGTGCCCATGCCGGAGTGGGTGGATGCCTGGAGGAGGCTGTGATCCTGTGGAAGACCTGGTGGAGAGGGAGGGCCCTTGCTGCCAGGCTGGAGCAGCCTGTCCTTGGAAGACTGCACCCCATGGAAGAGTGACCCACACCGCAGCAGTTTTGGGAGGACTGTTTGCCCATGGGAGGGACTCACGTTGCAGCAGTTTTGGGAGAACTGCTGGTCATGAGATTGGGCCCATGTTGGAAAAGTTCACAGAGAACTGTGACCTGTGGGAGGGACCTCACGGTCTCACAGGAGAAGGACCCCTCTCCTGAGCAATGGAAGCAAACCTTGGGTGACAAAGTGACCAAGACCCCCACCCATTGTCTCTCTGCACTGTTGGTGGGAAGGAGGGAGGAGTTGCAGGAACAAATGGTGTTTTAAAGGGCTTGTTTTACTTCTCATTATCTTCCTCTGGTTTTGGTTAGTAATAAACGCATTTTGTGTCTCTGAGTTGAGCCTGTTTTTCCCTTGGAGTGTTTGTCCTGGTCCTTATCGCAACTTGTGAACCCTTTGTTAAATTCTCCTCTGTCCCGCTGTAACAGGGGAGGGTGAGTGAGCAGCTTTCATGGGTGCCTGGCGTTTGGCCAGTGTCAAACCTCAACAGATCACAGGGCAACACCATTTGGGTATGGTGGACCTGAGCACATCTGAGCTGACCAGCTGACAATTAATTTTTCTGCCACTGCAAACCTGGTTGCAGGAGTCAGGAATGTCCAGGCTTTGTGAACAGATCTCTGTGCTTATGGAGATGAATAAAGCCCATCATCATGCTGGGCAAGCTCCAATTCTTTGCACAGAGTGACTCCTTATCTAAAGTGGTGGAGTCACTGTCCATCCTCTCTCTGTAGAATGTGAAGCAGTCCTTCACTGCATGCTTATCTTCTCCCATCCTCTGTTTGCTGGAGAGATGTGTATTTGTTAGGCTCTGCTAGCCTATAAGTAGCAGAGTAAGCTAGCTTATAAGTAGCAGAGGTGTTCTGTTCTGAACAGACCAGTTTCCCTTTGTCTAGGATGAGGGAGAGTCCTGCAGCCCCAAACTCAAGTCATTGAGAGCCCTTGTGTCCCATCCTACTGTGTCCAAGTTAGTTCCTCAAAGTCTGATCCCATCCAAACCGATAGCAGCAGAAGTTGCAGCAAGAGGTACCATGTGTATGTATCAAAGTTGCAAAGCAGAAGAAGATGGACAGTGCTGGCTGAAGTCCTGTTTGCATACACACAGGCTTTGTGACACAAATGAGCAAGAGTGGAACACGTGCTGCAGGGACTGGTGCTACTGGGAGGCAGAGCCAGAGCATGGCTCTTGTGCTGTTGTTCTTATCTGCTTATTCAGTGAATGTTCAGAGAGTGTGGGCACGTCTTGCCTTCTCAAAAGGTCCTCAGATTGGAATAGTGTGTGCAGCCCATGTCTCATGCCCAGGTATATAAAATGACATATCTAACAAAGATGCAATGAGAATATGTGTTTTCCCAGTGTAGCCATTGCTATGATAAAGGCTCATAATTACAAGTGGTGAGAATATGTTACTGCATATATCTGTCTCTGTGTGTTTGATTGTGAGAGACAAACTGAGTGGTATTCAACATCTAAATTATTCTAAATATTTAAAGCCATAATAACATATGGCAGCAGGAATTTGTGTGAATCAGGAAAAAAGAATACATGCTACGGTTTTAGGACATAATCTTAGCTGATACAGAATAGGTGACATTCATTTTTCTCCCCTGTCATGTGCTAGAGATTTTCTGTCTGTAAAGGGAGGTCTTTTAAAGGAAGTCCTCTATCATAGCCGAAACGGATCATCCTGAATGCATAACATTGAAAACCACATATGTTTGTATGGCAAAAAAATACAAAAGCAAGAATTACAGCAAACTCCAAAGTAAAAGCACATATTACACAAGTCTTAAATACTCTACATTTAAAAAAGAAGGAATTGGTGTAGAATGTTGTTGAAGCTATTATAAAAATATAACTAGCTCTTACTTTTTTAAGATATGCAGAAAGGTTCCCAATCCATAATTTTATTAATCTTTTTATCTTTAAATACATCTTACTTAGGCCCATATGCAGCAAAACATTTAAATACAGACATGAAGTTATTTATAGTGTAACTGCCCATCATTCGATTGAGTCATAGAGGAGCAAAATGATCACCAAAGACACTATTTATGGAAAGGATTGGGAAACCATAGCTTCCTGCATTACATAAACTTCCTGAGTCAAAAAACTAGAAACTGAGATAGGTTTGGGTCATGTTCCTTCAGTATACAAGGTCTGCTAACGCACAGCAATTGGCACAGAAAGGCTGACCCAAATGAATACACCGCAAGGGGCCATCGTAACTGCATCTCATGTAAGTGCAGGAGCTGGAGGGATGATGGAGTAGCCCTGGAGATAGGACCTGCACTGCTAAAACTCCTGTCTGGTTGCAGCACAGAGACAGCCTGCGACTGACTGGCTGTCATTATCTGAACAGCAAGGGTTACTTTGGCTGGAAAAAGAGCTATCCATTTTCTGGAAAGTTCCCTTCCTACTGTTCTATGAGCTCTGTGGAGTTTTGCCAGCAGGAGCTGTGCTGTGCACACTGAGAAATTCCTCCTCTTTTTCTTTAGTTTAAATAGAGTAGGAATTAAAGTAGATTCAAAGTTTATCAACCTGCAAAACTGTCAAATCCATGTGAAACCAGCAACCTGCCAGTCAACTGGCCATAGCTGTAGCTACAGTAGATCCCATGGTATGCTGATGGAAGTCAGGTTATTAATTCTTACTGTCTGGGACTAAATCCAGCATGCTTTATTTTCTGCTTCCTTCAAGCTCTTTCTTGAACTTCCAGTAACAAGCTGAAGTAGCTTTCTTCATGTCTTGTGCACTTTTGCTTGCATACCTCCCCAGGAGATGATAAACTTATAGGAAGCCATGTGATTCAAATGTACATGCCTGTGGGTAAAACCCCTCTGAGGTTCTGCACAGGGCTTAAAGACAACTGCTGTAGTTTTGCTCAAGAAGAGCAGAAGGAGCTGAAGAAGGTAAAAGCTGAAATGGTATTAGCGAGTCTTCACAGAATGGACAGAAAAGTATACGGTGCAAGCAGAATTTTGTTCTGACTCAGCCTTCCGAGTTGATCTAGTTCACAAAAAAACATGCATTACAACATTTTAAGAAGTACAGCAAAGCCCATTTCTGCATTCTTGGGTGCTTCTGCTAAGTCCAAAGGGCAAAGTTGCTTCAGCATAGTCCATTGTTTGTTTTGGAATCTCAAAGATTAAAGATGTCTATAAGTGTTGTTAATTCTCATGGTTATTGTTAAATATTTCCTTTTATTATCTGTATAATAGCAGCTACAGTTTAAAAAAAAGACAAATTTAAAAAAAAAAAAAAAAAAAAAAAAAGGTGAGCTCTCAAGTGCACCCTCACTGTTTCCTGTCTCTGAACACAGGAATGTTCTGTGCGTGAGGAGACTCCGACTCACACGTCCCAAGAGGGCGGCCTGACCACCAGATTGCAAGCTGTTTTGGAGGCAGGCAGTCTCCACCCTTCCTATTGAAACTGTGCCATGCTGCAGAAAATAATTTGAGTTCATTGGCCCAGAGAAAGAGAAGGGGGGTGACAGCGAGTAGAGAAAGTGTAAGAAAAAGCATGACTGTACTGGTTAAGGCACCCATCTGACAGATAAAGCCTTAGATTCCCTTCCTGGCCTGCTTCTTAATACTTCATGTAAATAGTCACTGGATAAAATGCAGAAACAGATGTTTTGAATGCTGTACTCAGAGGTGCCTAATTTTTCCCATGCTCTATATAGGAAATCTAGACACAGAGCAAGAGGTTCTGAACTCCCCTCTAGGAATACAGTACCTTTCACTTGGGCACTGTGGGGTTGAAGTTCTGTGTAACTAATTCCCTTATTGGACCTGATCCTCAGGCTATCACCTCAGAAGTCTATTCCAGAGATTCACAGCCTCCATGATATTTCCATTCCCAGTGTATTTGGCACTGGTGGGTTTTTTTTTTATTCCTTCTTACAAGTGCTCCATTATTCCTCTGGCTCTTCTGGATAGCTTTAAAATGAAAAGCATCAAAAATCAGGTCAGACTTTATCTTTGACTAGGGTACATTTTTGTTTTGACCTGTTACAGAATGCAGCCATTTTCCCATTACAGAAGCTTGACTATGTTTTCAGATAACAAGCTCGATTGGAGTTGTTTTTCTAATCAAAAACATTTGTGATACAGTTTGGTGTTTTATGCATTTCCCCCAAACACTGCCTGGATTGGAATAAATACACACCCTTACAGATGAAGTTTTGGATTATGTTTGGAGAAAAACTGACTTTGAAAAATGTTTGAGGAAAATCACAGGAATCTTTCCCCCCTCCAGCCATTCCCCACCCTCCTTTTTTAACTAGAACATTCATGTAACCAATGTGAGCAATATGACCGGCTTTTTGGGGGTTCACTTTCTGACCTAAACTTCTACAGTTCTGCAGTGATTTCCTTAAACCTGACTGGTTTGGCATTCTGAGAGGGAGCACTGGGAAGGGGTATATGTGCAGTTCTTCATGACCAGATGTGTCTCACTGGTGTGAAGAGCACTTGGAAATGGGCTATGGTGGTGACATATGAGTTGCAGGACAGCAGTGAGGGCCAGAAGTGGCAGACTGATTTTCAAATACACTTATTTAAGAAATGATGTTTTATTTCTGATGAATTGAGGAATGGGTGAAATTTTTTTAAAGTATTTACAATTTGGATTGTGAATCAATAACATTGAATTGTATGTGTAGAGGTCAACCTCTCTCAGGTCTCTAAATACCTTAAAAGTCCTGTTTTTAACAGAGGAAAAACAGTGTGGGCTAGTATTGTGAGTTACCCAATTTGTTGGTTTCATCTGCCTTCTGGTGGACAGCTGTGTGTGTCTGGCACATTTGTAGGCAAGAAGGGTTCTAGGTGAGATTAGTAAATAGGAGCAGACAAGACAAAACGTTTCAACTTAGACGGATGTATAATAGGAATTTCAATATAACACCAAAACTTTTGGACCTAGTTTTCTCAGGAAGCTTTGGCAAAGGGCATTCAGTGCCCTTCAGAATCACCGTGCCTTGATAAAGTGGCCTGAATGTGTGCTGCCAGCCTTGAGCAGGCTTATTCTTTGCTGGCCCAGTGCTGTAAGGTGCCTCATTACACTCTTTGTTTGAATGTTTCTAGTGGTGGTGACAGATGTTTCATTGAGTTGTAGAAAGTGAGCTTGGGCTGGTGCTTCAGGAAGCATTTTTGAGGTGGTGAGAAGAGCTACTAGCACAGGAAAAATTGGCTACAGAAGAGTTTTCTGTAATGCCAGAGCATTTTCTCTTTTGGCCAGGCCACAGCATCTCATCTGATCACTGGGCTTGCCAAGACACAGAGGAAAGAATTTGACTTCAGTGGTTCACAAATTACACAGGTGCCAGTATGTCCTTTCCAGTCCTTGTTCTGGAAGCAACTCCTCCATCTCCAGTTACACATGAGCACTCTAACATGCTTTATTACTTTCTCAAGCTGCAGCATATTTCCCAGGTTAATTTGTATCATTTTCCTGGATTGAACCCGGTTCCAAACATAATAGTATGCTGGCTTTAGCCCCGTTCAGCATTCAGCTTGAGAAGAAATTATGGGCATATGAAGGGTTTCTCTTCGAGCCAGGTCTTACGAGCTCTCAGCGATCCCTTCATACCCGAGATAGCCCAGCTACCCAGATGGCACAAAAGTAGCAGGATGGCTTCTGTGGCAGTGTTTGAAACAGAAAAAGGTTTAATAAGAAACAAAATAACAAAGCTCTTAACAGAGAAAAGCTATGCTAGGGCAAGAGATGTTTGCTTTTGCTAAGTACTCTACAAAAGTGATTATCTCCTTTGTTTTCTTCTTTTTCTACCCAATGACTTAGGCAGGGAGCTCTTGGCCTCTGTCCAATCAGGCAGCCCCAGGTTTAAGGTGAAGTCCAAAAGGTCTTATGAGGTGTCTTTGTACCAAATTCGGAGAGACATTACTGGGGTCTTTGCCTTATTTAGCAGACAAAGAATTTTTGAAAATTCACTTGTAATTTAGTCACCCCGTCAACAAGGGGCACACTCCTACAGGCATGGGCAGTGGAAGAGGGCAGGCTGGGGCCTTGTTTTGGTTACAAGATCTAGGCAAACAACTGAGTGTTTTTTTGAACATTTGTACAATAAAAAGTATGACTAGGGAAAGGTAACTCACAACAGATGTGGTTCCAGAGGTCTGAAATCCGGTCAGAGAGAAGGAAGGAAGGAAGGAAAAAAGAGATATGTTTCCAGGTGCATTTCAAAGTCTCCACTGTCACACATGGATGGTGAAACTCTAATTGGAGATTTAAAGATACCTGGGGTCAGGAATAAATGGCACCAAGAATATTTTTGTTTTCCACTATATACAGGGATGCAAGAGAAGCATTATTTACAGCTGTACCAGGTAGACAGAGTTTTATGTTGTTTCACCCCAAAATATAAAAACAAATCATGATCTGAAAAAACACAGTCACTCTGGAGGAGGAGACAGTAGCTGTTTCATTGCACAGAGATTAACACTATAAAACAGGACAGACACCAGAAACCTCCCCTTATCCTGCATAAACACAAACAGTTTAAGAACATAATATAGTTAACTAGCTTTGAATTTTAGAGATATACTAAATTCAGTACTTCTAGATTTGTGGGAAATGTCCTGGGAATATTACAAAGATCACGTGTCCAATTGGTAATTTTATTTCTGGTTTGAAGGGCTCCATATCCAACAGCATGGGCACAACTTTACGATGAAGTGAAGAATTTTAACAAGCCTTTCTGGATTCCAAGTTTGCCTTGCTCTTTTATCAAAGGGCTCAGCAGAGCTTATGCTACCTAGCTGTGAACTGTAACAGTAGCAAATGAAGAAGATAGTGAAGATTTATATAGCTTTATATTTAATATGGAGAGTTTCTAGAAGGAGTCTGTAAGTAGGGACTGTTGCCCAGGCTCCAAGCTTGGCCAAGCAGTTCTTGGCAGGCTTCAGAGAGGGTGGTGAAAATGCAGCTTTAAGCCATCCTTACATCATCCTAGGGCTGTCTCCCTGCCAGTGTAGTCCCTTGTGTAAACTGTAACACCAGCAGAGCTACTGAATTTTGCAGGAGCTACCACTGTACCAAATAAACTACTCTGGTAACTGGGAATCCATGAGAAATAGGCTTGGCCCAGCCATTTCTAACTGTATGCCTTTCACAAGGACTCAGGGAAGGAAGAGCCATTGCAGTCTCGGCAGAGGCTGCAAACCAGCTGAGGCTTTGTCATATTGCACTGGCTGATGTGCAAGTAGCTAGCTGAGCTGCCTCGTAGACTCCATTGCAGTGATAATGTAGCAAAAAACCAGCTTTCAGTGAGTGGAGGATCTGGCCTGGTTTTGCCTGTGTGTGCGTATGCAGATGCATGTGATGTCAGTGAACGTCCCCTGCTCCTTGCAAAGGTCACTTTGTCTGAGATTTTTCATTTGCTTCAGAATAAAGCAGCCTTGAGAATGTAATGAAGGAAATGAGGTCTGAAATTTGTTTCCTAACATCCATGAATTGCAGCACAAAGCTAGGGGGAAAGCATTCAAATCCCTCTCTGCCCTCTTGGATAGAATTCTGTTTGTAGCTCTGTAATAATCAGCAGACATCAGTGTCTGCTACAAGTGAGTATTTTTGGTACCTAATTGGCACTTAGATCCTAATGTGATAGGAGCTTTAGAAATAGCTAAAGCAGATAAATATTGCTTCTTTCCCTGTGTGTATGTCTGTATCGTCTGTGTGAAGCTGTGTATTAATGTGAAAAATTCCCTGTTGATTTTAATGGAATGCATCTCTCTGTAGAGAATTTGCTTCTTTCAAAGCTACTGTAATGTATAGAAGGGATAAATTTTTTGTGCGTGCTGTGAACATCTAGAAAAAATTCCTGAATTATTATTTGTGCAGAAACTGTGAATGCTTCCAGCTTGCAAATGAAGTCAAACCCTTGTTAATGTTTACAGTAAAACAGCTGTTCTCAGCATTTCTCCCTGAGCCTCAGCTACTTTAGCTCTATCATACTCAGCCTTACATCATAGCAGCTGCAATAATAAGAGGCTGAAAGAGGTCAGAAGCAGCCAGTCCTGCTAAACCACACCTTTGTTTAAAAGAGATTTTGGATTGTAAAATATCTCAGTTGCTAAATTTTTCAGCCTGACTGGACTCCATGCATGGGCTGGGTCTTCAAAGACGTAGCTCACCAAAAGCACATAGTACTGCAGAGTGAGGCAGAACACAGGCTCTTTATACATTTTCCTGGGAAACTTTCTGTAGATCCAGACTGGGAAATGTTCCAAGGCTTCACAGAACTAAAGATAACAGTAATAAAAAATTGGACTGGAGCACACCGACTTTTAAATGAAATAGCTGAGCCTAGTATAATTGCATGGCAAAGCCTTCATAATTTCTGCAGCAAGACTTTACTAATTTACACAAATAAAAGTAAGATCACCACAGATTTCTGAATTTTAACAATTGGCAGATATGAAAACAAACAACAGGAAAAGAAAAAAGCATCAGCATGTATGTTGCTTTCAAGACTATAATTTCTTTGTAAATATTTGTGATTGCTCAAATAATAAATGCTACTAGATATATTTAATAAAAATAATTAGGTGTTAGCAGACTGTAAAATAGACCATTGTCCTGCTCAGTCTTCTTTTCAGAAAAGAGGGGGCATAATTTTTGTGCTAAGTATGAAGCGTATGGTCTATTGAGTTTCTGCAGTGTCTACATTGTAGAAATACATGAATAAATAGGAATTTAAAGTAAATTTAAGAACATTTCAACGTTAGATGTCCTACATGTGATTTACTGAAACCTTTTCTGCTCAGTAGCAGAGACTGGTGGTTTTTAACACATAAGAGAAAATGTGTTCATTGCTGCTTTATTGCATTACATAGGAATTGGATAAAAAAAGTCATTTTTATTTTACTGGCAATAAAAATTTGAAAATCAAAATAAGAAGAAGATAGGATTTGTACAGTTGAAAAAAATTCCAAATAAATTTATAGGTACAAGGGGTTATTTTAACAGCATTTTCACAGTTAAACTCCAAAATTAATTTCTACTCAAGTTAAGTTTTAATCAAGTGTGAACATTGCACTCACATGACAAATACCAGCTGTGACACCAACAGCAACCTTTACTAGTCTTGTGATTCACAGGGTGATGTCACAGACTGCGAGATTATGTCACTGATGTCCTAGATTATGACAATAGATTGGGATAGAGGGTCACAGCTGGACTGTTACTGAGTTTAGCAGATTCCACAGCGTGTTGCCATCAAAAGGACTTAACAAGAAATTCCAGGAAAGAGAAGAAGTAAGCAAAAGAGGCCGCACAGAAGAATTTGTAGCTTTCATTGATACAGGTGCTTCTAGTTGATACTAGATACTTTTAATTCAGAGGGACTGCAAATTCTATTGACACGTTGTAAAGATGGTGTAAAGTGGAAATTACTGTGTCAAAATTGTAATAATTCGGACCATAGTTTCAGTAATGACTCATAATGATGATGAATTTCTTGCCTTGAAATAATTCTTTGAGATTCTTGTGATTTCAGGTTGTGGTTGTATGAGGTACTGACCAGCAAAATAAAATACATACCCGTTCTTAAAGAGTGTAGAGGCTAAATGTACAAGGACTATGAAAGGCAATAACCTGAGATGTAATATTCAAGCAAATTATTCAAAGTAACCACGGTATAAATGGTTACTCCATGCTTTTATCAGAAAATCCTGTACTGTCTGGGGAAAAACTGAGGAATCCCAGCCCCCAAAAAAGCAATTTTATGTATGTTCATACATATATGTTATGTATACATCTATAAGTACATATATATTTTGTATACATAATTTAACACAGGGTGCTTTTAAAATATGCACATATCAATGACATAAACCTTTTGTGACTACACACCCGAGCTAAATATTACTTAGCTGTGTGCATTTTTCTTTGAGTTTCACTGGTGCATTCAGAGCATGACCAGTTTGTTTCTTTTGGCATAAATCGTCACATGAACCCCTGAATAAAAATATTGCTTCTACTCTGTCATATAGAGAGTATATATTCTGACTCTCGCTCTAGGTACAAATGTGTCTGTCACATTTGAACAGGCAACAATTCAATACATGTTTCTGCTGTCAGAAATGCAGCAGTTAAACCCTAAATAATATCTATAGGTTTAAGATCCAAGTACTTTACAAGAAATCTATATGCAGTTATCTTTCCACATTTCCTCTCTATCCCCTATCATAGACTATGGAAGATAATTTAAGAGCTTTAGTATGTATGCTCATTATCTCCATTTTCAGGTAAGTGGAGCAAACAACCTCACCCTAGCAGATTAGCAGCAAAATAGTACACATTCCTCTATGCTAAATGAATGAAGAAAGCAGGACTGAGTCAGAATGGGGGCAGAGGGAGAGAGACTGGAGGATTTTTTAAAAGAGTTTTCTGAATAATCAGGAGATCCAGTGAGACAAACAGAATATGTAGAGAACAAGCCAGAATTATCAAATTACCATGACAACCATAGGCAAGAACCCAGAGAGAATCAGGTAAAGATATTACAGGAGAATTACAATTAACTTCACATTTATTAATTTTTTAAAAAAATAATAATCCCAAGCAATCAGGAAGAAATATTTCCTTTGGCCTAGCTCATTGTGATGCAAAGGCTTGTGAAATACAGCCTTGTTTGTAATTTTGAAATTGCTTTGTAAATGTATTCAAGTAACTTTTATCTTGATTTGAATATGCTGATTGTTTTAACCGTCAGAATCTGATGTCAGGTACAAAACTCAGAATCACATATGCTTTAATTTGCTTGAAAATATAAACACTAAAGAGAATTCAGAAAAGGTAGGGGGGTGTGTGGGTATGTGTGTGTACACACACTAATAGTATGTATTTCTCTGTTACTCCTTTAAAATTCTCTCTTGTATGTTTTTTAAATGCCTACTTTCCTCATTCAAATCTTTGATTAACACATTCACTACCAAAAAGCTTTAAAACTGAATACAGTAAAAAAATAAATAAAACCAAAGTGGAGTGAAAGTCAAATAAGTAAGAGTGGTGATGTTTATTTTATAAAGCTACAGGGTAACCAGCAGGTGGTTAACCAGATTATCTGTTGACTATGGCTTGAAATTCTGTTTTAATGTTTCATTTAATATAACACTGTTCACATATATTGGAAAGATAGAAGTATATAGTTCTGAAAGGCAGAGCCCCATGTTTAGAGAAGGAAGGGAGGATTTGTTCACATGAGGGTGGTTGGCTTTTCCCCCCAGCTTTGAACAAAGCTCTCAGACTGTTAACACTCGAATATACAAACAAAATTCCCCCAGTGCTTTGTCTTCCCTGTTTTGTGCTACTATCTGGATGCATATTGCAATTTTACATGTGTCTGTAAACATAGATGCATGCCCATATAGATGTTTTAAAATGCTGCTCTGAAGTTTGCTGCGTGGTCAGGGAGAGCAGTGATGCACTCCATTGTTCCCTGCTATGATGTCATGCTCAGCCTTCGCCTTGGTTAAACAGAATTCAGTTTGCTGGACTGCAGCAAAATGTCTTTAGGGAAGACCAATCTATTGCTGTAGCAGAGATGGAAAGAAATAACGTGAAAAACAACAAAAAAAGACAATGCAGGGAAATTAGTATAAATTCTGACTAAAATATTTGCTGCCTATATTTTTCTCTACACCTTTACATAAGAAGATATGCACACTCATCTATACACACACCCAAACTGTGTATAGCTCAGAGGTGTGTTTCTTTTAATCTTGGGAACTAGGACAAGCCGAGATTCACTCTCAGGACTTGCATCATCACTAAGATTGCTCTTAAACATGCAGTCTTATATCACACTGTTCATTCTTTTTACTCAGACTAACCACACGTGGAGTGCACATAATGGGTCTAATCCTGCTAGCTGTCCACTGATGTTAATGAGAGCTAAAGACATCGGGCATGCTACAACATCCGGTGGTAAATGAATTCATTTCCACAGCATCTGAAAACCCTGTGTGGGGATAGTGAGGGGAAGAAAGAGGATGGCCTTTTAATTATGTTGGTAGATCCTGAGCTAGAAGAGAAATCTGAAGGGACTGAGTGGGGAGAAGG
>VWZP01000992.1:110353-271313 GCA_013396995.1 Dicaeum eximium | reverse complement strand
CCACCCCACAACAAAAAAAAAAAAAAAAAAAAAAAAAAAAAAAAAAAAGGAAAAAAAAAAGAAAAAAAAAAAAAAAGTAGCAACCTGGGGCCAGTCCTTCCCGAATAGGGACAGTTGGCAGGTATGTGTTAATCTTGTTCCCAGCACTTCGGCGGAGCCACGCACAGAGGCTCACCCTGTCCTTTCAAATCAGCGCTTCCTGTCCTTCAAGAGTTAACCTTCGCTAAAACATTTATTTCTCCATCTCAGAGAGAAAAAAAAAAAAAACCCACACACACACACACACACACGAAAAAACCCAAGCCAACAAAAAAACCCCCAAAACCCAAAAAAACCCCAAACCCAAACCTGCAGAGCTGAGAGGCTGCAGATCACAAGGCCATTCTGATAGCCTCCTGTCCCCATGGCAACAGCAACGGCATTTATCAGTTCCTTATGAGAGCAGGCACAGCAAATCTGCATTGCACATGGCAGCCTTCCAGCCTTTCAAATGAAAGAGCACTTTGAACTGCTGCCAAGTGTGGAAGGAGCAGAGCTGTCAGGACTGCTTAATGCTGGCAGTTTGTACTTGGGAGCCTTTCAGTTCCCAGAATCCTTCAGCATGGCAGCCTGCCAGGTACTTAGCGGAAGCTAAAAACTAACCCCCAGACCATTCACTGCAGTGCACTCAAAATTTTCCACATGTACCATGTCACAAGTGCAGACTGTACAATGAAAGCAAACGCCTTCTGCTTGGGATTCTAATTTTATTAATAATCTGGGAGAAAGCAATCAGAGATTAACTGTTTGACAGCACTACGGTATAGCCACTGTTTAGAACTCGGGGTGTGTATGTCAAATGTGTATTTCATCCCTTAGAAATAGAATTAACTCAGACAACAGGGGCTGCACAGCCCTAAATCTACATGCAGTACCTGAATATGGGGAGATTGGTGTTAGCAGAAGGGAGAGGATGGTTATTTACAGTGGAGTGTTTTTTAGCAGTCATTATCAAACGCATAGCAGTGAAATGTGAAACAGAAAAATAAGACAGTATTGCTGGCTGGTAACTATTTTTTCCCCCTACCCTCTGCATTTTGATGACACTGTGAGAATCTCGGAAACTGACTGATGAGTGTAGCAGAGATACATGGCTCTTGGTGGGTTTCCTTTCAGTGGAGAGTTTTCATGTGAACTTTTTATTGTTTTGCATTACCCAAAGCACAAGGGCTTCTACTGGCAGAGGAAACAAATTGGCACAGTTCTGCTTTTTTTTTTTTTTTTTTTTTAATCTGCACTGAGATCAAGGGCAAGGGCTTCATTTTCCAGCACTAGTCATAAGCCTTTAGCACAAATAGAATGAAAATTGTCTGTCGCTCAGGCAGTTGGACAGGGTTCAGGAAAACTATGTCTGGCACTAATTCCAAAGGGAGGAAGGTTTGGTTCAATCCAGCATCATTAATTTCAGTAAACTGTTTTCACTAGTCTATATCCCACTGTTCAAGAGCTGTTTATTATCTTTTACTAAATAATGTCTTTTGGAGAACAGAGTAATGAAAAATACCTGATATTAGTTACATTCATATGTATACTCTCACATGTATATATACACATAAATAGATATAGTATGTGAGGATGTATTCTCGTTTTTTTTACTTTTCTGTTTTTCTAAACAATTGCTTGTTTCTTACCTTGCCTTCCCATTACAAAATACATTTATAATGCCAAATAGAAAATAGTAAAAATAGCCCAGAAGGCAAAAGAGAGAGAGAGAGAGAGATATGAAAAACCTTGGAGCAAAGACAATCTCCACAAATTTTTGAGTTTCACCAAAAAAACCCAAGGAAATGTAGAGCCTCTTTTTTGCCTTGCAGCTATCTTTGGCTGCTGCTTGAAGATTTGACTTAATTCACCCAGGCAGAAGTGTCTAAAAGTAATATACCAAGACAGTTAATTCTGGCACTTAGTCTCCCTTAGGAATTTTACCAACAGTCTTTGTAAAGAAAGTAAATTATCTTTTTTTTCCTCTTGGTTTCTCCCCATGGCTCATCTTGATATGTGCTAATAAAAGAAACTGCCCCACCCCCACCTCTATTCTCACCATTATCCTCTGTCCATATCATCCTTCTTTCAAGAACAATATTAATCAGCATTTGTAACATGGTCTTGGAGCAAAAGTGGGTTTGGTCTTTTCAGACGGCCTAGTTAGAGAGGAAAAGGAGGTTATGCTGAGAGAAATAAGATAATGTCAGAGTCTCTCCTTTTCTTTTCTTTTCTTTTCTTCTTTTTTCTTTTCTTTTCTTTTCTTTTCTTTTCTTTTCTTTTCTTTTCTTTTCTTTTCTTTTCTTTTCTTTTCTTTTCTTTTCTTTTCTTTTCTTTTCTTTTCTTTTCTTTTCTTTTCTTTTCTTTTCTTCTTTTTCTTCCCCCCTTTCCCACCTCCCTCATTTTTTGGAAAACACAGTAAAGTTTTGTTCAGTTCTCAAGTGTTATTAATCACTGGTGGAGGCCAAAAGCAGGGATATTTTTCTTGGCAGCACGTTTTGATAAACAATCTGTGTATGGGGTGAAGGGAGGGAGGAGCCTGTCTTGCTGGTAACTAAGCTAATGTTTGGCAGATTCTTAGCTGTCACGAAAGTGCAAGTGGCTCTCAGTGGGAATAGCCTTAAAAAATGTACCAATTCAGTTGATTCATTGTTGTTGATTGTTTACTACGTCCACAGGATGTAAGATGAAAACAGTCCAGGAAAAAGTAAAAATAACAACAACGGAGGCCCCAGCTTTGCATATCCCAGGCTAAAACGCACTGCCCAGTCGCTAGTCCCTTGCGGAGTGAGCAGAATTAATTACAGGTGTCTTATTTTGCACTGTAAGGTTTGGCAAAGGTTAATGTGTGGAAATCTAAGCTCCCAGGCAGGTTTTCAAACGTTAAAGCCAGCTGTAGGAAAATGGGTGTGGGGTGGGTCTCAAAGAGGGACCTTCAGTGCTTCCCGGGCAGAAGCGAGGGGCTGCCGGGGCCTCGGGGAGCTGCCGCGGCTGCAGGCGGGGGGCGGCGGCCCGGCTGCGGGCAGGGCAGGGCTGGACAGGGCAGGGCAGGGCTGGGCAGGGCAGGGCAGGGCTGGACAGGGCAGGGCAGGGCTGGGCAGGGCAGGGCAGGGCTGGGCAGGGCAGGGCTGCAGGGCTGGGCAGGGCAGGGCAGGGCTGGACAGGGCAGGGCTGGGCTGGGCAGGGCAGGGCTGGGCAGGGCAGGGCAGGGCTGGGCAGGGCAGGGCAGGGCAGCCCCCGCCCCTCTGTGCCCTCGGCCCCGCGCTCCAGCACCGCTCTGGGAATGGGACCGGGAAGAGCAGAGGAAATGAGAGGCAACGTCCCTTAAGAAATGTGTCTTAAGAAGAGTTCCTAGGTGGGAACGTAATAAACTCTCTATGTCAGGAAGGCTCACTACCTGAAAAATGGTAGGAAAAAACCAGAATTATAATGAGATGAGAACTGAAATGATAAACAGAAACATGTAACTACTCCTATTCTTTGTAACTGAGTGTTTTGACACTTCCTGGCAGCTTCGAGTAGAAGACAATGTTGTTTAACTTTTAATTTGACAAAATTATGCAACTTCTTCCTGAAGTGTTTGTGTTTTGATTTGCTGAACACACTCTCTTTACCACCAAGTGCTCTGTTCACTGCTAATCTCTGCATTGTTTTGAATCCAGTCATTTGATTGTGACGGATTTTATTTGCTATTCTGAGGTAAATCCATGTAAATTATACTTTCTGGAGTGCGCTACCCTTCTCGTTCTTGTATTCTTTTCCAGCTGTAGCTGCTGTTTTGATCAGTAAAGAAAGAGCCATTTCTGTAAGTGAGTGCCTACAGAAGAGCCAAAGAGCCAGCTGCTCTGATGGCTGCAGCGATCAGTGCCAAAACTTTGCAAAGCAAGCAGGAAAGAGTTAAACATATTCCCAGGCTGTGAGCATTTAGAGCCAGACCAGACTGTTCTTTCCCAAGCTGCTGGGATCATGGGCTCCTAATTATTATCGCTTGCAAACTTTGGGGCTGTCCTATATTCTGCATAATTAACACTGGAGTGCTGATCGATAATCACAGTACTCCTCTCATCCAGATGTACAGTAACCCTCCTGTTTTGGGAGCTCATGTCTGGCAATGGCACAGGCAGTGCCTGGGGTGCAGCCAGGCCACCTGGGTTTTGTCGCTTTGTCCTTCATGGTGTGTTGCACCCTCTGCTTTCCATACCTGCTGTTGGCTCGAGGAAAGGTAGTGGCCAGCTCCTACACACTGCATTTTGTATGATCATTTTGATTCCTTCATTTAAATCGATGCTTCACCTGCTGTTTTATTGTTACACAGACACATATGTGCATGCGTGTACTTTCAAATAAAGATAGGTAATAGGAATAAAGGGAAAGGGATTATCAGATGGCAGTACTTATCCTAGGACTGAAAGGAAGGAATTAGTAGATTTCACTTCTGATTGTGAAAATTATAGTCCTTGTCCCTTGGGACTACTGGCAGGTCATAAACTTTGGGCAATCTCTGCAGAATCCCTAATGCTGCGTCCACAGTGCTGACTTGTGTTCCTGCACAAAAAGCAGTAGCTGGGCAGCAATTGTTCACAGCCACAGCTCCATTCTTCCTTGCACTCCCCTTCATCTCCCTAAACAATCTACTGTTTGGGGGATTCTTATGCTATTTTTTGTTTGCTTGCTTCTTTCTTTCAGTTAGCCAGATTAGACACCTGAATTGATTAATTGTTTGGGTTTCCTCTTTGCTTCCTTCAAAAGTAATATTAATTCCTGGATTATTTGAGAGCTAAATAAACACCAGACATGTTTAGTATAAATCCAGCAAAACCAATCTGGATTGCTCCTGTCCCATCACTCGCATGGCAAAGAGAAAAGGCAGAAGGTGAACAGGAAATCTTGCTGCTACCCTTACAAGGACAGTGCTGCCGTAGATGGGAAGCTTGTTACATTGCTACCATTCAATCTATTTTTCCCTACCCAGATTAGATTGATTCTGACAAGTCGTTCCCTGTGAAGGTGCCACAGCGTGGCATTTATTTGCATTTACACTGCAGTTCTCTTCATCAATCAGCTTTGCAGAGATCACTGCTGCTGCTGGCCATATTGTTGCTGTGCTGACACTCCATCCTTAAGTGCTGCTTGCGTAATGGTACAGTACGTGCCCATGACCAAAGTTTAAATCAAAGTTTAATCATTACAGAAAGACAAACATATTTCTGCAACTGTGTATCCTGCAAGTAAGAGTAAAGGCAGTTTGGTCGGGTCACAGATGCTAATCTCTCTTTTTCTATTCCCAAACTATAAAGGGAGTTGACAGCACCTGTAAGTGGTTTTCTGAAGCTAGATTATATCTAAGGTGATTATAATTTACACCCACTATAAAGACTGCTCTTGTGAGCCAAGAAGTCTGTTCCTGTGAGGTGAGTTTACCAAAAAAGGGCTTTCTTGCAGGAGGATTCAGTGGATCGAGGATCCAGGGTGAGGTGTAGTTCAAGCACATGGAGTGCCTTGTCATGTGTTGGATTTGTGTAACCCGGGGATGGAAATACAAGCAGGATATGCTGCAGTTCTGCATTCCCAGACATGCGGGATGAAGGGAAAGCTTCAGGTCTTTCAACCCAAGTTTTTTAAGCAGAGACTGACCTTTTACCACAGCCCAGTTCTGCTCCTCATATGAAGATCAACATGAGGCAGTAAAAGGATAGGAAAGGAGCTGACATTCCAGTATGAATCAGAGGGAACACATGCTTATTTAGTCAAGTAAAGACATATTAATGTAGAAATCCTGCAGCCATCACTAAATCACTGTGGCTGGAAGCAAAGACTTTTACTTTGACCAGCTTTCATCTGTCATACTTCTGTGAAGCTTCTGTAATGTCCACAGCTTAGGTGTGAAATTTCTAAGTGTGAAATCCACTCCCCTTCAGCACATCTTCTTCAGCCAATTTGCGTACAGGAGACTCACATAATTCAAAGACTTTTCTATCTCTAACTTACTGCTTCTACAAGGTTCCCCTGAAAAAGAGTCACTTTGTCACAATTGATTTTCTAACTGTATTTTATCTGGTCCTCCCATTTCTACCTTTAATGTGTGCATTTCATTAAGCCTTCTCTATAAAATAATTCCACACATATATGATCAAAATCATTTGCCAGCTTTATAGATTAGAACCAGACACATATAAAATGCTTTAGACAACTAAAATGGAAATGACACGTATTGGTGATATGAAATGAAATATTTAAAGGAACTTTTTTTGCCGTGTGAGTTCCAAAACGTTATTAATCGAATAGAAAGTATTTTTCTCTGTCGGTGCTGCATGGCTGCTGAGCGTGCCGGTGTAAGGGAGCCGTGGCACCCCGCCATAGAAACACTAAGTCCGTTTAAAGCACAGAGGGAAACCTGCAATGGACGGGGATTTCGGCGTTTCTAGCAACAAAAGAATCAGGAAGAGGTACTGAAAGAGAGAAATCCGTCCAACACAGCCTAGCTGGGAGAGGTTCCGCGTTCGCCGAGCGTGCGAGCGCTTTACCCCCCGCCCTCCCCCGCTGCGCGCTGTCTCCGCGGGCACCGTGCGGCCGCTGCGCGCCACTGACGCGGTGCCGGTGGCCGCCCGCGCTGGGTCCCGGCCGAACCGCGTCTCCGCAGTGACACTTTGTTATTCTTTGGACGCAGGTAGCGATGTCGATGTTTGCAAAAACAGCCGCCGACTGCAACGAGAGCAAAAGCGGGTTCTGCAGAGCCCCTCCTGGCCAGCACGGGCACCGGCGTGGCCGCGGGGCCGGGCGGGGAGCGGGCAAGTTCGGGGATCGCGGGCGGGAGAAGGCAAGCTTCGGCGGGGGGGGGTTATTTTGTTTTCCTCCCAGTGAAATGAATTCTTGGCTTATTTGCATGAACCGAGGTTGCTTTGAGTAACTTGGCTGTTAACAGTGTTATGTAAATGTTAGCTAGCTATTTAAAGGGGGAAATAGAAGAAAAAGGAAAAAAAAAAAAAAAAAGCCGTGTGTTCTCACAACGCCGGGGAAATCCTATGTCCCTTTGCATTAGCCAGATGAGATCACAGCGATTACTCACCTGCCTGGTCTCTCCTACACCCTTGAGCAATGCACAGCACTATCTTTCCCAGCCCAGCCTTAAACACTTGGCAAACATGGCTGGTTTAAACAAATGAAAAGTGGAAGAGCTTCTGATGCAGTCACAGGCTTACAAAAACTGTGTCATTCTGTCACTGGGATCACTGAAAGAGAAACACGAAATCGGATATTAAGGCGGGATCCCCCATTTGCCTCAGCAGCCGGAGCGCACGGGAATCCCACCGACAGTCGCGGTGGCAGAAAGCCGCGCAGCCGTCACGGAAGCAAAGCGGGGCGAACCGCGGGTTTACAAAATCCCGAAAGCGACACATCTGAACTTAGAAAGCGCAGTCAGGGAAAAAAACCACAACCAACCAAACAAAAAGAACCCCACCACCCACCACCACCACGGCGACGACGACTGTGCATGCGCGCCCTGGCCGCGGTGCCGCGGCGGGGGGCCGGCAGCGCGGCCGGGGAGGAGGGCGAGGGCGCGATCTGGCGTTCAAGTTTCCAAACATAGCCGGCAGCGCAGGCTGCCCGCGCCCCGCCAAGCTCCAGCTGCGGCCGCGCCGGGGANGGCCGGGGGGAGGGGAGCGGGGCGCGGGCGCTCGGCGGTGACGCGGGGCCCCGCCCGGGTGCAGCCGAGCCGGGAGCACGGCGCGGAGAAGGGGAGGGGCGTCGCGGCGCGGGGGGAGCGCGGCGCGGCGGAGGGGGCGCGCAGCCACACGCGGCGGCGCGCAGCACCCCGCGCTCGGACTGCGAGTAGCGGCGAGGATGTGAGTGAGGAGCAGGCGGCGGCGCTCGCCACGCTGCTGCCGCCGCCGCTGCTGCTCCCGGACTGCCGCAGCTCCGCCGGCGCTCAGGGAAGCCGCCGCTACCGGGACCGAACGGCTCCGTGCGGGTGCCCCTGTCTTGCTCACGGCGGTGGATCGGCACGTACCGAACTGCAAGCTCACGAGGCAGCCGTGGCGGGTGGAAGGTGACCCCCCCCATCTTCCTCCGTGCACCTCCGCCTCCTCCCGGAGGAGGAGCAGCAGCAAGCGGAGAGCTAGAGAACGCAGGGAAACAGGAGCGGCTAGAAGGCGACCCCCACCCAGCCAGCCCCCCGGAGGAGCGGTGGAAGCGTTTCCCACCCCAACGGGGCAGCAGCGGCAGGACCAGGTAGAAGAAGCCGCCTTCGGCAGCAGGAGCGAACTAAAAGCAGGCGATCCCCCTTGCTGAAACGGGCGACAGGATCAGGTACGGAGAGCCACCCCCCCTGCAGCCCGGGGGGGAAGACTGAGCCAGCCCCTAGCCCGGCGGCAGCGGCAGCAGCTCCCCAGCCAGCAGCACCATGTCCGCCGCGCAGGTGTCCTCGTCGCGGAGGCAGTCATGCTACCTATGCGATCTGCCCCGCATGCCCTGGGCCATGATCTGGGACTTCACGGAGCCCGTCTGCCGGGGCTGCGTTAATTACGAGGGCGCCGACCGCATCGAGTTCGTGATCGAGACGGCCCGGCAGTTGAAGCGGGCGCACGGCTGCTTCCAGGACGGTCGCTCCCCGGGCCCCCCGCCGCCGGTCGGCGTGAAGGCAGTGACGCTCTCCGCCAAAGAAGCGGCGGCGGCGGCGGCCCAGCAGCAGCTCAACCATGTGGATGCCACCTCCAAGGCGGCCTCGGCGGGGCTGACCCAGTCCAGCCTGGACCGCTACGGGCTCAGCGCGGCCGCGGCGGAACAGCGCAGCCGCTTCGAGTACCCGCCGCCGCCGGGCAGCCTGGGCAGCAGCCATGGCGCCCGCCTGCCCAACGGACTGGGGGGGCCCAATGGCTTCCCCAAGCAGCCTGAGGACGGGCCGCCAGAGCTGAACCGGCAGAGCCCCAACTCCTCCTCCTCCTCTTCCTCCTCCCGTCGCGGGGCGCACGGGGGGCTTGTGTCTGGCTTGCCCCCGGGGGCCGCCGGCGCTCAGATGAACGTGCCCCCCAACCTGCTGCCGCAGACGCTGCTGAACGGCCCCGCCGCCTCCGGCGTGGCGCTGCCTCCGCCGCACGGGGGCCTGAGCGGCCGCGGCGGCGGAGGTCCCCCCGCTCCCTCCGCCTCTTCCCAAGGGGGCACCTGCGGCGGCGGTGCCGGCGGAGGTGGCGGCTCGTCCTCCGAGGCCTGCGGCAAGCGGCCGGGCTCGGTATCCAGCAGCGACCAAGAGCGGGAGCTGAAGGAGAAGCAGCGCAACGCGGAGGCGCTGGCCGAGCTCAGCGAGAGTTTGCGGAATCGGGCCGAGGAGTGGGCCAGCAAGCCCAAGATCGTGAGGGACACGCTGCTCACTCTGGCCGGCTGCACCCCCTACGAGGTGCGCTTCAAGAAGGATCACGCCCTGCTGGGCCGCGTCTTTGCCTTCGACGCCGTCTCCAAGCCGGGCATGGACTATGAGCTGAAGCTCTTCATCGAATACCCCAGCGGCTCCGGCACCGTCTTCTCCAGCGCCTCCGGCGTGGCCAAGCAGATGTACCAGGACTGTATGAAGGACTTCGGCCGCGGCCTCTCCTCGGGCTTCAAGTACCTGGAGTACGAGAAGAAGCACGGCTCTGGCGACTGGCGGCTCCTGGGAGACCTGCTGCCCGAGTCTGTGCGCTTCTTCAAGGAGCTGGTGGGCGCCGACATGCTGCCGCAGCCCTACCTGGACGCCAGCTGCCCCATGCTGCCCACGGCGCTGGTGAGTCTCCCGCGGCCGGGCGCCGGGGCCGGCGGGGCGCAGGGCACGGCCGCCGCCTCTAGGGGACCTGGCGGCGGCGGCGGCGGCGGCGGCGGCGGGGCGATGCGCAAGAGGAAAGCCTCTCCTGAACCCTCGGACTCGGCCGAGGGGGCTCTGAAGCTCAGCGACGAGCAGCAGCGGCAGCAGTGGATGGCCAGCCAGAGCGAAGCGCTCAAGCTCACCATGTCGGCCGGGGGCTTCGGGGCGGTGCACGGCGGAGGCCCCCCGCCGCCGCCTCCTCTCGGGCCTCACTCCAACCGGACCACGCCACCCGAGTCCGCCCCCCAGAACGGACAGTCCCCCATGGCCGCGCTCATGTCAGTGGCCGACACGCTGGGCAATGCCCACTCGCCCAAGGACGGCAGCTCGGTGCACTCCACCACGTCCACCCGCAGGAACAGCAGCAGCCCCGTGTCGCCGGCCTCGGTGCCGGGCCAGCGCCGTCTGGCCTCCCGCAACGGGGACATGAACCTGCAAGTGGCCCCTCCTCCCCCCAGCACCCACCCCGCCATGGACCAAGTGCACCCCCAAAACATTCCGGACTCCCCCATGGCCAACAGCGGGCCCCTGTGCTGCACCATTTGCCACGAACGCTTGGAGGACACCCACTTTGTTCAGTGCCCCTCTGTGCCCAGCCACAAGTTCTGCTTCCCTTGTTCCAGAGAGAGCATCAAGGCCCAAGGGGCGACTGGCGAAGTCTACTGCCCCAGTGGAGAGAAATGCCCCCTAGTCGGTTCCAATGTGCCTTGGGCATTTATGCAGGGCGAGATCGCGACCATTTTAGCTGGGGACGTTAAAGTGAAAAAGGAGAGAGACCCTTGAGTAAGAAATCCAATCCCTTCAGACTCCTGAAGATGTAGAATTGTGAATATAACAAACTGCAAAAGTTAGTCTTATGTATAGACATTATTTTCGTCGTATGTTTCTATATTTTGAAACAAAGGTATGTACTCTTCTTCATTTGAAGGATAGAGCTGGTTTTTGTTAAACAGAATATAATATTGTTTGGTTACTACATAATACCTGTTCTCATTTCTTTGGCAGTGTGTTGGCTAGGTACAAAGTTAATAGCCCTTAGCGATTACCTGCTGCTGGTGTGTATTTTTGTAAATGTATGCACTTCTCTGAAAGAAGAAGAAAAACACAAAAGACAAAAAAAAATTTTTTTTGCCAAGGCCAGTGTTGATGCCTAAAAAATTGCTACAAAAATGGTGACAGCTTACGTTTTACAAGCCCTGAGTGTTAGTCTTTCACTTTTTTTTTTAATTTTTTGGTTTTTTTTGTTGCAAAACGGTGGGGTGGCTGTGGGGGGAGGGTGTTTTTTTGTTGCAAGTTTGTAAGGAAGATGTTTCAGTTTGTTTCTATTGATCTGAACGTTTTTTAATCTTCATGTGTTTTTTGTTTTTGCTTTTATTGATGCACGGATGCTTTTGAACAGTAGAGCAAAATGCTGTACATGAGAAACATGCTCTGTTTGTCCTTTATACATTTCTGTAGTTAACAGAACACTGTAATGTGCCTTGGAGCTTAGTAAATTGTAATAAATTCAATTGATATTAATACTTCTCGAGTAGCAAGTTTTCTTTTTCTCTAAGCTTAGGCAGTATGTGCAAGCCGTGTTGCCTTTTTAAAGGTCTCCGTCATACCAAGAGTCTGCAGTTCGTTGTGATAATTGTGGCACTTGTATGCACATTTTCACTTATATGTAGTAAGATGATGATATTGATGGTGTTATCAAACTTACTTAAATCTTGGCACTGTGCCTATTTACATTTCACCTTTAATGTTGCAGTAACGGTTGCTGACTAAGCATTTTCTATTTACTGTTCCTGCATCTCATTTCCTCCTCCCTTCTCCTCCCCCCACCAGCTCTCCAGCTGCAAGCTGTTTGCAATACAGGATGCATACATTGCCTGTGCAATTTAATAAAGCTTCAGATTTAAAATAAAGCCTTCTTTTCACAAAAAAAAAAACCCTAAACCATCATCATGTGGTTAATAATTTTAGTTGATTTTAAGAGTGATTGTCGAAGTTTGACATTAGCCACAAACTCATGGTAAGGCAGGACTGTAGCTGCACTGAGTACAAAAAAGGATAGCATGAAATAACAGCTTCTACAGTTGGTGTTGCAGCTGGTGGGTTGCTACCCCATTTAGGCACTGGCTTTTCATAACTTGAATTGATGAACAGTTCAGAGGCTTTATTGTGTTTTCAGGCAAGGAGGCTTTCTTTAAGGACTGAAGCGATGCTTTCTTTTTGGCAATGATTATATGTGATTCTTTGTATAATTAACTATTCTGTGTGACATTGGTGTTTTCTGGAGATAGGGGAAGAGTTTAATACCTGTTAAGTGATCAACAGGCAAAGTAAATACACAGGCCTCATGCTGGCTAGAAAATGCAAACAAACCTAATGTGAACTTTGTCCTTTCCAGTGAGGCAAATGGAGGAAAGAGGGGAAAACTTGAAAAAAACCCAGCAGCACTGCAGAAATCCTTTGCAGTTTGACCAGCAGAACATAGAGCTGTTCCAAATGCAACAGTATCATAGGTTATGAGCTCTGAGTTTATTGAATAGTAAGGATCCCCACCCACCAAAGCCCCGTAGTTATATAAAGGAAAGTCTGGATGGCATTTGGTATCTGCTTGGTCTTAATATATACTTGATTTGTATTCCTGATGGGAAGGATGGTAGAAGCCTTGAGACTCTATGCTTAGTGTGCCTACAGATCATTGCAGTCATGTACAGATACACACTCTGGCTGTTTCATGTGTGCAGGGAGGGGGTGGGGTTTGTTATGTTTTGAGATTTAGTATTTGGCATCACTATATCTGTGATTTCAGACAGTGACTTTGTGTGTTTATATATATATATATTTTTTTTTATGCCAAGTGATATATCAGCACTTAAAATTCTCCAAACGTATTGTTCTTACGTAATGGATCCAAGAAGTAATGCAGAAAAATAATGTTTTAATTGTTAGAGTCAACCTTTATGATTTGAGTTAATTGTTGGATACAACTTATATGTTTTTTAGAGTATAGGTTTGTACTGATCCTATTTTCAGTTATTTCCAAGCATGCAATTCTCACACAACAGTTTATTTTTAAATCGTGAGATAGGAAGACTAACATTGTAAGCTCATGACTGGCAGAGAAAAAATTGTACACATGGTTGAAATTCAAGTTTAAACTTAAGGAGAAGGAATATTCATGTGTGAATTGCAACTGCCATTAAAAGAGAACTACTACTGGCTATTCAACATTTAACTGTATCACACAAGCATTAATACCCTGATTTATATAAACAGAACCACTCCTGTAATCTTGAAATCATTCATCAATAGTTATAGCTAGAAAGAGACCCATTTGGTGGATTTTTTAAATTTCAGATCACTTTTGTAAAGCTCTTATTTTTTGAAACAAGCCCACTTATGAGACTAATCAGTTTGGTTTTTAGCAGGCAAAGGAAAGGTAAAGGTGCAGTAAACATTGGTGGAAAATAAGCTTAGAGTGAATTGTAATACTGCAGTTAATTAAAGTTAACCATAGCTACGGGGCGTTTGTTGTATGGAGGTTTTTTGTAACCATGTGACCTTTTCTTTTACTCTGGCTCATTAAGCAGCCAGTCTGGGCATACTAGCCAGCATTTCTTTGAACCCAGTCTATAGGTTTTTATCTTTCTGAAGATGTCCACAGCTGACAAACAAGTTGTAACCTTTTTTGAGGAGGAAAAGGGAGCTGCTGAGTGAGTCTCATGTACAGAGATTCAGCTGATTTCTGTATTTTACAGTACTGCTCCCACCCCCCATATTTGCCAGTTATTTAAGGTACAGCCCAATGTTTGCTTGAATAAATGGTGTAAGTTAATTTATTTGTCCAGGTGGTCATTTATTGTGCTTTCATTCCTTCTTGTAATGGGGAAGTATTTAAATGGTTTATTTTCCCAGGGAGGGTTGTTGTGTTTTGTTTTTTGGTTGTTTCTTTTTTTTTTTTTTTCCCAGTTAGATTATTCTTGACATTTCTTTTAATAGCCTTGTAGCCTATTTCCTTAGAAATGGGTTAGAACATGTGTGTCACTGGATGTTTGTTTTTTAAGCATTGGCAGCTGTGTGTGAGTTGGAGCTAGATGTGTTTATGCAGTGAAGATCTGCTATGTCCATTTGGGGGAAATACTACACAGTTCCAACAGGAGCCTGAGTTTACCAATGGTAACTGGTGTAATTTAATACAAACCTTGTTATCTTTTTTATTTGCTTAGCAATGTTGTGCATATGAGCATGCTCACCTCCCCGAACTAGTCAGGACTAACATTGTTTTGAAACTGCAATCTCTTCAAATAGGCTGGCTGCCAGCACAGCTTTGCAGGGCTGCAGCAGTCACTGGAAAAAGGGTTGTCTGCTTCTTTATGTGTCTTGTGAGCTGAGATTTTCTTCCCCTCAAGGGAAAGGGCTTTGTCTTCAGAGCTCTCAGGTTCCCAGTTTACTATGCAGTAGTTGCCTTGCAGCTTCCCTTTTTCCTAGGTCTTGCCTTTTTTTTTTTTCTTTTTTTTTTGGTATGCAGTCATTCTCCATTCATTGTAGGATGGATTGTGTTGTGCATTAGCAGCTTCTTTCTCTGCCAAAGTGACACATCCTGTAGATCTGCAGCAGAGTACTGAACTTCACTGTAGTGCTGACTCTTGTAAGGCTATTCTTGAAGCAGAACAGCTTCCCCCTTGGCGTTCAGCCATCAGAATCCATTACAGCACACATTTTCTACCCAAAACATAGCTCTGTACCTACAGAGTTGTCCTTACAACCATACCCCAGAAGAGCAGAGGGCATGGTTATACCTTCCTGTATACAAACATGCACTGCTGGGTTTATCTTCAAGGTGTCTGAAAACCATGTAACCAAGCTTTTGTTGTTTCAGCCCCTGCCTTAAAACCTCTAATGCAGTTCGGGAAGGGGAATGCCTCTGACGATGGCGTGATGTGAAAAGAACGGCACACAAAGTCTTTTCCCAGATGTATGTCTTAAAAGAAGAATTAAGCATATGTGCACTGACTGAGGCTACCACAGGGCTCCTCTGATGAGCCAGACAAACATCTCTGTCTCCACGTGTTTGCCACAAGGCAGCCCAGCCCCATGCTGCCACCCCTGACTGGGAGGCTCTGCAGGAATCCAGTTCTTCTCCCTGGGAATAGACTTGCCTAACTCCATGAGAAGAAACATGGGAGATCACATGCAATTTCAAGTTAGTGACAGCAAACCCACTCTCAGCCATTCAGGGAACTGTAAAGTGAACAGCAGAAGGGAGCAGTTAGACATGTGAATGGGAGGGGGAGGATGCTCACCAAAAGTCTGTCTGGCCAGTACAGTCTGCAACTGGTTGGACTGGCTGAGCTACTTGGGGCTAGGTAGGTTCAAGATTCCAAGGTCTGACTGCAATGAACCATGCTGGTGTAAGTCTGCGTTGCTGAGTGGACGCAGCTACCCTGAAGTGTCCTCTCTCCCACTTCACTGACACAGCCACACAACCCTGCCTATTGCCGGGTTGAGACTGCATTCTCCTCGCTGCTGCGTGCCTCGCCTTCCTGAAGCGCCCTTGTAAGGGTTTTTTGGAGGCGGTGGGAGCAGGGGTGGAGGTGAGGAAGGTCAAGCTTCTTAGGTTTCAGCTGATTTGGCATCCGCTCACAGCCCTCCCCGCCCCGCCCCCCCTGTAGCCCTGCTCGGCCATATGCACTCGCTGCTGCTTTTATGATCCTTTGCAAAGAAGCCTTTAAGATGTGAACTGCTGCAAATTGCAATTTATTTTCATGAAAACACCCTTTCCCCACACGATCGTCTTTAACAGCGAGAAGACTCTAGCTTCCTGTGGTCCCCAAAGACCCTATATAGGAGAGCTGTGCCTTTCTCTCTGGCTGGCACTGCTCTCCCGGCAGTACTGGGTGTGCCAGGCCACCCGTTCTCTCAAGTCTGCTTCACTGGGGTATCTTTCTATTTTTTCTTTTTGGCTAACCAAAGGCCCTTTACTTTGTTTAGGGAGTGCAGCCTGAGCCTGGCAACTCCACCGCAGCGCGGAGCGGCTTGGCACTGCTGCGGCGTGGCAGCTTAGGCAGGGACTGAAGCGAACTGAATCAAACCGGGCTGGGCTGGGGAGGGTCGCCAGGGCATGCAGCTGCCGCTGGGCTGGGCCGACCTAGACAGCCATGTGATCGCCTGCCTGTCCGCCTGCCCTCCTGCCTGCCCGCCTCTGCGCAGGGATGGGAACGGGGACATGAAACATGTCTGTGCAGCTTCAAGGAGCCGAGCAGAATTCCCCACTGTCATCATCCTCCACCCCTCCCTCCCTGCAGGCTTCCAGAGAGGAGGGCTGATTACAGCTCCGCTATTGTTCAAGTAACCTACAAATGGATTTGCATGGAGGCAGGTTGGGAGGGGCAGAGGGTGGGATTTATTAGCAGCAGCTAAATTCGTCGGGATTACTATTAGACTGAGAGCTTCTCAATGGGAATGATCCCCGGGTGAGCGATGGGGTGGAGGGGAGGGACTGGAAAGCTCCTTTTCTGCAAATAGGTGAAGGGGTGGCTGGCTCTAGCCGAGTAGGAGAGGCAGGCAGGGTGCAGCTGGCTGGGGACGGCGCTTCACCTCGGTTTAAACTGTAACCCTCTATTCCAAGCACGCAGCTCCTGGCAGCGCCGCTCATACCAAAGCCTTGACTCAGGGTTATCTGCATGCTGGGTAATAAGCAGCGTCACCAGAGGAATGTGCAGAGAAAGCAGCCATGCTGCTGCAAGCCTCCGCTCGCTCCTCAGGCAAACCACTGATCTAGCAGCCTGCTTCTGCTTCTGGGCTGCCAAACTGGCCAGGCGTAAGGGGCTTCTCCAGGGGGGGACAGCCCCGAGTCGGTTTGAAGCCAAAACAGCGTTTTGCCCTTCCTTAAGCAAGTGCTTTTAATGCAAAGCTGCCTGGGACTTTGCTAACCATATTTGAGAACTGTGCCTAGGAAAGGGTGAAGCTACTCCTCAAGTTATCCATTTTCCAGATGGGCAATCTGAAGTGTTTGAGCCAGGGTAACACAGCACACAGCTATCAGAACAAGGGAGACCATAGCCATTGGTTACTGCCCCAAATGCTAGTCTCCCATCTCTGGAATAAAAGCATGTTGTTACAACAACTGTGCAGCTGAACTGAAAAGCGCTTGTGTGACACAGGTGTTTGGGAACAACGTTCAGTGCCAGGCCAGTTGCCTGTAGCATGCCTGCGTCCTTCACTCTGACAGGTCCAAGGCTGGAGGCTGTTGCTGTTCTTGCTGATGCAACTTACAGAGGGCTGGGGTGAAGAAGAGTGCATACCCTGTGTGTCAGAGGTAGGAGCTCCCCTTTGGCTATGATGGAAGCACACCACATCCAAATCAAAGACAGGACGGGGTTGCTTTGAATTGCTGTATTCCAGATTATCTAAGGCAATCTTACTCTTCACTGCACACATCATGGCAACAAGAGACAAGATCATAGTGTAGCTCAGGTTTTCATTTGAACATGTCCAGACTGGCACACTGTTGGAGTAAGGACAATACGCTTTTGTAGGTTTGATGTATGTAAGAGCTAGGGGCAGAATTAGGGAGGGAGTGGGAAGCCTGAATATCTGGTCTGCTACTGGAAAATATAGGCCACTGACTTGTAGATGTTGAAAGTTTATTTGATCTAGCTTGATATGCTAGATGTTTTCTCTTAGAACTCTCTCAGTGCCTATAATTGATTTCTGTAAAATAAAAAGGCCAAGTATAAAACATCTGAGATTAAAACAACTGAAAGAGCTCTTGTCTTCTTCCAGTAGTAAATTTTGGAGTATTTTTTATTACTTGCTCAAGTATTGTTGATGTTCTTGACTCCCTGTTACATGTAAACATAATTCCTCCCTGAAGAATTCAGACTGCATTGATAAGAAGGGCCAGTTGGCACATTTATTGTGTCCCATCTCCTGCAATTAAAGATTATGCTGTATATCTTATCAAAAAGATGCAGCCTTTCAAGAGCTCTACCTTGCTAAGTGTATATATTTTTGGCAAACATTTGCTGTGGTTTTGAGTGGTTCTCTGACTCCAACCCCCAGCTCTTCACCCTCCCTTCCAGCAGTCAACTTTTCTGTTTATCTAACTGAACTCGTTCAGCTATGCTCACTGCACCATTTCAGCTGGAGGGGAGGCAGCAAGAGGTGCAGGCACCAAGGACAGTATCAGCTGTGGGATCTGTGGATATCGTCACATTGTGCTAACAAGGACTCATGGCCTAAGATAGATTCATTAGTCAGCAGCCTTGATAGAATGTCTAGTGGCTTGTGTGACAGTTAAATACCAGGAAGCAATGCAGAAATTCTCATGCTCTTTTGTACCTGTCTTTCCTCATGCTAGAACTGATGACAGCATTTCTTGAGAACTGCACAGCACATGCTTAATGCAAAGAGCATCTCCTTTCAGGGTTTTGTGTGATTAGTTGCAGGTCTCTGCATAGACCTTCTGTGTTCTGATGGCTGGATTTTTACAGTACATATTTTGCAAGTTACAGCTTGAAGCTTCCTCCTTGCAGAAGGTTCTGTCATTTGAAGGAACCCCACCCTGCTCTCCCTTGAAGATGTGCAATCCTAGGCTGTGTTTGAGCATGCCTGGGAAGGCAGGTGCAGCCTGGCTGGATCCTCAACATTGCCTGCAAATAAACACTGTTTAAACAAATTGGACTAAAAGGAACATTCAAGATTCAGGTAATAACCAGGACAGGTTTTGCTCTGTAGTCTCCATTCTGTGCTTTTCCCATCCCCTCTCCCTCTGAGTTATAGCCCAGAATACATGACACGAGCAGGTTGCTATGGAAATCATTTACAACATGAACTATATAACAATAAAAGTTCTTAATAGCACCTTTGTTGAAAGCAACAACATCAGGTTAAAGTCACTTTAAGCCCCCCATATTTCCTTTCTGTTGCTGTAAATGAGGACTTATGTAAAATTAAAGATTTATTTTCTAATATTTTAAGGAAAATAATCCTTCCAACATAGAACATGTAAATGCAGTTGTATTCTTCCTCACTTGACCAGCACATGCACAGCTGTCAGATATGTCCTCCAGCTCAGAAAAGATGGGAGATACTTAAAGCCAGTAAAATTCTTCAAACCTTAGAAGAAACAGATCAGATTAGAGCAAGGTTATTTCTCTGCTTGAAGCAGGCCCTTCATGCTCTTATCTTGGTCTGAGTCTGTGGGAACTGTAGGCTGTCACCTGCTCCAAACCATTTCCTCCTCAGATGAACTTTGTAGCACTGCCTGATTCCTTCCCAGCACTCTGAGAGTCACCATGTTTATATTACTTGCTGCAAGCATTTAAGGCATCAGTCCTTGGCAGCACACACATCCTTGCTCTCAGGGTCTTGTCCGACCTAAGTTTTACAGTTTGATGGCAACCCATCCCATTACCACACAGACTTCTCAATGATGTTCTGTTTCAGGGCTGTAGAGTCTGGGTACTGATACACCAACTTTCTTTGATGCCTAAAGATGTCTGGGTCTGGATAGCTCTTTTACTAAGCTTCTTAAGCCTTTTTGGCTATTGTTCCCTAAGGAATCCTGGCAATGTAATTACCAGACTTCTATTGGTTTTTCATTTGGTTCACAGTGGAATTCCCACACAATTTAAGACCATTTGGTCTCAATTCAACATTATACCACTCACTTACTACACAGGAGTTTCTCTAACTGCTCTGTTGAACAGCTCCAGGTCTCAAATGGCATACTTATCTGTCCAGTGAATAATCCCTTAACTTGTGTAAATTTGCATGTCAGCTGTGTGTCATTGGAATATCCCTGCACTCTCAGGAGGACCTTCTGTAAGCTGGTGTAGGACTAGTAATTTTTCTTTACCTCTTGTAGCAAAATGCTATAGTCTAACATGAATTCATTTCCTCCACACCACTTCCCCCATCATGTTACTCATGGAGGAATTCTCAGGTGGCAATCCATTCAATCTCTAGCAGCACACCCTGTCAAAGTAATTCCAAGGCTATTTTCATCTCTGAACACACAGGTGGTGCTGTTCCCTGGGTGTAAATGAGCACATTCCCCATGAATGTAATGCAGGCCAGATGCCATGAGAGTATGCTTCTGGAGCCAGTCTCAGCCTGGCCAGCACAAAAGCCAAATAGCTCAACACTCCATATGCTGAGTGGCCCTCCTTTGCTGGGGGGATGTTTTCTGTAGCTACTCAGTTTTAACCCTCTCCAGCACCAGCATTAGGCATCCAGAGATACAGGTGTGCATGTGTGTTTTAACTCCATCAGCCTTAAGCTCAGCAGGCCCAAAGCACCTTTGCCAGCCCAGCAGTGCTTCCCAGGCCCCACCACAGTGTACATTGCAGCAGCCTCTCCTGCTGCTTTTGTTGCCTCTGCAGGAGCAGTGCCTGGTCTGCTACTGCTTTTTCACCAGCAGATAAATGACATTGCTGTCTTTCCCCCTCACAGCACAAGAGTCCATTGAGATATATCTACCTGTTGGTTTTGCCAATACCTTTTATGTAGTTGCTCTGTTTTTCTCCTAGTGATACAGTCCATTTGTCTGTCAATGTGCTTCATGGTGCACAAACTTCTGGTTTACCTTCCCCAAGGATTTCTCTGTCTCAGAGTCCCAAGTCCATTCAGTCAGCAGTTTCTCCCCCTTTGCACATATCTGCTTGCTGCAGCAAGGCAAACCACACAAATTAATCCATTTAATTTGCTCCCACTACTAAGTCCTTTCTGTAATTCCTCTGGCTCCTTCTCTGATGGGTTTGATGATTTTACATAGTTGGTTTGCTTCAGGATCAGTGGTCCTTAGGAGAGGCAGGTTACATTTAACAATTTGTTTGTAGCAATGTTATTTGTGGTATAAGCATAGCAACTCCTACAAAACTGTTGTTTTCTTTTTGGGAATTTGTGAGATTAAATTAGATTTGTGTGACAAATATGAATGATGAAAGGCCATGAGTCTTGGAAGTGTGATAGATGTCAGGATTAGAATGAAATACACCTTACTTGGGACAGAAGAACTACTGTTGTTTTTTACCTTCAGAGCTTGAAATATGTATCACAGAGTTCACAAAATATTCTGAGTTGGAAGGGACTCACAAGGCTCATAATGTACAGCTCTTAAGTGAACGGCCCATACAGGGATCAACCTTGGTGGTGGTGGCACTGTACTCTGACCAGCTGAGCTATCACAGATACACTTCCATTCTTGGCCTGCAGGACCTTCCAGTGCCTCCTACAAATTCCTGAGTTTACAGAGGTGGTGCTGAATTGCCTTGGTATATATTTCCTTCTAGAAATGAAATTGCTGAGTGTTGAAAGGGGGGTTGCTGTCAGGAAAGAGCAAGAAATGGAAATGTACCTCTTTTGGAATGTGTGTCAAGGAGATCTGGAGACCCTTAACCTGAAGCAGAGGATGAAGTAAGAGCAAGTGCCAGTGGCAAAGGCAAGAAAGGAAAATTATACAAACTCTATCCTTCAGCAGGTGGGGATGAAAAGGAAAGGGAGACATGCAGAGTTTTCTGGGTTTAAATGCTTGAGAGATGCTCCAAAGCTGTTGTGATAGACAGACACATAAAAGCCAAATGATTGCATAGTTATGAGCAGCAAAACTTTGCAGAGCAGCAGAGGCAGTGAAATAAAATTAATTATAGTTGACCAATAGGTTGTGAGGTGAAGAGTCCCTCATTACCAATTTGTCGATGAATAAGAAACAAAGAAGTTTCTGAAGTGAGAGGCGATAGATAATGAGAAGCAAGGTTGCTGCAAGATGACGGTTCTTAAATGTGGGTCTTGTCAAATACTTTGGTTGTTGTTATTGTTATATTCTTGTATCAGCCAAAGATGTGCAACATAGTGTTTAGAAGACAAAGACATGGTTGTCTTAGAAATGCTTATGATTTAAATACTAAAGGAGAAAAACCAAGAGGGGATGTTGAAATGTTTGAAAGTGCTATTTGAACATAAAAAAATCAAACCAGTAGGACTTGGCACACTGCTGATAGGTGAATGATCCAGACAGTAGCAGGTTATATTTATGGCATATGCAGTTGTGCATGCTGTGAGGAAATAATTTTCCCAAGCGTATTGCCTAGTTTTATTAAAGGTAGCTGGGTATTTGTGGGGAAGGTCTGATTGCCACTGGATAACTTATTGGAAGCTGTCTGTAAAATGGGCATCTGATCAGAAAGAGCATGTCAGGATGCATGAGGAATGAAATGCTGGATGCTATGTGGCGCTTCGTACGGCCATGACAGGAACCAAGATCTGCCCCTACCTGAAAGAGTATTGGTGACCCCATCTTAAAAATTATAATGAACCCCTTAAAGGGCTTTGGAGATAAGCCCATGAGAACAGTTAGAGACATGCAAAAATGTCTCTGCACCACAGCAGAAGTGCAGTTAACGTTTATTTATTCTACAGCTAAAGCCCCTTAGTATGCATAAGACTTTGCAGAGAAATGGGACAGGTCTGTGCCTGAGGAGTTTGCCTTCTGAGCAAGATGGAGCACAGCAAAAGGAAGCAAACCAAAAGAAGTGTGTTGGTACATGTGCAGAGCAGGGAGGCAGTAGGAGGCAGAAAGGGCCACGGGAGAGGAGAGGTCAGGGTCGAGGTATCACCAGAGCCCTCCCAGGGTATGCACTTACCTTCCAGTAAGGCAGGCCCCTCTAGTATTGCTGTGCTGAGGAAAAGCTTCTTGTTTCATCTGTGAGGTGTGACTTGTCTGCTTACCACGGCAGTACTGTAGGAAATACCCTCCAGACTCCACAGACAGTTTTCATTGGCTTCTTTTTCTACATTTTCAGACGCTTCTACAGCAGCTCCATATTTGTGTGCATGGAAAAGCAGCTGCATTGCACAAACAGCAAAAAATTGCAGTTTTAATTCAAAAGCAAATTTTGGTGGACTTGTGTTGCTATGCTTTAATATTCATGCACTCGAGATTTATTCGTACAAATGAATTTTAAGTTGAATTCTAAACATGAAAAAGGTAGTATTGCACATTTTGTTATAAACTTCATGCTAGGTTACCAAACATGATGCAAAATCCGTATCATTTGAGATGTGTAATTAGCCAGCATATCAGTAGACCTAGAAATGTTCCTCAAATAATCATTTTGAGTGATGAAAATCTTGAGTATTTTCTAATCCAGTTGGAGCTAATTTCAGAAGAGAAGAAAATAATATTAATAGAATATGTTTTTTGTTGCATATTACTTGCTCAGTTCTAGCATTATGTATGCAAATCAGGTAATTTTGTACCTAATTGCCTGATTTGCATGCATAAATGTAGGTTGCACATGTGCAAATGATTTCATTCAAATTTAGAATATGCCTAATATGTAAAGTGGCTGAAAACTTGAATCTATGTATCTGAATAACTCAGAATTTTTGCTTAAATAAAAACCAAAATTTGCCACCAGTTTTGGAGGTCAGATGAAGTAGATGGCCTTCATTGGATGATTTTGCAGGTACAGTAACCCCGGAGTGGTAAATTCTTCTAGAGAAACGAGGAATGATGTGAATGCCCAGTGAGAGAAGTAAATAAAAAGGCTCCTGTTGCTTTAAATGCTATAAGAAAATCACAGGAAAATATCACACTTGCCAAGTGGAAGAAGACAGAATCACTCAAAAGAAAATGTGGCTTTCGAAGTCTCAGATGATTTATCAGACAATTAAACCTAAGATGAAAAGTGTAAAAATACAATACTAAAATCTAAGTGCATTAAAAACTCTTTCAGGTAGTATCATGGCTATGAAAGGAATTGAGCTGACAGTTCTTGTGAATGAAGTTCTGTGGCTTTAGGAGAAGGAGATCCATGGGCAAAGGATAGAAAAGCCTCATTTGTTCTGCCATGCCATGCATTTCACCTCTGATCTGGAAGATAAAGAAGATCCAGACTCGGAAGATTAGCAGAAAAAAAAACAGGCTCAAGAGCCTGTTTTGTTATGAGTCTTTCTGAGGAGCTCTCAGTACTGGGATCGGATGCATTGTCACCAGCAGTTTTCATAATGATGTGGAAGAGCAGGAAGTGTCCCTGAGGAAGGGAACTAAAATTACCAACAGCATTTTTTACTGTGGCATCAGCTGTAGTCTAATACAGTGGTAGGCTGTTTTCTCCCTATTACTCAGAGCTCCTCTGCAGGCTCAATTTACATACACATGGGTGACAACTACTGCTAAAATAAGCATGTAGAAAAATTGGAAGCAATTTAGAGGCACATATGGACTCACAGTTCCAAATTCTCATTCACACTAGTAAGAAGTGCAAGCAGGGTCAAAACAGGTATGATATATGCTTCTTCCAATGCTCCTCCATGCTGGCAAAGAACTCTAAAAAATTATGGGTGTAGATTAGAATTTGGCACAAAATTATTTTCTGTTCTTCTGAGGGCTGGTCTGTCCTAGCCCTGCTGACATGAGTATGGTACAGCTGATTTCTGACCAGTGTAGCTTTGCTAATAAGAATTTCTAGTGTCAATGTGCTTACAATGGCAAAGACACGCCTTTCTTGGAAGAGGTTATTCTACTTGAGAGAAGGAGACAAGATGGAGTACATCTTACTTTCTGTAGGAATGCATAGCAGCAGGCATGGAGGGGAAGGTAAGGAGGGTTGCCGAGCACTTTTGCATGGTGTGTCTGGAAGCTTGTGCTCTGGGTGGGAAGCCATGTGGGAGCTGGGGCCACAGCTCTTGTAGTCTCCTCACATAGTGAGCCTGTTCCATGCACAAAAGCATGGCTCACCTGTAGAAACATATTTGTGATGCTTTCACAGGTTTCCTACCCCAGAGAAGTGCTTCCTAATGCAGACTTGACTTTGAGCTCTTTTTTTTTGCTCCCAGGCATAAAATGGTTTTGATTTAAATGAGAATCAAACTCACCTTTTTCCTCCTGTTCTATCAGTGGGAGAGAAAGCACTGCTTAACTAGCTGTCTTACCTCTTTGTTTGTATGATAACCTCATCAGAGCAGCACATACGGAGGTCTGTACAAAAAAATATAAACCCAAACCCTGGGCTGTATTCCCAGTTCACTCTCTAAGTGTTTAGCTAAAGCAGAACTTCTGTTGGAGAGGTGCTCTGTTGTTTGACTAAAGACTGCTATTTCTACTTATTATCATTTCATCATAGAATAAAAAGACATTTCCTATTTTCCAATTTTTCAGTATGAGTGAAAAGCACTGCCTGATAGCCTTGGAGATTGAAAGTTTGTTTTTTCACAGAATGGATATAGCTTGGGTACTATTAACTTCCTTCTCTCAACAGCTTTTTGTTCCTCCCCAGTTTAGTGTTCAGGACTGATTCCATTCTTGATCTCTATTCTGAGTCTCACTTTGTGTGTTTTCTGCAATTGAGGCAATTGCTGCCTGTTGCAATGCAGGATTTTGGGGTGGGCAGCAGTCCTGAGAAACTGAGCTGGAACTGCAACTCTGTCTCAGCAGCACAGGGCATACAGGGAAAGGAAGGGAAGGGAAGGGAAGGGAAGGGAAGGGAAGGGAAGGGGTCAGCACATAGCATACCTGGTTGCCTGAGCCATCTTTTTCCACAAAACAAGGCCCCCATGGAGGGCATGACACTATAAATGCATTAGGACAGGACAAACTCATACCAGAATCCCAGAAAGGGAAGAGCATTTGCACTTGCACTGTTCACCTTGTTGTTGTTGCCTGGGAGATTTCTGTAGTTTCTTGACTCAGATCTTATGTTGCTTCATAATAAATTTTTTGCAAAAAGATACGGCTTTTTCCTGGTTGCCTTTTTGCCCTCTTTTTTGTAATCCCTGCTTGGCAGCTAAAGTGGTCTAACATTTTATGTAACTGGTAGCAGAAATGATTGCCAAGGAGTGAATTGTTTTTTGAGAACATCCCTCCCCTTGGGTTAAATATAGGTTGCAGCATCCCAGTATAATGAAAAGATTGGAAAACATTTACACACTGGAGTATTTTCTGCTTTGTAGTAACAGAGTAAGACATTCACAATTGTGAATATCATACCTGCAAAGACAAGTTTAGTCAGCCTCCATCTTTACTGCATTTTGTGCATACACTAAAATGTTTCCCATTTAAACCAAATTCTCTAGCCCTTGTGTTTTATTACCTTGTGATGTGCTGTTGGCTACAGCATACTGGTTTATTATCTTACCATGTGCATTGTGGCACTCGCATTGGTTTTGTACTGCAAAATTGCACAGGATACTGGACCAAGAATGTCCAATCCTTTTGATTATAAAATATGTAAGCAAATCTGGAGAGGTTTTACTGCTACAAAAATTATATCTGTATTGTGTTGTTGTCACCAATAACATGATACTTGATTTCAAAGAGATCTACACTTGCCATAAACTCTGCTTTGTAACCTGAAATCATCTTTACCACTACCATTAAAATCTTTAAATTCAGAAAATAGTTAAAATTCAAACTGGAAAATAAAGCCTGAGAAACATTTAGCCTTGCTAATTCAAACACTATCTCCATATCTTTTCTACATATACACATGTAAGCACATGCATTCCCAATCTTGCATATACATTTACAAGCTCACACATTCACTAGCTCAGACACACATTTACAGGCGCTCTCACACAGAGAATGTGTTCTGCAGTATAGCTGGTACACAGGGTATTTTTGAAGACAGAACAAGATGACTGTAAATTGACACTTCCACCCACTAATGAAAAAAAGCCAAGAAAACCTCAGCAGAGAATGAGTTTTATAATTAATGCTGAACAATTTTCATTGACAAAGCAAAAAGAAGCAAGTGGATGGCTGATTTAAATGTTGAATGATTAATGCACAGAGAGGCGGCTGAGGAAAAAGACAAATTCAGGAGCAACTATGGAAATTTATGTATGAGAGAGTCAGCACCATATTCTGATCTCAGTTACACAGTCGTAAATCTGTTATCTTAATGGAAGTATTCAGCTTTTATATTTGCATAGCATAAGTGAAAATAGAATTTAACCCAGAATGCATTTTCGATTGTGTATTTGCATGACTGAAAGGGGAGAGATGTGTATGTTTGCATGTGATAAACTGCAAATACATGAGACTTTTTGTATCTCTTGGTAAAAAATGTAGAGAATGAATATGTGTGTGATTGTGTACGTGCGTGCCAGTTGTGGGGTTGTCTGACAGTGCGTGGGAGGGTGAGAACGTGTTTGTTCCTAGACTCCGTGGTTGAGTGAAAATGGCTCCTGGAAATGCCGTTTCAGATTAGAGAGCGACGGCTGGAGAGGTGGATATTTCATTATCTTCTTTGTGTGGTGTTTTGGAGTTGGTAATGTGAAAGCAGAGCTATATATAATCCGGTCACACATGTGGTGTCCTCGAGATTTACAGTGCCTGCTAATGCCAGAATCTTTGGGGTGTTTCACTATGCTAAGCAAAATGCCTCAAAGACCAAGGCAATGCAGACGCCACCTGACTTTTCTCATGTACCAAGAAAGAAGAAATTCTCCTTCCTTCAAGATGCCCAGTTTTATTCCTAAATTTTTGTGCAATGCTCATAACAATGTAGAGTCAGTGCTGTCTCTCGTCTTTGCCTTGTGAACTGGGGCCAATTCCCACCTGCCTTGGGTGTGTGTGTGCTGGAAGAGGAGGGTGTGGAGGTCACAGGCAGTAGTTTGCTGTGTGCAAGCAGCTGAGATGCAGAGGCTATATTTTTAGCTGCTCCAGATTCTCTCCTGGCTGGGATATGATGCTGAGGAGTTTATTGCCGTAAGGATGTGCCTAGAATACCAGGCAGCCTCAGAATTTTACTGTGCCGCAGAGCCCTGACTCAGTGCTGCTCTGTGACTTTCCTGTGTTGCTTCTGCGCTGGAAAGAGAAGAAATGGTTCCTTGTGTTCCTGGCTGCTGCTGGCGCTGGAGGGACAGCTGCTGTGATTTACTGAGAAGCCCTGTCGCAGGGAATGACAGCAGCTCCGGCTCTGGCTAAACTGTAGTTTGCTTGGTGAAGCTGCTCTCAGATTTCTTCACAAATATTACTCTACATTTTTGTCTGAACAGTAGGAATAACCACATTCAGCCTTTGATTTGTGAATTTCCCAAACATGTCTATAATGCCTCTGCAAGTAGTTTTTTTTGCAGCTGTGCACACTAAATGCTTCCAAAATATTAGGAACATTTCACAGGTAGTTTCTCTATAGGGCATTTCAGGGGAGAACAGGGAGACAACGCCATGGGTGGATTTTTGTACAGCTGGCTGTGAGGGAGGTGGACAGCCAGCCAGAGGGGTGAGAATTTGATAGGGATACTCCCCGTGGTGAATCCTGTAGGAAATGAAATTACGTTCATGGTCCTTCTGTCCCACTGGTGAGGATGCACCTGCGGTTTGAAATGGTGGTTTCAACCTCAAAACCCACTTTAATTGTGGGATCCAGTACATTTACCAATGTACGGGAAAATGCTGAAAGATCAGCAACTGACTTCTTGAAAATCTAAATTCTGAGCATCGCTGTTTGTCCCTTATGATTCCAGTGAAACAGCATAAAAGCTTGATGAAGAAAAATTATTTGTACCATCAGATTTTTTTAGAAACAAGAAACAAGTATGAGATACCCCGAACAGCCTGAGCAGGATGCTCCTAAGTCCATCTGCTTGAGAAACACGGTAAGACTCCGTGTATTCGCTTGGGGTTTGGCTGTATTGTATTGCATAAGAAGTGGGCTTTCCTCCATTTTCCAACCTAAACGATTCTGTGAATCTATGATCGCTGCCCGAAGGAGACTGGAAATAAGGAGCTGACACCCGTCTGCTCCTGCTGGATCCCGAGCTCTGCTGGAGGCTCCCTGCTGCCCTCTTGTTGCTGGAAATGACACTGGAAATACGCGCACTGTTTTCACGTTGTGATGGGAGCTTGACTAATATCCACACATTTGGGGGAAAATCGTAGACCTCACATAGGAATGTCTGTCTCATTGCTGTGGCATCCGGAATAACAAATACAGCAATCGCAGCTATAGTGCCTAGCGCTTGTCTGAACCGCCGCATACGAGGAAGCACAAACACGAGGAGGGGCAAGCTCAAGAGACGATTGTAGGCTGAGGCAATATATTTTTTCAGTTTTTTAGTCTTGCAAAATACAGATGAGCTTTCAGCCATACAAGCTCTCCCATCATGCTTACTTTTCTCATGTGCTTAGGGCATAGCGACTACTGCTTTAGTAAATGATAGAGACAGACCAAAGTGACGAGTGTTTTCAAAGCAACCCTGCTGAATGCCACACACACAAGGCTTGAAGCAGCTCTGTATGGGTATGGGAGATTCTGTATTTTAATTTTGTATTATTAATTCTTTACTTAGATCACTAGTACTCTGACATTGTTGTCATCCACATTCTATTCATAAAATTTATTTGAAATAATTTTTGTGGCTTGCAGCTCAGTTCCTGCTTGGTTTGCTGGTTGATTTGTCTTCTGGAAAAAAAAAAATCAAATTGGATTCTAAATTGCTCCTTGTTTGCAAAGACCAGTGGCTATGAATGGGATATAGAGAACGAACTCTACTCTGTCCAGTCATGAATGGTAGCCAGGTCAGGGCTGAGTTGCATTTGCAGGAGGCAGCGATGTGGGAAGGTTGCCCTGCAATTATCTATTCTGTAGACAAGCAGCGGATTTAATTCTCTGAGGATCTCAAGCCTATAATAAAATCTCAGTGGGAACAAAAAACCCTGACCCAGAAGGCAGTGGCATGTTCTACTTGTCCTCCATAGTCATGGGTGTAAGTGTGGCTATGGATCAAGGGAACTATGTGACAATTTTGTGGAACCTGTGTATCAGAAGAAACCCATCCCCCAGTGTTCTGCTGGAGTCTCTGTGAGGTATATATTTATACTGCTAGTGAAAAACAGAAGGAAAAATGAGAGTGTCTCTAACACATGTAATCTGCAGAAAAATACACATTTGCATGTTGGTTTTAAGCAAGGAATCTTTGCTGCTAAGAGAATAGCAGCATGCATGCTTTTTTCCTCTTGTGTGCTGTTTTCCATGCTCCGTGAACATGTACTGAAAACCTGGCATTTTTCTCGAGTTGGCACTGCTGGATGACCTCATACACCTATTTGTCATCTCAGCAGTTTCAGCTTTAGTGTTCTTCCTTAGATTCATTAAGAAAATATTTAGCATCCGAAGAAAGAAAGCACCCTGTGGCCTGCTGTGCTCCCTACAGCCAGGCCGATAAAAACAAAGCCCCAGAGCACTTTCTGAGGGTGCAAGGGTGACTCCAGGGCACTTCTGTTCCCTTGGAAACAGGAGAAATGGGTCACATGTACAGAAAGTGACCCAGTCCTAGTCGTGAATGACCTTCTGCATTTGAGGATGTTAACAGAATCTTTGCGAGGTGATTCACTTAAAAAAAAAAAAATCTTGTTTACTAATAAATCATGGGTTTTAGACTGGGAGGCTGAGATGAAAATCTGCTTTTGCTTTGGTTTGGGGTTCATTGGGGTTTTCCCCTACAAGTCTCTTTATAGTCACATGTGCACTGTGTCATTAGAAAAGCTGCTGGGGACGCCTGAACCTTTTTGTTGTAATACATTAACAATGCATATGTGTTTAACTCAGATTTCTGTTCCATTTAGCTAAATGTATATGCCTACTACAGTATGTGCTTACTACAGTATGTGCCTGATTTTTCATTGAAGAAAACAAAATGGAAGCTATTATCTGAAGGCAGATTTCATCGTAGCAGTGAGGCAGGGAGCAGCTCAAGTATAATAAGACAAAATGTGAGACAAATGTTGCCTGCTCCGAGCCAGTGTCTGACCTCGACAGTGAGCGCCTTCCACTAAGCTGGCTGTTTACAGCCCCTGCTCTGGCATCCATCTTGAGGTTTGTGGGATGTTGTTTTTGTTCCCATCCCTCCATCCGATCGGGCACAAGCAACATATATTCCTCTGCCTTCAACCCCGACCCTGAGGTATGCTGACATCTTGATTTTATCCCCTCCTCCACCTCTCCCAGCCCAGCGAGGAAGCTGGGAGAACAATTTACTGAGAATGAGCAGGCCTGGAGCCAGGGAGTCACCCTGCTGCTGTGGGGGGAAAGCTACATTTGGGAAGTGAGATTTTTCCTGTATTGCCGAGGCCTGGGTGTGCAGCACCATCTCCGCTTCACCCTGCAAAGCAGAATAGCTCAGTAGCATGAGCTCGCCTTCTTTCTCTCCCCTCTCCTTCCCCTCCCAGGGAAAAAGCCACCAATGCAGCAGCACGAGCTGATTCAGGCAACGGGTGTTCGGTCCCTTCAGAAAATGGGGCTGGGAGGAGTGATGGAGGAGGGGTTGCAGACCATGCTGCTGACCTGCTGAATTATGACTTTAATGCAGTCACTTTAATAACTTGCTGTAGCTCCAACCACCAGATGCAATTTATGGCAAAGCAGGCGCCCAGGCATTTTTCTTTCTATGAAGACTAAGCAGATCTCTGATTACCACCCCCTCCCCCCAAACCATTACCTTCCCCCGCTTGCTCTGCTAATGGAAAAATGTTATGTGTCTATGTGCTTTTTTCCCCAAGCCCTGTTTTCAGGAAATGGTGGAGAATGAGAAACTAACACAAGCGCGCACACATGCTTTTGCAGGAAAGATTGCTTTAACTCCATTCTTTAACCACGCAGAATTCCTCCTGCTAGCAGAATTGCCAGTTCTTTTTCTAAAACCTTACAACCTCAGCCAGATGCAAGGCAAATTCCAGGACTGATTTGTAGGGAAAAAGAAAGACCCCTCCCTCCATCTGACCAAAATCATCTGAAGTTTGAGTGATTTCACTGCACAAGACAAAGCCTGCAGCGCTTTAGATCTCCCTGCTGTAAAGAAAGCTTAAATACAAGTCACAAACAAACAAACAAACAAACAAACAAACAAACAAACAAAAAGATGAACCTGGGAATGATGAATAGGCAAACTGAATTCAAGTTTTAATTTTGTATTTAATGTTTGTATACAATAGATGGGTACGTTGAGAAAGCAATATACAGATAGGCAGCAGATTCCCCACCAGTTCTCCTATTTTAAAGACCTATTCATTTTCCATCTAAGGGATGAATTCTTCCTCCCACTCTCTTCTACTCTCTGTTTTTCTGTGATTTGCATGATCATTTGCTACATGTATTATGAATTACTGTTTATCTTAGTCCTGCCTGCAAAGCAATTTCCCAAATAAATTTCAATGGATCAATAAATTCAGATTCTGTTTTCTCTTCCAAATTGAGGGAAAGAAAAATAGAAAGACAAAGTAAATGTTTTCTTTTTAGCTAAATGGAACAGAAATCTGAGTTAAACACATATGCCTATTTCTGAATTCTTAGGGCTTACACAGAAACCCTGTGATTCAACTATTTTGTATCTTACTTTTGATTTTCCTTTCCCTTCCTGAAAAAAAAAGTGTACTTGGAACCGCAGCCCTGAAAAATGGTGTGCACTGCTTTGAACCCTCTGAAAGAGTGTCCATACAAGGACTAGCAGATAAGTCCTTTGTGACTGTTAAATATTTATCAGCAAGGCAAATTCCTCCTAGGTTACAGCGAGTACAGTTTGGAATGACCTGTCTCCATGCTTTCAAAAATGAGCAGCAGATTCCTGCAAAACATCCATCTCCTCATTCAGCTAGGATAATGTTTTCCTCTCAAGCTTTGAGATAGCTTGATTAATATGTAGCATATATGGCAAATTTCTTAGGAAAAAAGTAGTAACATATGGGAGCATTCAAGTTCCAGAAAGAAGAGTATAAATTGGACATTTCCATATGGGTTCAGTCTGATGTTCTGTCTATCTGTGTTTACAGTGACCTGCCCTGATTGTACCCAGATTGCATTACTGTCTCCAGTACTGCAAGATGCACCTGCAAGCACACACTCTGCCACACAAAAGGTATTTCTTTTGGGTGTGATCAGCTCTCTTTGAGCAACTGAATTTATCTCTGCTTACTACAGAGGCAGCTGAAACCAGATTCCGGGCTTTCTGAGGGTTAGAGTTAGGTGAAATGAGTCTTTGCTCAAGCATTCAACCACAGCTCCTTGGCTTGTGCCATTAGCTTCCTGAATTCCCAGATGACTTCCCACCACAGCTTAGCCAGGCCTGGAACTGCTTATTTTCTCAGAAGGGATGAAATGCAGTTAGTTCAGCAAAGCTAGTGGCATTTCAAAATTATATGTAAAAGTATGTATTTGTAGTCTTGTTTTTCAAATGTTGTCGTAAATATGCTTAATTCTTAACAGGCTCAAAAACTCTCTCCAGTCGTGATGATTTAAAAATCCTGTTCAAATGTTTATTAAGCCATAAGGAAAACCGCCCATGCAGTGGTCAGTAAGTAAGTAGTACGTGCATAGAATAAAAGTATTCTATGCTTTCTTTCTATCACAGAATTATGCTTTCGTGTGCTCCTGCTGCCGCCGGGGCAGTGCCAGCCCAGGTACAGCTCCGGTGGGAGCAGGGCGCCTTCAGGGCCCGGAGAGCCGCTGTGGCTGCGGCCGCGGGGCCGGGCCCGGCCGCGCTGGCTGCGGAGCCGCTGCGTGCTGCCCGTTTGCCCAGGGCGGCTGGGCAAGGGCTGAGGCAGGGGCGAGGAATTCGGAGAGCAGCACGGAGCTCTGAGGAGGTTATTGATGGCGGCGCGACTGACTGCAGGTACTTGGTGACACTGGAGCTCATTCTGGAGACTCCTGTGATTCTACTGTTTTTCTTTTTTGAACCCGGCCTTTGATTAAAAATGCCTCGCTTCCAGCTCACATTGCCTTTTAAATGGCTCTGTAAAGCCCTCTCGCGGTTCCCAGCTCACATCAGAAGCAGGGCTGGAAGTGTTTCTCTGCAGAATAAACATACGGGCTGTAAATCCTGTGATTCAGAAGATCGCCTGCAGTATTCCTCTCCGCTGTTGCCATAGGTAACCGGGCTCTGCAAAACACCATTTACCCTGGAATGCAAGGAGACTCGGAGCTCAGCAAGGGCACTCCGGTTAACCCTTTCCTAGCACGGAAAAAAAAAAAAATCCCTCTGGTGATCCTCGCCGAAACTCCTCTCTCACGCGTGTAGGTTCCCACACAATAAACCCGCACCGTGTACATTGAGGCAAATCACCCGCCCAGGCACACGCACATGCCCAGGCACAGTGCGGGAATGGCGGGCTCCTTCCCGTACTCAGAGCCAGGGCACCGGCGGGCTGTGCTCGGCACTGCTGACTCACCGGGGCCGAACGCCGCACAGCTCGGCCCTGAGCCCGCGGGACGCCTTCAGCTGGCACCACATGAAGGAGCTGAAAGCAACTGAATAAGGCTGGCCCGGTCTGCAGTCCAAATCCAAGGTTTGTAGAGTGGTACTCGTCAACTTACTTAAGACAGGACCTTAGAAAGGAAGACTTTGAGCTCATACTCACCACAGAATTTTGTGGGTTTTTTTGGTAGCTAGCAGGGGATCTCTAAGGTTTACAAGGTTTTGCCGATGCCATCTAATGGAGACTTATCAAGTCAGACGCCGAGTGCAAGTTTAACACTTCCTTTCTGCCTCACACTTCTTTGCAGTCCAGCCACTTCAAACATCTCCTCATGGTCTTGCACTCCATTGCCTGAGGCACAATCAATAGTTATCTGCATTTAGGAGAACAGGGGCAGAAAGTGGGCCCCACTTTTTTCCTCCTCTAATTCTGACGTACCTGTGGGCCAATATGGATCCCAGAAGAACAGGAGCTGAGGTGAGGTACTGTGTCTGAACAATGGGGTTTTTTTGCCACAGCCACAGCAGCAATGCTGCCCAGAGAGCAGGTAGCAACATATGCTCTACCTTTGTCTTTTTTCCCACATGAAGCTGAGGATTATGTGTGTGTGAAAGGTAAATTCATAGCCCTGTGTTCAGGCAGGGGTTAATTTATACTGCAGAGAAGCTGCAGGTGAGACTGAAGACTTGTCTCATTTTTCAGTTTCACAAACCCTGATACAAGAGCCTAAATATGTTTTGTTCCAAACCACTGCTGTCTTCTTTCTCATACTCCCCTCTGCAGTTCAATGTATGCACAGATACACACCACCGAATTGTTTTTTCTTTTATGATACAGTATTGCTGCAGAGTCATTTACATATAGGTAAAAATACAAAATTCCTGCTCTGAAGTGTTAACAATGTTAGTTACTTTTACATCAAAAGTCTGATGGGGATACAGAGGAGTCAGGAAATGTGGATAAGGTTGAAATTACATTTATAAAAGATCATGCAGTGGTTGGGAATCACAGCCCATGCATGGAAAAGCCTGTATTGAGACTGCTGTAATCCCTGGGCAGAGCAGGGGGGAGCGAAGGAGAGGTCAGTGTGCTTTGTTGGGATTCTCTGGCATTACTGGGGCAAGGGGAGTTGGTCCTTCTCTGTTATTTGAACTGTGAGTGAGTATTTTTAAAACGATTTTTAAAAAATGTTGCTAGAATAAAAAGGAACAGGCAAGAGAAAATGACCCCAATTCATGAGGGGATTGCTGTCTGTGGAAAAGTGCAAACACAAAATGAAATTGTTTTCCTGCAAAATTCTTTTTTTCATGGCTTGTTTCCATGCCACCACGGAGAAGAATGGTGAAGAAAATGATACACAAGGGAAGGTACTTTTAAAGATTCCCAAGAGCTACTGATTGGGTGTTGCTTTTTCACATTCTCCAAACTGCTGTTACATCAGTCTGGATGTTGGAGATAAACTATAAGAGAGCTTAAAATCTATGGAGCAATGCATGGAAGCACAATGATATTTATGTGTGCACTCTTTTTTGATTTATAGGATTTATTTGCATACTCCTTTGGCATTGCCAGAGCCTCTCTGCAGACCTAACACTTAATCCCCTGTTGTGCCAAGTCCCCTGGGAGCTGTTGACATTGTGGGGTACCTGCTGAGGTGTCAGGGACAGGTGGTGTGAGTGGAGAAATGGGAGCAAGAGATCAGAAACAGGAGTGTCTGTGGGGCACAGCAAAGTGATAACTGGACTAGTTGAGCCTCAGCCATTTCCTGAAGGTCTGAAAACCACTGGAAGCACTGAAGAAGCAGAGGCTGGAGGTTGTTCCATTTCCTGGTTTTATATGATTGCCTTAAGTCAAGGGTATTTAAATGTCAAGTTTTTATGTAGTTCCTAAATTTACTTAGGTTCGGATGTTTATAGCAGAAGGTTTGTGTCCTTGTGCACTCCTATATGTGTACTTGAATGATGATAAATGCCAAGGCTTTCTTTTGGGGCTTGTGTTTTTCCACAGCCGAGGTAACACATTCCCATTATGTTTAACCTTCTCCCCCAAGAGTTGATACAATTTATTTCTTTTGGAAGGGAAATATCAGAGCTGTAGCAGGCCCAAAGCAATTTTCTTTGAAGGCTGCCTTGGCTGCGACTGCAGATACAGTGACAAAGAGGAGATTGTGGCAGAGCGTGCTGGATGGGCTCTCAGGCAGGAAAGGGTTACTGTCTGCACGGCTCTCTGTGTCTGGAGCTCCAGGCAAAACCCAGAGAGAGACAATGATGTCAGCACTACCTCCAGGCCCAGGGCCCCTTGCCTGACAATGTGGGCAATCCAACACATTCCCATCTGCCACAACAAGAGCATTCATGCTCCTATTTCCTGACCTCTTTGGATTAAAGCATGTGGAGTTAAATATACATCCAGCCCCATGCTCATGCGCTTGCATTGCACCAGAAATAGACTTATGGGAAACTGGCTGCAGCTTTTGCCACCCGACACTCGGGATCTGTCTCAGCGTTGTTATCGAGAAAAGCACATGCTGGTCTGGTCGGGAGATTGTACAGTCATGTACACATAGCTAAAATACAGTTCTCTTTTGTGCCTGGAAACGCTGCATGTAATCAGCACGCAGTCAGAAAGAGGTGGGGCGGGGGAAGGGCAGCTTACATAGAAAATGAAGATTAGTCAGAGGCAGTGATTTCAGCGTTTTAGCCATCTGAAACTTGCTGAATTTTTTAGTACCACATAAAAAGTTCTGACAGCAGAGAGAGACCTTGGCTGAGCTGGGTGTCTGCACTCCAGGCTGGTGGAAGAGGGAGAGCATGCGGCAGGATTTGCATGCTGCCATGCCGGGCTGGCAGACACCGGGAGTGCAGCTCTGACAAGGAGAGCTTTTTGTTTGCTTAATAGCGAAGCCGGTCTGGTAGTGGAAAATTCTAATAATTAGAAGCATTTTATCGCTTTTATTCAGGATGTGTGTGTGGGGGGGGTCTGTTGCATGCACATGGGTATTGTGTTGTTTCTTTCTCATGTCTGTGGGTGCCTTGTATCTGTGGCTCTCTGCCCATATGTATCTGTGCATCTCCATATTTATCTGTCATTCTGTGTCTGCATTGCTCAGTCTTTTTCCTTTTAAGTGTCAGAGTTGCATTTATTTTCTCTGCACAGATGAGTTTTCCTGTACTATACACTAAGGGGAAAAGAAATGTAGGGATAGCTTGCATTTTGTTTATGTCTTTGTCAAGAAAGTGTTTCACAATTGAGAAATATGAATGAAAAAGAAAATGAGACTATTAATTTTCCTTTCTTTCTCTTTTGTCTGCAGTCTTCTGTTTTATCTTCCCAGTCATGTATTTTCTTTTCTCTCCCTTTTTCCCCACCACACTGCAAACTCCTGTTCCCATAACAAATGTTTTAAATGTTATCTATCCTGCCTGTACAATCAGTCCCTTTTTCATAGCATGTTTCTTGTACGGTAATATTTTTTTAACAACTCATAGTTATCCTTAACACAGCAAATTCTTGTAGGCAGTTTGGTTTGATGTCTCTCCCCTTCATAAGGCCTCTGCTTATGGCACTCAGAATCTCAACACAGGGAAGCAGAACAAAAATAAACTCCCCCAAATCTGTAGTTCCTCAATGGCTCAAAGGGGTCTTGGAAGAAGGTTTAGCTGATAAAATCCTTAGAGGGTGGTTGGAGGGGTGAGGCCAAATGGTTAATATAGGATAAAAACTGAAAACCTCTTAATTCTCTTAGTGCTCGGCTTAACTTTGCCTTGACACTGAAGAGATGGTGGTAAGTAAGGATGAGCTTGTGTTAGAAATAGGATTCTCTCTTTCTGCCCAGCCTTGCCTTTGCCAGTTCCAGTATTACAAGACATCAGTGCTACAAAATTCTCTATCAGTTTCTGCTGGTAGAGGTTTGGAACTGCCTCACTTCTCAATTAGTGTAATCAAAGCCAAGACCCTGGCATCTTTCCCAAGAGCTTTCTTCTCCCTGTGAAACACAGAATACTGAAAACCAGTCAGAAAAAGTGGAGCCAGACTGTAGCAAGCATTGGATTTCACCAGTGGTATAATAAGGAAGCTGCCTGTAGTGTCAGCCACTCTAAAGGAGACATACAGACAAGTTAAAGTGGTAATATGCATAATGTCTGTCATCCAGATATTTCAGAGTATATAATAAGCTGTGATTAAATCATTAAACTAAGAACTTCAAAAGGGTCTGGCTGTGTAGACTGAGGATCTAAACGCAAGAAATCTCCAGTCTTCTTTCTACCTTGGTACCTGATTTGCCACTGCTATAAGCTAGTCATTTCACACGGATCTTTAATTTTCCCATTAGTACCACCAGGAGTTAATAATACTTAAGCAGAGCACTGCCTCTTATAGAGTTGTTTTGAAGGAAATGGAGACTTGCTGAAGGAGCCTTTGTGTGAATTTGCATGCCAGTTTGAAGTTCTTCAGGAGCAAAGTGGGGGAAGCATGTTCAGCATGAGATCATCACAGAAGGCATGAAGGTCTACAAGTACCAGGGGAAAGACAATGTTAAAAACAGGAGCACTGCAGTTTTCAGGGACCCTAAATTAGGCTGTGGAACTTAGGAAGAGTTAGGTTTTGCAGTTTGAACTGAGACACATGCAGTGCTTATGATCCAGTCTTGGTACCTGATAGGTCTCTTCTTTTATTACTTGTTTCAACTTCACAAAGCTAAGTAAATAGATGAGAATAGAGTGTCTGTGTCCTGGCACTTCATCTCTTTCCACGAGTACTTAGACCAGCCACCAAAAGTGTGAAGGATATGGCCCGAGGTTTCTCTGCTTTGATTAGGACCATTATTCTGATGATGAGCTTTAATTTTTCCCTAGAAATCACACAGTTTTTCTGTTTATGGCTACACATACATTTCATATGTCTCTCTTAAGCCAGCTATAAGCAACCTTGTGAGAAGTGTTCAAGAGCTGTCTTGGAGCAGGGTGGAGGAAAAGAGGAAGTCTGCAAGTCACATCCTCCTGACTGCCTTCCTCTTCATTGATGTGTGCAGTCACATTGCCCAAAAGAGCCATTTGAGGAGGTTTGAGAATGTATGGAGCAAGTGCTCCGTTTCACTTATGATCAAGATAAACAAGGGTGTCAGCTGAAGCTGAGCTTCTGAGGTGTTCTGTGTAGTTCAGTGCCAGGCAGTAGTGACTGCTGCTTAGGAGATGGATTTATTGAGATTATTAGCAAGTGTTATTTGGAGGTGACTGAAATTGCTGGGTGGACTCCAGAGGATTAGCTTTCCAAAGATAGCAAATACAAAACAAAAAAAAGCAACCCCAAACAAACAAGTCACCGGTACCAGTTGTGTTTATTTAATAAAGTCTCTGCACAGGGTTAGCTCACAAGCATTTGCTTGTTTTTGTGACTGGAAATATGGGGGATGGGAAGGAGGAACCATCTTAGCATGTAATTCCCCAAGTAAAAGCAAAGCTGCAGCAGAGCATCTGGCCTGGTTCACAGAGTAGGTGAGAACGCGCTGTGAGCAGGGCAGGCAGAGGAGGAATCACCTCTTCCTGGATTGCACCGGATTTAGGCAGCCTAGTGTGCAGCAACTCTGATACAGAAATAACCTGTGTGAAGGAGGCTCTGCTCAGCAACTGTCATGTCCCTGTATAAAGGGCACGAGAGCTTTAGGCAGGGCATCATGCTGATCTGAGCCCAAGAAGTGGCCTGTGGGAGACAGCAGCAAACAAAAATAGTAATTTTCTATAGTGAGACTGTAAGAGGCCTCAAAGTGCTTGTAGCACCAAATATGAATTCACCAAGTATCACCCCCACAAGCCTATCTCTCTGGGATGGAGGCTGGTGTTGCTCACCCCAGATGTCAAACTGGAGACAGAGAGAGCTGTCCAAGCTCCCACAGAGATCAGGCCAGATGGGAGCACAGGGAGGGTAGCAAGAGGGGAAGATAAAATTAGGAGAAAAAATCCATCCCTCAGAAAATACTGATGGGGGAAGGGGCTTAAGGCCCAATTTAGACCATGTTTTAATGTTGCTAATGTTGCTAGACAAGTCACTCCAAAATGCTGGTAGTTGGTGGTGTAGAACAAATGAGTCAGTTCTGCAGTGTAGCCTGACTGTTCTGCTTCAGTACTGTCACCCAGAAGTAGAGACACATGAGAGCTTCCTGCTGTCCCTTCAGCCTTTCCCAGCATTGCACTACCAGAAGTGTGATCACCCAAAGGAGAAGTATTCTGTTGCTTTTTTGTAATTCATTTAAGCCCCATTGAGATGTGGCAGGAGAGACTGAGGGACTCTCCGTTCAAGCCAAGGTACTGGAAAGATGACCAGTGCCCTGGCAATTTCCAGGGAAATTGCTTGTTTCCTTTCATGAGAAGCTGCTTACTTGTTTCCTAAATCCACAGGGGTTACACTGGCTCCTCTTCCCTCCTTCAGAGAAGTCCCTTATGCAAAGCTAGGCCTGCTTTGCTATTGCCTGTGCTTCTCAAGACTTTCCTAGATACCACGGCAACCGCAGCAGAATTAGATTTTGTAAACCTTTAATTTTATACAGTCAGAGTAGAATGGGACCTATGAATACAATTCAGCAACTTCATTCCTCAAGGGTGGGGGTTGGGGCGGGACGATGGGGATGGGGAGGGGGCAATGTACTGCTTAATGTTCTTGGCATAAGCTATCACAAGTGGAAATAGGAGGAGGGAAAAGCTGCAGCTCACTGAAGTGGAAGAAAAAGGATGGGAACCCAGTGATGCTGTTTTCTACCGAGGGGACAGAATTGTCTGGTAACCTGTGTACTTAATCCCATGCTGTGATTGAAGGATATGCCAGCAGTAACTAAAATAGAAGCACAGTGCGAGGTATAGAGCCCTGGCTCCAAACTATCCAGCTTTTACAGATGTCTTCAGTGCTCAAACTTGTGTTACTGAAATCATTGATTCCTACTTCAGAGAAGGTAGAGAGTGTTGGACTAGGAGGCAGAGGAAAAGGGAAGAAAAAGGAAGAAAAAGGGAAAAGAGGAAACAGAAACAGACTGTAGCATTTCAGGATCATGTTTTCATCTCTTTCTATTTGGCTTCACTTTTTTTTTATAAAAATCATAATTTTCACTTGAAAAGCTGATGGGTGAAGAAACTACTTTCTCTCATAGATAAAATAAAAGTACTCCCATTAAAATAAAGAGGGTGGGATTTTCCTTTTCTGTGAGTTCTTCATACATTGGAGAAACATCCTCATTCTCAGGAAAGAAAAGCTAACATATATTTGGAAAACTCTTTGCAGTAAGAATAAAAGACAGTACAGACCTAGTCTGCTCTAACTCTTGATTTACAAAGAACTCCAAAGAGCTGATTGCTTTCACACTGTGAAGCTGGTCAAGAGGTGCAGGTTGCAGTGTGGTGCTAGTGAGTAGACAGGGCTCTAGTGTAGGCCCTAGACTGCTGGAGGGGCTCACTTCTCCAGACAGAGAGAAGTGCTGTGGCACATTTTACTGCCAGGCTTTGAGAACCCATCCATGGTAAAGGGTCTTGACTTTGTGCCCGAGACTGATTTTCAACCTCTAGAAAAAAAATCAAACCCCTTCAGTAAGACTCATTTGCTTGCTCTAATTTACATCAGAGAAGCCAGCATATTATGACTGGTGACACCAAGGGTGGTTTAACATCGCCTCTGTCCTTGAACTTAATACATACATGGAGTACAGCCAAGACTAAGGACCTGTCTCTTTCTGTGATAAATACCCACTTTTATGGGACTGTGGCCATGAGTCCAATTTAACATTATGAAGTAATTTTCTGTGACAATTCAGGTCTCAACTTCATCACTCTCATCACTCTCATCACTCTCATCTTTCTCTCTACCTGATATATTTTAGTGTTTGGTATTATGCCTAATATGGAGAGATTCCAGTGAATTAGATGAGGCATTCAATAAAGGTGATGTCTGGACTGTGAGAAGTTTTTTATCTCTGAAAAGTCTTCCAATGATTGTTGGGATATTCTATTTCAAAATTAGTTTGGCTTAGAAGGGTCACATTTGTATGATTTGTCCTCAATAGAAATTAAGCCTCTCAGTATTTCTACACGGTGGAATGAGAATTTTTTTGAGTTATTCATTATAGTCTTCTAAACCGCCCAGGAGTCCATGAGCCCTTTATGAGCCATATAAAAGGATGCAGACTCACTAGCAGAGGAGAGAAATTCCCAGGAGGAGAGAGATTTGTAACTAAACTGAGATGGACAGAAAGAGATGGGAAAAGTAAAATTCAGAAAGCCTGGAAAAAAAAACAAAATTTTTAACAGCCTAACAATGATCTAGACTCCTGCAAGTCAGGAACAGAGCAGGCTATACTGAGGATGTTTAGAAAAGAGCTCACAGGACTAACCTGCAAAGTTTTGTTTCATATCTGGTTTGGCAGCCAGAGAAAGATAGAAGGAGGTTTGTTTTCTAAGGCTTTCTCAAAACAGTGACCCTGAAACAAACACGCCTGTTACCTTCAGAGGACCTACTCATCTTACTAACAAGCAGAATACTCTCCAAAACAAGAATAATTTCTTCAAAGTACAATAAATACAGAATACAGGTCAAAGTGAAAAACAGCAAACCTGGTATTTCTGAGAATTTACAAACAAAAGAATTTAAAGAAAATTCAGACAGAAGTTGTACATACTATAAATGCCTGAATCTCTTAATAAACACTTTTGGGATTCTCAGACTGCTTAAGAAAACATTGCATAGCAAAGCCCTTTCTCACAAAGAGACAATTAGATAAATGCCACCTGCTGATTGCAAAACTGGCTAAAACTTACTGGGATCCATGCCTCTCACAGGCTCAGCTTATTTTCCTACCTGGAAACAAAGTATGGTAGAGCTGCATATTAAATGGAATGTGACAGAGCCAAAGCTAGCTAAATAATAGAAATATATTTGTGAATATTTGTTCAGTGAAAATATTGCCAAAATTCTCAATATTATTGATAATGAATTATTTAATCACCTCCAGACAAAACTCCAGCAGAATCCCTGTCTGTACTGTTCTGCCAACAAGAATTATGCATTCAGAGCACTCCCTCCACAGTGACTGCAGAAATGAGCTCTGCTTGCCAGTCTCCAAGAAAGGATTGGACTCTGCTGCTATCAGCTAAGCCAAAGTTTCACAGTCCTGACAGAGCTACTCGGTCAGGGATGGACTGGATGGACAGAGTCAGGCCTATGGGCGGAGCTGGGCTAGTGGGTATGCTCAGGACAGGGATACACCAGGGATATGCCCAAACAGAAGCCTCATGTACAAATAAATGGCTGCATAGAAGAGACCTGTTTAGCACAGGTAGTGTTTCTCCCTCCATACAGGTTTGTGCACTTTAAAAGTGTGCATGGGCTCATGAAGCTGTGGGACAAATACGTGTTCTTGGCCACTGTGCATTGGGGTAGATGTGCCTACCTGTGCACTTTGGGGTACTGATCTCCATGAACAGTCTAAGGTAAAGGGAATTCCGTGGGACTCTCTTTTCTGTCTCCTCCTCTACTTTGTCTCTCATTTTCCAGTAAGCTTTTCTGCAAACAAGTCCTTACACAGCCAGGATATGGGATGGCCCTCGTGCATGGCTGTTCAGAACTGCACACTGCTGCTTGGTGTGGCTGCAGGTGTCTGTCCTGCCTGCAGCATCAGCCCAAGGATGCCTCTGCCTCTTCCTGTGTCATCTGCCCTTCACCGGCAGCAGTTCTCCCTTTCACCCGAGGACTTTTGTCTGGGCTTGTGCCCAGATTTGCTGTTCAAGCAAAGGGGGAAGTCCTGCATGTTTCAGGCTGTTTTAGGGATGTTTGCTCCAGACGGCCGGGTTTGTTGATCTCACTTGTTTTTAACTCATGCAAGGCACATAATTCAGGTCAGCTCTTTCCTCACTCTCTGTCCTGCCCTGCTGGAGTACATGTTATTTCCAGATGAAGTTACACATTCCCCCCTCTTTCTCCTACCACTCTTGAGCCTGTTCTTTCCACTAGGGTTTAATGAGAGGCCCGCTAGCCGCTAGCCGTGGCAATCCCATCCCTCCAGTCACTGCTGCAGCCAAGGTCAAGCCCAGGGCAAGAATTGTCCACAAATACAGACACCAGAGTGAAGGGAAGGAAAGAACAATAAGAGCCATTTACTTCCCAATGCACTTAAGCCTTGAGAGAAACTGCCCCCCCAGATCGCTGAGTCAGCAGCGGCTGACAAATTAGTCAACAGGATGACTGGGCCTCAGCTCCTGGCAATTAGCATGGACAAAGCTTTGTGTGTGCCTGTGTGTTTTCCTATTAGCTGCGGCTTGCACGCCTGTGAAGGGAGGAGGGACTGGGGAAGGAAATGGCTTGCTCTGACTTCAAAAACACATGGAATTTGCATTCCCAAGGTTGCACAGCATTCATTTGGCTTCCTGTTTCAGCATCTTTGCAGGCTGTAGCCATTAAGAATAAAGTATGCTGAGAGCCTCTTAAGAGGGAGGTGCATCAACACAGCTGGAGGAAGGGTGAGCCCTGAATTATAGTAGCAGAGGCACTAAAAATTGGGAGGGGCTCAGTTTAACCCATCAGTGTGGCTAACAAAACCGGTACTATAAGGGTCAGGGAGTATTGGCAAGGGTTGGGCAGAAGAGTTTACTGGTGAGAACGGCATTGCTGGTATATTCAGTATGGGAGTAAGAAAGGTGTCACGGATCCAGAGTGAGAGGCTTTGGCAGAGCTTAGGGTGATGAAATGATAGAGACAGAGGGGGATAAGGACTGGACTAAAAGAGGATTCTGTAGGTCAGGAGTTCAGTGTCTTGTCAAAGCGATTTGGGAAGCCAGAGGCTAAAAGGTGGAGCTGCAGGTCAGGATTAAGCTGAACGTAGGAGCTGAGTTCTGTCACCATTTGGCAGAGGTCACTGCCTCCAAAGCAGGCTGTGGCGGTCACGGCCCATGCTGTGAACAATGAAATTTCCTGGATTCAGCTCTAGTGTAACTACAAACACACTTTGTTGTTAAAATCCCATGCATCTCCTCTTGTCTTTCCATCTCTGAGGCCAGGTCACCAGTGCTCTCAGACAGGGTGTGAGCTGCAAGTCCTCAGAGGACCCAAGATGAAAGGTCAAGTACATCTGGCTTTTTAGCCTCACCTTCACCCATTGCATATCCATGTCCCTGGTAAGTCAGACACTAGCATGTTATCATCCTCATTTATGATAAGCTGGTCAGAGTGATTTAGCCAAAGTTCAGTGGTGACCCCAGCTGTGAAAGGCCTTGCTGTGACCCATGAAGGTTTAGTGGGCTTTGTTCTGGGTGCTCGGAGACCCATCTCTCTGCTTACAGGCTTTCACAAAAGCTGAGCTCAACTGAGAGCTGCAAAAGCATTCAAGCTATCAGTCTTCCTATTTGTGAGAATGGGGGTGAGAGACAGTGTCTTTGTATTCCGGACACCACTACACGCTCCTTTGCTAAGCATAACTCGAATCCCTGGACTTCAAATCCTGCTGCTGAGAGCCTAGCAACAAGTGAATGTATCTGCTTAAGCTTTTAAGGAAGGACAAGGTTAGTGGAGGTGAAAGTAGGTCAGAATGTTTTATTTTCTGAGTTTGTTGGATTTCTTTCTAGGAACTGTAACGCTCTGCCTTGCAATTTGCTTCTGTATCAAGAGACTAGCAGAGCCATATCCATTTACACACCTCTGTGTCACACTACACCTGAGACAGTTCATTCCTTTCTGTTGGCAGACAACAGAAGCCACAGTAGCCTCACACTACTTCACCTTTACCACAGGAGAGGAGTATGCACCAAGGTGCTTCCTGCAGAGCAGCTGACACTCAGCAGCTTGCTGTTCCTATGGTGACCTCTCTGTCTTTGACCCCTGTGATTTTCTGCTTGGCTGTAGGCTGATTTGGGGCAGATTTTCACGGATCTCTTAGCTGCTGAACAGTGTTTTCTGAAAATACTAGCTGGCATCGATCTGCATAATTAGGTGTCTAAATAGCTTTTGAATCTGTGTGTCCCTTCCTCATGCTTTGATTCTTTACCCTGTAAAAAGGTCCAACTGTAGTTTGGGCTTGGGTCGGGCTTGTACATCTACACATGAATGCGGCTGTGGAGGAGCTGTTGCCATCTATGTGCTCCTGTTCTCCTCTCAAGGAATGTGGTTGGGGCCTTCCTTCTGCTCATCCTGTCATGGCAGTGGTTACAAGCACTTTGGTTTGCTGCTGTGCCTGAGCTTCAAAACTTAAACCTATTGATTTTCTCATCCTGACAGCCAGGACAGGGATTACAAGGAATAAACCCATTTCATCCAGGATTCAAACCACTACAGGTGCACAAAAATAGCAAGTCCTCGTTGCTTGTCTTTGGACTTCTGCAGTACCAAGAAACTTTATAAGTCTTGCACCATATAGAAAAACCCACAGCTATCTATTCCATGTAACACACATAATTTATCAGATATGCATCCCATAAGGAACCATGGACAAAGATCAGCCGAATTGTCTCTCTGTTAACTTTCCTTGTGAATGTCAGAAAGCAGTTAATCTCTTTATCATAAGAGAGAAAGTTTAGGGTAGCTTCGCTGCAAATACAGGCCCTCAGTTTTAGTTCCATAATTTTACAGAACTTAACTTTCTACAATTCTGTGATATGCCAAACACAGTTGCTTAAAAATCCAGACTTGTTCATATGAGTTGCATGTGCAGCTGCAGTAAGATCCATGCTGACTGCAGCATTTACAAGAACATCTGAAGGGACATCAGGGTATCATAATGAAAAATATGTTAAGGACAAGGTAGTGCCCACGTGTTATAGCAAAGACTCAAGAGTGTCTACGATACTGTAACTTGGACAGTCAGCCACTCATTCCACTGAGTTTCATTCTAAATGAGCTATGCTTCCTGCCACAAACAAACCAGGGATGGATACAGTGCAGGGATGCAGATGTAGTTTAGTAACATGGAGTTACAACAGATTGTTACTAACAGTAATTCCCAGATTCCCATTTCTTTCCTGAAGCACATTCCTAAAACAGCTACTTTTGGGAAAGTGCCAGCAAATAACACTCCCTGTCTGACTGATACCCACTTTCTTGTCCCTGCTCTTCAAAGTGGGTATTTTTATGATGGAAGGCACTTAGTTGATTTTGGAGTCTAAAAGGTACATGCTGGACAGGGCACGTTTCTTGAACGTGGTCTTGACATTATTCCTCCTGCCCTCCTGGAAGTAACATGCCTGAGGAATGCAACGGCCTCTTTTCTGACCTGGCAAGCAGTGCCATTTGTAGTGTTGACACTTGTCCCAGTGGGACTTGGGCTGAGATTTTTCCATCCTTCCCTTGCCCAGTTCATTTTGTCCAGCGTGCCAAAAAGGTGTCAAATGGCATTTTTGCAATTATCAATCTAGACTGAGCTGGACCTGGTGACATGGAGGTGAAAGGATCTGGAGTCTGTTTTCCTGTCCTGCTAAACCAGCCAGTATCTCCTTGTGCTTATTCAGCAGGTTAACTTTGACAATGGCAGTATGAATATTTTGCTGCCATTTGGCTAATAGCTACATTTCCTGTTGCAAAACCATGTAAAGGGAAATAAGGGAAAAAGAACTGCTGTGGCAGGAGACAAAGGCACAATTCAGTGGCTGGTTTAAGGTGTGCTCATGCTGTCGGTCGATTACTTTTTAGCAGCAGGTCTGACAAAATGTTGAGCATATGTCCTTGAAAAGGGATATTTGATTTTTTCAAACCAAATGCTTGAGATTATATTTCACCATTTCTGATAGCTGTTCTTAGGTCTCAGATACCACATGCAGATGAGATCCAGCCTAAAAAGAATGAAAGGACTATAGCATCTAAATAAGATATTATCAATGTCCCCCCATAATATCGGTGGTAAAAATAATTAAGTCTTTCTACTTCTCTTGTGTGTTCCATCTGAGGGTCTCAAAGCATTTCACAAGCATTAATTAATTAAACTTTCATCTTCTCCCTGAGGCTTTTTCTGTGCTGGAGGTGGTTCAGTCCAGTTGGGTAGATGTGGCTGTTGAAATCACAGCTGATTCTCAAACCAGTAGTTAAAAACTGCTTCTAGAAATCTTCAGTTCTTACAGCTGCTGCCCTTTCACCCTGCAGCTGTGCTTCCTCATTTAAGTTTGGTGTATGATTTCTCTTCATATGGCCCATGAATGCTCAGATCTGCAGGTCCCATCTTCTAGCTCTGTCTTGTTGAGCAGGTGATGCCATTGGCATGATCCCTAGGAGCTAAACCGACCTGCCACTAGCCCCAGAATTACTGAAGTATTTAAGTAGCTTAAAGACACTTTGAGTTCTGTAATCCTCACTTCTCCTTACACCAGGGGATCTGGACTAGAAAGAAATTAAAAGAGAAGGCATAAAGATCACTAAGCACAAATATTTGAAATTAACTCTTTAGGTAAGCATTTAAATTTGAAATATGCCAAGTGTTTACAGATAAAATACAGAAATTGCTTATCCCATTGTTGAAATGCAGTCATTCTAAGGGCTCAATATGACAATTATTTAACAGTACCCAGTAGCACTTTCATAATCTCTTATGGAAGGAATCAGATTATATCCAGGCAAAACTGAATAGAAGTGGGAGAAGATAGAACTGCCCAAACTGGAAGGTAGTCATTGGGATTCCGGTCCCATCTGAAAGGAAATATATCAAAGAACCTGAAATAATAATTACAATAATAATTAATATATTACATTACCTGAATTAAAAAAAAAAGTTATAACAAAAATAGTAATAGTAATAAACAACTATGCAAAGTATGCAGAAAGTTGTTGGGGTTTTGTTGGTGAGAAACTGTTGAAATACTTTTGCATTGGTATTTATGTAACATCTTTTGTCCTGGGGATCCCAAATTGTATCACCAACTACAGCAATAAAAACCTCCTGGACATGGTAAGCCATATGTTGTTCTGTTAACAACATAATTTTGGAAATCATCTGCAGCATTTCTAATCAGAAATATGTAAAGTATTTGATTTCAGTAATTTGAGTTCAATATTGTGCATTCCTCACCTAGAAACTAAACCAACTGGCACATTATAAATATGCTGGCATATAGAATTGTTGGGTGAATTATTAAATTAATAATGTGTACTGCTAACTGTGTATTACATGTTTCTTTCTGAGCAGTGAAGGTGCTTTACAAAGGCTGGTGGCAATAGAGAATATTTTCAGTTAATTGGAAATGCATACTTTGTTCCCAAGATACACAATTATACATTCATTGAATTCTACACTTTTCTTGTGTTTAGTGTGTTTTAGTGCCCATGTTTTACAGGTAAAGTAATAGAAGGGATACATTAAACCCTTCACAGTCAGTGGCAAGGCAGGGACAAATTAAAGTCTCTTGATCCTCTCTCTCAACATTGAAAGCATTGTTTCTCTCTCAGTTTCGCTGGGCAAGCAACACAGGACTGGAAGAAAGGGTTTTCAAGGATGACCTTCTGGGTCATCCTCTCCTGTCTCCTGCCATCAGGGACAACATGTTCTATTGTGGCTTTTGTGACTGTGACAAAGAAAGAATGAGTCACACTTCTCTGCTGGACACCAGACCGCTCATTGATACAGTCCAGGTTGCCTTTCTGAAAAAAGGCAATGATGGTATCTTAAGGCAGCTTGCAGTGGGAAAAGGCTGGTCTGGTTTGTGTTCTGGGACCAGAGGAGAATGGCAGCCCTCCTGTGTCAGGTGCTGGGAACTTAAAGGTGCTGCTCAGTAGGGGTTTTCTCACAGACTCAGCTTCACTCTGCACTTCCCTAGCCATGCCAAGCAGTACCTTCTTAAAGCCAGAAGGCTACTTTAAGACACATGAGAAAATGAATTCAGAAAGCATCTCGGAAGAGAATCCTGCAGACTACCTTTTAAACCAATGTCTGAGATTAGTTAGGTTGGTCACAGGACTGGAAGGTAGGGTTAGATCATTCCATTCATCCCCTTATTCCCCACAGGATAGTATTCATGGCAAATGTTAGATGAATTTTTCCTGGGGCTTTGTGACAAAAGCCTCCACATCCTTCTCTTAGGTCCTTCAGGCCTGTTCACTGCAACAGTTTACCAGCTCCCTCACCACAACTCTTGGGCTGTTTTATCCCTTTTTTGTGCTCGGCATAAGCTAGTCCTGCCTGAAGAGGTAACTAGCTGGGTTATATGTTTGCAAGTCCCTGGATGTATTTGGTTCCATTTCCCCCACCTTTATGTCATATCAGTGAATATGCACAGGTGTCAGCAGGGCTGTTGGAGGAGAGTTCAGGGAACACAGTGGGAATATCCTCAGTCTGAGAGCTGGGAGGTATCAGCTTGGCTGAACTTCATGTTTTCCTTGGACTCTATAGTGCTTAGCAGGCTGATGACAAATGGGAAGTAGCCAGTTCTGTAGCCAATTTTATTCTTTCTCATTTTATTGTCAAAGGGAGGGGGAAATTCACAAATTTGTGAGGATCTCATCCACTTCCCCTCTCCACTGCAGAGCTGCTCATTTATTTTTGTTTTATACTGTAAATAGTTAGAGAAGCAAAGCTCCCCAGACCTTGAAGTTAATCCCAGTGTGTAGCACTGTACATGACAAATCTGTGTGGTCACTCTTCTCATCACTATTGCCTGCATCCTCCATATCTGGCTAGTATAATTTGGCTCCTGTCTTCAGCTCTCTCTCTCAAGTTTCAAAGCATCAGAGGATCAGAAGTTGGATGGTAGGGACAGACAAGAAGATGGTTTAGAAGATAGGAAGAATGGGGAAGTTATATGAGTGACAGCAGAAAGGTCACAGGAACACTGATGAAGCTGGGAAAAGCATAAGCAGTCATAAAGCACTCTCCTATGGAATCTGGATCACAATTCATTATATCTGCATACTGATATTTCTCATCTGTCAGCTCACAGCTGTGAAATCTGCTGGCAAGGTGTGCCACACTTCCTTTAGTAGGACATGCATTTGAAAAAACATCAAGCCTGGTAGTCCTAAATCCCTTGTGCATAAGCCCAGGCTGTAAGAAGACTGGAGAGGGAAACTAGACATTGAAATCTGAGGTTGGTTCAATTCACTGGATTGGAAGGAAGGCTGATGATGTCCTCATTTGCTGAATACTTTAAGATGTCTGGTATACTGGATAGGCAGGGATCTGAAAGAAGGGGAATGAAGGTTAAAGACTGGATTGCTGTAGATGCATTTCTTACCCCTGCTGGCCTCTGCTACCTTAACACTTATATGTAGGTCTTTAAAATACGATGTGTAGTGTGTTTCAATTAGTAGTACTACTTTCCTCAGACACATTAGAAACACTTGCCTCTGCTTTGTGTTTCTCAGTCCTTAATTCTCATGCAAGCTGGTGGAACTTCCTCATGCAAGTCATGGGTTAGGGCAATCAAAACTGTCTTTTTAATTCTTAGTTAGATCTTACCAAACATCAGATCTTATGTCATGGGGCTTTATAATCTTCTTTGCTTCATCCCTAAGTGCCATTCTGAATGAGACCTGGATGGATACCTGAAGGGGAGTCTCTGTGTTCAAAGTGGAGGCTGTGGAGAGCTGTGTCTCTGTCTGTTGGCTCTGAAGAGAATTTCTTATCTGATATACTTGACTGAAATAGTCTGGAAGGGATAATCTGGCACTAACTTCTTCTCCCACCTCCTGGTTGGAGAGTCGATGGGAACTAATAGGTCTTTTCCTGCCTAACATCTGTGATTCACGAAATTTTCTGTGGCTGACGTGGTGCCAAGAGGCAGAGGGGTTATTTTGGGGCAGAATCCTTTTCATTTGTTTTGTTTTCCTCTTTCTATAGCTGTGTAGCAATCACCGTCCTGGCAGCAAGCATGGCCTAAGGGAAGGGAGAGGAGCCGCTTCTGAAGACAGTCGGAATACTTCATGGCTGCTTGTCCTCTCTTTGACTGCGGCATCAGCTGGGGGCAGGGGGAGGAGAAGTGCCTCAGGCTCATTCAGAGTTGACCCATGGTTATTTTTAGCTCCTTAATGTTCTTTCCAAGCCCCCTGCCCCTCCCCTTCCTCCCCCCAGTTCATTTCTCTCCTCTTGGCAAACGGCACTTTGTGAGCTACTCAGTCACAGGTTAAAAAGCACTGAAAAAAGTCAAAGGGCAGGCAACGGAGGTACTCCTCCGAGAGAGGCACTTGAAAGGTCAGGAAATGCCTGAGCCGTGGGTAGGAGCCCCTCCTAGCCTAGCTCTGCTGATTAAGCAGTCTTGCCAACCCAGGCAGACAGGCTGATGGGGCTCAGATCTGAAAAACCGTATGAAGGAGGGAAGAGGAGACGGTAAGGGTAGAGTAGGAAGAGAGATAGGGAGATACAATAGAGTTGTAAACAAAGGGGACTAATTGAGGTGAAGGACAATAGCACTGTTTGAGCATGAAGGAGGAACGAAGAGACATTTTACTTCCCTCAGTTTGGAAGCCTGGAGGATCTCTCGCCAAAGGGCGATTGGCTTCCTCATCCCCTGCAGAGTCCCTAAATATCAAAGCCAGACTCACATTCCAGAGGCGTGAGGAGAAGACATGTAGGCAGCTCCAGTTAAAGGACAAGGTACCTTTTACCTTGCCATTAGATGGGGCTTGCCAGTGAATGATGAACAGCTGACAAGCAAGAAGGTGCTAGGTGCTGCAGAAAGTCAGGTCTTTGCCTTTAGGGGGAGAATGAGACAGTCATTGTGGGCTTTTCCTGTGCTTTGCAGAGCTGTTGGCAGCCCACCCTTGCTCCTGGCTGGTAAAGCAACAGATGAGGTCTGAAGTTGGGCCCAAATCCTAGGACCTTGGTCAAAGCAGGTGTGTGAGATCTAAGACACCTGCATCAGGTGAGGTAGAAAGCAATGCAATAAACGAGGTTTTAACTCCTGAGCTGCTTGTCTGTGGAGGACCTCAGCATGGACCACTCTGATGTCTTACAGCATCTTTTGCCTGTGTGTGTTGTTTTGTCTGTCCATCCCTCACGGTGCAGGATTTGAGCTTTCCAAACAACATAGGGCTTTTTCTCACTGTGCCCCAGGAGGCAGGATTTTAGTGTGTTATACTCCTTGTTGCTCAGGAGCTGGGGAATGGCTTCTGCAAAAGGCAGGGCAAGCCCTTTCCCCAAGCCCATCCTATGGGAGAATGAAAAAGCTGCTCCCTTTCCCATCTCTTGGTGGGGACCTGGAAAGGAGCAGCTGGGTGGCTCAGTTGGCTACTGCAGCCGGGTCCAGTGTCATGAAGATGCCAGGGCAGAAATAACCTGCTTAAAATAACATGGCTCCCCCTGCACCATTTCCCCTGCTGCCCCCATGTAGCCCACTCTTTACAGTAGCTTCTTCTTAGTTTTCCAAAGTCCCAGCTGTGTGTCCTTGTCTCAGGCAGGGGAAGCAGGTTGCCTGGATACAGTCCCTCTGCTGAGCAGTGCAGTCCCCTGGAAATCGGTCTGCAGTCCCTCCCCTCCCCTTTCTCAGCATTGCTTCACAGTGTGGAAGATGGATTTGGGTCTCTGGAGGACTTCTGGATGCAAAAAAAAGGCGGGGTGGGAAACAAAGCATCGCAAATGTCAGCATTCCCTCTTCACCCCAAAGAAACAGTCAGATGAAGGGATTGCAGAGAAGGGCAGGGCAAGGAAACTGTTCCACCCATTGTTGGAGGCCAGGATGAAGCTGGTCCTAACCCAAAAAAAGAGGATCCCACCCCTGAACTGAGCCAAGAAGCCACTTAGAAATTGCATCACTAGCAACAGAGGCTAGGTCTGATTGATATAGTCCAGCAAGAGCAAACCCAGCTGAGCATACCCAGAAGTCAGGATAATCATTGCTCTGAAATGAGGTTGCACAGAATGGGGCAGGTTTTGGAGGGGATAAAGCAATTTCCCTTCCTCTCAGTGTATGAAGGGATAAAACAATTCCCATTCCTCTTGGTGTGTCTTTCTTCACAGTTTCGCAATTGCAGAGCTTCTTTGGCAGCAGACAGCTTCCTTTGGCTGATGTTGCTAGAAAAATCTGCTAATGTGGAAAAGCACCGTGATGTGCTTATAGGCATCTAAACTGTAAAGACCACAAAAAATGTTCACTTTGCTTCAAAAGCCTTTAACCAGGAAGAATATAAGGAAGATGAAAGAGCATTTACTATCAATATCAGAAAAAAACCTCATTCAACTAAGTCCTTCTTGCTTGCTTTATTCCCTAATTTTCTTAATGCAGAAAGCCACACCTGCTTCATTTCTAGATAAGATGTACAAATCCTTACAAAGGATAATTTCTCAGCAACATTACAAAGTCTCCATAAAGCAAAATTCTGTAATTGAAAACTACTGTATTCCTGCAATAATTCTTGTACTCAAATCATCTGTCGTCAATGGTCTGTCTCCACCTTCCCCATAATCCTCTGACATGGGCCAGTTTCAGAGAAAAGGTAACAGTATAATTGGACTTAACTGGTTGATTCCAGAAGGAGAGTTCATGCTCCACAGGTCCAGTAAAATAGGTGGTTTTTGTAGTAGACACTAAAATGCAACAGATGAAATGTAAAATAAAAATATATTTCAGGACCATAAGGAGGAAAACTCCCCTAAACTAAGACTCTTTTACACGGTTTGCCCTGTCAGAAGCACTCAGCCTGTTTGTCACTACAGGCAGGGCATCAGCAGAAGTGTCTCTGCTGCCTAGGGCACTGCAGGATCTCAGTGGGAGGTAGGTCTCTCTCAGTTACACTGGCCTTACTCAGGGCTCTAAGAACCAAAGGAACCTTTCACATTCCCCAAGAAAAGCAACGGCCACCCACTGCAGCTTGGCAAGCACTGGTAATTCCCAGTGAGAAAGTCCATTCAGCTGGCAGTCATCTGCATTCAGCAGTAGTTTCAGTTTCTTAGTGCACTGAGAGTACATGCCCTGATGCAGTGCTTTGGAGAGCATTGAGCATGACGTAAATCATAGATGACAGTAGGGATTTCTGCTCTGAGGGGAACGACTGCAACCCTTTAGCCATATAAAGATTAAAAAACGCAGTCTTGGACACTGGCATGTATGGTAATCTAAAATAATTCTGGCTTTGATACCTTCCCTGTGGGGTGAACTGTGAAAACTGGCTCCAGCATTCCTGGTTGCTTTCTTCAACCCATCACCAGCACTTCAGCCATCTCTTGATGTAGTGTTGGAGACTTACAGTCAGGCAACTGCAGGTTAAGTCATTCAGCTGTATTATATATGCAAGTAGAAAAAACTAACCACAAAGCTGGGATTTATCCCTGTATACAGAATGCCACAACGTGTGCCTTCTTTCTGGCCCTTTATTAATGAATTTCAAGTAAGGAAAGTAGCAAAACAGAACTGCATAGCACCCAGCAAGTGCCCTGGAGCAACTCGTATGGTCCTAAGATAGGTGTGGATGCTTCTCGGGGCAAATACCCTGAGGGCAGGGTAGGGAAAGGAGAAAGAAGATCGATCTCTGGCAGCAGCAACGAGGATAAGGATCTGTAGATGGGTGTTTTCTTTCTTTAATCTCAGAAATTAGAATTAATCAGTGCATAACAGGACAATACTGATGAGACTTTTTAACAATGGTGGCTCCTCTGCTCCATTTTCTTTGTATCAGACACACTAAAATCAAGAGACCAGATATAGAGGTTACTGGGAATTGGGGTCTAGCTGAGGAGGGAAGAAGGAAAAACGGAGGGAGAAGTCTATTCACAGGGTTTTTTTAACAATTTTTTTTTCTCATTCCCATTTCAAAGACAGAAAAAGAGAAAGAAACACACAGAGAAAGAGAGCGTGAGTCATTTAGCATGAATTTTGCTTGAGTGAGGACTGACATAAGTGTGTGAAATAGGAAGGCAATGTATGAATAATGCAGAACAAGACTCTCTGTGCAGACGGAAGACTGTTATTGTGTCCCTGTTTACAGCTACTGAAAGCACAATCAAATAGATACGGAAAGAGTGCAAAAAGCCTGCATGGTCATCTCATGATGAAAAGGTGTTAAAATACATTGTGGATCACAAACAACACTTCTCAATCACTGCTCTGAATTTGCTCATCTGCTCATACCAAGACAAAGAGAAGTTGGTGTTGCTTTCAGTTAGAACTGCAATGACTTTTCTGCAGGTTAGGCTTGCTCTAAGTTATGCCCAAGCTGCACTGGCTGCTGTGGTAGACAAAGGAAGAAATATGGGGGAGAACATATGCTGAGTACCTCTGTCATGCAGTCTTTACCATGCACTCCTGGGAGAAGGGTTTGTAGAACAACAGAAAACAGGTATTTTTATGAAGGTGACCCCTGAAAGAATTCACATGTGTCCTTCTGCTTATTTACAGTTGGTACATGCAAGAAGCTGAACTCATTTCTTATTCCTTTTATGGGAGAAAGTATGGCTAGGAACTAGCACACTCTCCCAGGACGCTTGGGACAGCTGGTTTCCATTTGTGGTCCTGCCACTGGCTGGTTTTGGCTAAATACCATCATTTTTGTGCCACTGGTGAAGCACTTTGAATTCTTCTAACAAAAAGCAGCATGTAAGAGCTGGATATTAATTCAGAGTCTTCTAACAAGCCCATCATCATACCGTGTGGTCTCTTATATTCTGTAATTGAGTCACACTTCTGCCCTAAGGAGGATATTCTTATTCCTTCCCTTGCTTTATTCCAGTTCTGGATGGAATTTGCAATAATTTCTGAGGTAGCCCATTGGATCCCATCCACATGGCTGGTTGTTTTCCAAATCACATTCCAGGAGTTCATCTGAGTAGTCATGGGAGACTCTGCCTGTATTGTGTGCCTTAAGAATTCAGTTAAGCATCAGAACTCACACATCCATCCATGGCTGCTGAAGATTTCTCAGAAAGTTTTAAGAAAAAAGGGTGGCATACTGAAAAACTGTCTCTCTCTAATTTATCATTGTATTAGACTACAAAGAGATATAACATTACATAAGTTTATAGAAGTGACTGGAGGATGTTAATATTTTTGACAATATTGAGAAGCTTACCTGGAGGTCTAAGGAAGGGCATCTTAAAGAAAGACCCCAGAGAGAAACAAGGAAGGCAGGGGGCAAAGCCAGGACATGAGGGCATAAAGCAAGGGAGATTCAGAAATACTGGTGTTATATTTTGGATTGAAAAGAAACAAAAAAATGGAGGTGGTAGTGTCTTTGAGGACAAGAGAATAAGGTAGCATGAGAGCCTCAGAAGAGAAGGCTCTCAAATCCACACTGTGCATTTACCCTGTTTGTAATAGAAATACTATGTGCAAATAGGCACATTCTGAAATTTGGGGGAGAAATACGGGCACATTCACATTCTGTCTGTCTACCTAGTAATCATATCAAAAGGCAGACTGTGAAAAGTCCTTTTGCACAGAGACACACAGTTATAAGTACAGCACTACAAGCAGCCAGGATGGAGAAGCAGGGATGCTGATGCAATGCAGTGATGAAAATAAGCATTCCTGCTACTTCAGGGATAGAAAAGGCACATCCCATCTGCCTCCTAGGAATCTGCTGCACCCTTTCACCAGCCAAAAGAAGCAGCTAGCTTGAGTCAAAACCAGTCTGCTTTTGGTTCCTCACCTCATGCTTGCCCATTTCCTCTTTTTGCCTGGGAAAAAGGAGAGGTCAGCAGGGATTGCCATGTTTTCAATACACTGTATTTTTATGGTAATATTACAGTGCTGTCTATTTGCTTTTTATCTTTTCACCTTGAAATGGGAGCTGCAGGTGCTTGTATGCTGTACAGCTATTGTACATAATGAAAAGTGACAGGGCAGTTCAATCTCTGAGGTCCTTTCAGTCCACAGGCTTCCCACTGAGAAACCCAACAAGGTGGGCACTTGGGTTGATATTTTTTCCTAAGTTGTTCTGACATATCTCCTCTGGGAATTGTACTGATGCCCCCTAACTCATATCATGCAAGCCCCCTGACTGCATCAACTAGCATTTATTTCTGGTCACTCACTGGTAATCTGAGCTTCTATCAAATCAGTAGCCTAAATTTGAAAGGCTCCCTGCTGCAGTGTCCACAAGAGTCCTGTGGTGTTAGATGCTTAATAGGTGATTAAAGGACAAGTCCCACTCTTTTCAGCTGTGCTTTGAGGTGTTTTGAGGGAGGATGATATGAAGCCTGGTGATTAGTGTCTTTTGGAGACAAAGACAAGAAATCTGAAGCAGCCTGAAGTAGCAGCTCTAATATGCAGTGAGATCAGCTTTTTCTGCAGACTGTGCAATGCAGCAGAGAAAAATCATGCCAGTAACAGGTCTGATGTAAAAGTAGGTTGGGTTCTTGTCCATCTTCTCTTTTCTTCATAGCAATATACCCACTTAAGCTTACTTCACTGTGCTCTGAGGAGCTGTGCCTTCTCATTCAGATAGGCTGCCACAATGTTGTCATCCTGGAATACATCATACCCCTTTCTCTGCTTCTATGATTAATGTACAGTTCATATTAGCTCCCTATTAAGCATGATAAGGAACAGTGAATCCAGCTTTTGTAAATTAGGGAGCCCACCAAATCTACCTCTGCAGAAATGAAGAACTGCCTTTAGACTGTCTTCTGCAGAGGAAGATATATTACACTGAATCCAGGGGCTTCCACACACTCTAATACAAATTGGATCTTTGCCTTTCAGAAATGAGAAAGCATAAACAGATTTCTAAGTCAGAAGCTCTACTGTACAGAGTCCACACTCCCACTGTATTGAACCTGCCCTTGTCTTCCCAGTCCTATTGTTGAGCTGAAATGCATGTGTCCCTGTGTTAGCTGGTAAACCATATGGTGTCCAAGCCTTATATATATATATATATGAAGGCCATACTGAATCATCTCCTCATACATGGAGAAACATATTCTGTCAATTTGCTCTAAAAGCAGATGAACCTTATTTAGTCAAGCATACCACCCCCTTTAATGAGGGTTAAGGTATTGATCTTCCTGGTAAATCAAGGTGAGATCTATAGATCCCTCCCAATAAATGATGGTGGATTTATTGATTCTTTTCTTCCCACCCCCTGAAAGTGAAAGCAAGACATATTAGTTCCACCCCATTAAATGAAAGTGAGTTGTATTAAGGCCACCCCCATAAATACAGGGTGGGCTATGCTGACTTAGACCTTAACCACATAAATGGAGGTGAAATGTATTGATTCCATCTTCTGTAATTGAAGGAGTGTTGTATTATGGTGCTCCTTCCAACATAAATGATGGAAAAACATATTGATTCCATCACTCTTGAGTGAAAGGTGAGTTTTGCTGAAAATCCCCAAAATGAGGAAGGAAAGCCATGCAGAATTTAGCACCTTATTCAGAAATTTATTTTGACCCATTATTTACACATGAAGGCTTTTACTGTATTCACATGGCAGAGGTGTTACTGCTTAAAAGCTCTGGACACAAATGAAGTGAAAAGGAACCATGCTTTCACTGTAGGGATGTAATGCCTAAGTAGAGGGCCTGCTGAGTTCCAGTCCCTGTGCTCTTGTAGACCACCTGATTTAGGCAAGTTTCTTGGCTCTTATGTGTCTTGTTTATCCAGTAAGGATAATGATCTTCCTCTGACATTAGACAGTAGAATAAATTTCTTCATGACTGTCTACTTCTGTTCGTTAATGGCACTAAGTAAGTTCTAGAGACAACAGCAGAAGTTGATGAAACATGATAGGGCAAAATTGTTTCAAAATAAGCGCTGTGCCCTAAGAGAAGCTATGCCTGTACACTGCAGATAAATAATTAGCAGCAGCTGCCTGGACCCCTTGGTAATTTTTGCTCTTTAAGTATTCCTGCTCTTTCCTACTCCTTTCTACTAACAGCGCTGTTTCTAAATTGCTTTGGCTGATGGGAAAGATACCAAAGTTACCTCACCTCAAAGCCATGCACTAATTCAGGAATTCAGTCTTTGGACTGTGACTATTGCAAGCGAGGCAGCCAGGACAGTGCCCATCTGGAAAGAAAAACATTCAGATTCAGCTGCACCCCTCCAAGGAGAATCATGTTCAGCCCAGCAGCATGACAAAGCCCAGGACAGCACAGGGACAGCTGCTGATGGTGTAAAAGAAAGGTGCCAACTCCTTGCTTCCCCAAGGAAATAAACTCATTTTCCCCACAGTACTCCATTGCACAGCTGTTGTCTTTTGTTAACCTGTTACGAACATCAAAATCCTTAGGGAAGCTACAGAAGACAAGTGAAGAGGACAGAACCAGCAGAGCCTTGAAGAGAGACCTGCCTATGCCTTTCTTCACAATTTGTCTTAACAGTAGCAACAAGACAGAAAAAGAAGACAAACAACAAAGTGAATGCAGGCAGAGGTAGATGACACTAGGAAGTTAAAGACAAAGCCTGTACACATGCCACACAGTAAATCCTATCATTGTCACCTTTTTGCCTAATGTCACAGAAGAGAAATGCCCCTCTGGTACTATGTCTTGTGATGAGCAGGCAGAGTTATGGTGCCTTGTGGTGCTGCCATGCATCTGCAGGGCATCTCCCACCTGATGTTGGGGGGTACACATGCAGAGAGGGGGACACGAGCTTGATAGGTGTTATTATTCTGCAAATCTCTAACAGTGTGTACCTAAGAGGGTCCCAGGTATCCTCAGAGTAGTCATATCCAAGATATGATTGTGAGTAATGCAAGCTTTGATCTGCTCTTTAGAATGAGATACTAAGGTATATTTTACCATGTGTTTCTTAACACATAATAATTTATCCTGAGATCTTATAGAAAGTGAGATGTGGAAGCTTTTACATGAATTAGCTATTCCTGGAATATCTTGTGTTCTTCCCATGTGGGTATTTCCAAGCATACTGCTTTGCCTAGAACAGACTTTGAAAATGCCAGTCAAGTGCCAGCCTCCCCCTAAGCCCTTCAATGGAAAAGCCCAAATTCTTTGCAATTCTCTCATATCGCCAGCTGTCTAAAACCCTCTGTGAGAGGATTTAAATTGGATTTTGTGCTGATTTTATACAGTTGTCTTATGTCTTCCCCATGTGTGGTGAAAGAGATTTGTTCCATACAGCATTGGGGATGCAAATATCATTCCTGTTTCAATGCTTCGTTTGAAAGGAGGACCAGACAGTTGCCATGGCAACTGCACATCTGAGCCAGCTGTAGTTGCCATGGAAACAGAAAAGATGTGAGCCAGAAAAAATCGTCCCAGAGGACAAAGCATTTTAAAACACACACAAAAATTCCCTTAAACTAAAATAAAATCTTGCTGTGAGATTCTAGGATCTCAGAAACAGGGGCAAACCAGAGGAGAATGCCAACATCCTCTCATGATCTTGATGCTTTTTTGTTTTGTTTTGTTTTGTTTTGTTTTGTTTTGTTTTTTTTTTTGTTTTGTTTTGTTTTGTTTTGTTTTGTTTTGTTTTGTTTTGTTTTGTTTTGTTTTGTTTTGTTTTGTTTTGTTTTGTTTTGTTTTGTTTTGTTTTGTTTTGTTTTGTTTTGTTTTGTTTTGTTTTGTTTTGTTTTGTTTTGTTTTGTTTTGTTTTGTTTTGTTTTGTTTTGTTTTGTTTTGTTTTGTTTTGTTTTGTTTTGTTTTGTTTTGTTTTGTTTTGTTTTGTTTTGTTTTGTTTTGTTTTGTTTTGTTTTGTTTTGTTTTGTTTTGTTTTGTTTTGTTTTGTTTTGTTTTGTTTTGTTTTGTTTTGTTTTGTTTTGTTTTGTTTTGTTTTGTTTTGTTTTGTTTTGTTTTGTTTTGTTTTGTTTTGTTTTGTTTTGTTTTGTTTTGTTTTGTTTTGTTTTGTTTTGTTTTGTTTTGTTTTGTTTTGTTTTGTTTTGTTTTGTTTTGTTTTGTTTTGTTTTGTTTTGTTTTGTTTTGTTTTGTTTTGTTTTGTTTTGTTTTGTTTTGTTTTGTTTTGTTTTGTTTTGTTTTGTTTTGTTTTGTTTTGTTTTGTTTTGTTTTGTTTTGTTTTGTTTTGTTTTGTTTTGTTTTAGTGAGAGGCAAGTAGAAGTCATTGAAAATGATCCAGTGATTGCTAGAAAGGAGGCGAAAGTAAATTCCACCATACCTTTGGCCCAGTCTGCTGATCCTTTGGGAATCTGAATGCTGTGCATCTTTTTTGGCAGCTCTGTGCCATGGAGGCACAAATCAGTACTCCTGTCAGGTACCCCTCTTGTTCACAGCAGGCTCTCTTTCTATAAACCTAACCATGTTTCATACAAGTGCTTCCAAATAATGACATCATACCTTTGGAGACTCTCTAGTCCCTGAAAGAGGCATAGTTTTTATCACTAAACAGGGGGCAAGACACTCTGTTTGAGATGTCCAAGGCATAAGTCTGGGATCCTCAAGCAATGGCTGGATGCCTGGCAGCACTGCAATGTGTGCTCTGGCCTTCAGGGGTGGACGAGTGTGTTTGTTACGTACTAAAGAGAATAATCTACAACATCCTACATCTCATCAGAGTGTTTTGTTTTTGTTTATCTGTAACACTTTTTTAGCTTTAATGTTACAGCTAATCAGAGAGAATGATTAAAATGAGAAATTAATGATGCTGTAAAAGAGACTAAGGCAAACAGCTTCAGCATTCACACAGAGATGTGTGGGTTTGAGGTCTTCTGAGAATGTAATAGGGGCAGACACAAGGGCTGACACTGGGACTGGGCAAAGAGAATAGAGCAGATGGAGAGAGAAGATGACAAGAACAGATTGAGTAATAGGGAAAGGTGAGGGAGGAGAGCCTCAAATTGGGAAATGATAGGGATGAGGGAGGAAGCTAGAGCCACATGTGGTAAAATAAAATGCAGTGAGAGGTGAGTAGGACAGCAGGTGAAGTTTGAGATAGAGAACAAGGATGGAAGCAGGCAGAGATGAGGATACAGAGTGGAGCAGGATGGGAGACCACAGGATAGGAGGGTGAGCAAGCTGAAAGCAATGCAGATGGCACAGCAGTATGGGACAGGACAGGGATGGAGATGAAGCCTGGCTCAGTATGTATAGAAGCAAGGAAAAGCAAAGATAAACTGATGTGGAGGCCAGATAGGGCACAAAATGGTTTTCAGGGTAACAGACTTTTGGTTGGTTTTCTTAATATTGCTGTAGTTCAGCATATTTCCCTGGCTCTTCTAGAATCACTGCATATGTAAATGCTTTTGTTAGCTGGTTCACTCATCACACTGTGGTGAAGGCAGCTCAGTCCAGTGTAGTGTTGCACTTAAATTTTTCAAGTATTTCTTTCCTTGCTCTATACAGCTAATGTTATAAAATCTTTCAAGGTGCAAACTTTGATTATTTTCCTACCAAAAGCAGATTTAGAAAAGCAGTTTATTATCTCAGGCGCCTTTGAACTGTCACTGCATTTTCTGCCTTTTCATTTTGTGATCTCAGTTCCTGCCCCTTCATTTCAGTGCCACTACTGTCTATAATAAAGAGGGAGATGGATGCCACGATCTGTACACACCTGTAATTTCTGTTGAAGCTAAGGGAATCTGCATGCATGTAGCCAACAGGACTGGAGGACTTAGCTACGGATTTCTGTTTAAAGGAATAATAAACTGCTCACGTTTACTGAGAAGGAGAAAGAAAAAAGTCTTTATTCAAAATGTAAATATCTTCCTGCTGAGGAGCAAACCCAAAAGTCAGCCTTCAGGATATAAATATTTATGCCTTTTGCATAAACAGCAGATGTAACATTTCCAATTAACTGTCGATCTTTCCATTTCTCTGGCTGCTGCTGCTTTCTCTCACAGTATCAGAATGAGCAGTTTGCTTGATTTGCCTGAGCTCAGAACTGTCACAAATTTCCACAGTCAGTAAGATGAAATTGTTCCTGAAAATGTTTGTTTATCAGAGCCTAACAATTTCCCTGTATTTTTTACCCCTGGTGTTCAATTTAAGACGAATTCTACACTTCCTTCTGAAAGATGTGAGATTCACAGCCCAGGTAAGACAACAGAGAAGGAGCAGAAGCAGGCATTGGTGAGAGCGTAGACTCAGCCATTGCAGTACAGTCCAGTCCAGACATAGAATAAGCCCACCTGGCATGAGAGGTCTCTGACCCATTTGGCCACTGGCTCTTCTACCAAGGCTGCCAGCCTGGGGCTGGGTAGTATCAAGTGTAAGAGCTTTTATGATGTAGCCACCTGTTCATGAAGAACTGCCTCCATCAATTCTTCAGTGTCAGCTTTCTCAGGTGTCTAACATTTAATCCTGCTAATGGCAGCCTCCCTCCTCCATTACTTCTTTCCCTCTAGGAGAATGTGTGAACTGTGTAAGCAAGAAAATGAACCCTACTAGAGCTGGTAAACATCAGTTTTCATTGGCATCATGCCTACAAAGCTGAAGATTTTGCTGGAGCACTGGAAGGGAGGGTACGAACAAAAAGCAACAGCAGAGAAGCAGTAATAGTTAAAAGCAAGACGGAAAGGCGGGTGCAAAGGGAGAGAAAAGCACTTGTCTGGAAGTATGTCAGAAAAGGGGATCCCTCTGTTCTTTTTTGCTGAGGATTCTTTTGCATGTTCTCCTGTCCTCTGACCTGTCCCTCAACACCACAAAACTTAGCTCAGTATCTTTTAATTTCCTGGGAATTAAAAAATTGATTGAGCATTGCTGCAAATCAGGAGCTGTGGTTCAGCTGATCCAGCTTTTACTGGGAGCTTGAGTGAAGAGCTCTTGGCCTTCCTCCTTCTAGGGAAAACTCTGGCCTGGGAGCTGCACAGCTGGCCTGGGACAGGGCTTTTGCTGCTGGTGGGGTTAGCATGGAGGCAGGTCAGCCTGTTCTTTACCTTCCTTGGGAGCTGCATCCTGATGGCTGGCAGCTCTGGTAGGTGCTGTTGCTATGGTAACTGGCTCTGCTTTAAAACCATCCATGTGGCACTGCAGGGATGGAGGCACCTGCAATCCTGCCTGCTTAGGGGTGCACCCTCCTCACACACTTGTGTTACCTGCTGCCTGTTTTCTCCAGGTTCCCAGGACTTTGAGCTGCATTTTTGTCCACTCCTTTGGCTCTGTCTGTCATATCCTCCCTGGTTCAGGATTCTTACTGGTGTAAACAGCTGTCCTCTTGCGTAGCATGAGAAATCATCAAATGCTAACCCATAAGAAATGGTCCAAATTCACAAGTAACTGGAATTTTAATTGCTTAATAAGCACAATTTTCACTCTGTTCTGTGCTGTGCCAAGAAAGCATGTGTAGTACTTCCTGTCTGTACTCAAGTACAGTCTTTACTCAAGCATCTGTGACCAGTGATAAGGTTATCAGCAGTATAAACCCCCAGATGATCACCAACATTTGCTTCAGATGAGCTAACTGAAATGCATTTTGACTACAATTGGAAGCTAACTTTGCTTGGCCCACTTAGTGCAAATACTTGCATGTGTAGGATTCCATCACCAGTGGAGCAGGTGCACAGACATAGCTGAAGTTATTATCAGCTGCATGCTACCTTCCTCTTCTTCATATTAACCTCTTTGTGTAACCAGTTACATCTGAAAAAACCTGAGGTAGCATCAGCAAAATGTCCAGGCTTTGCCTTCCCACTAGGAACAGGAGCCAGGGTAGCACCAGTGTTGACTGACTCCTCTGTCATGCCCTGTCCTTGTGGGACTCACACCATTCCTCCTGCCTGGGGGGCTTCATGGGCAGCAGGTGACCCTACCAACTTTCTTAAAGTGGATCAGTGTGTATTAACAATTTAGAATTGAGTGACCTCAAAGAGACTGAAAGTCAGTTTTCTTAAACCAAAAGCATTTTTTTTTTCGGTTCAGCTCCCTTGACTATGGCTGATTGGTATTTCTCTTGAGTTTTCACTGCTGGCTGAAGAGTCTCTCTAGTTTAATGGCATCCATTAATCATACAACAATGCATCTCGGCAGCACTAGAGCTCAGAATTCAAGTTACAGTACTGAGGAGCATTGGCCTGGCTTCTCAGGTTGGGGGTGCTCTAAGGTCAAGTCAGAGACTTCGGCTCTGTTCATATTTTGGGTGTAACGTAGGACACCCAGGATGTGGACAGCTGCTTGTTCAGACACAAGAACAGACTTCCAGCTGAGCATGCTGAGTGCTCCAGGTCACAAGTCACTCTTGGGGCTGAGGTAAAGGGAATAAAGCCACAGTCACACTTTGTGGATTTGAAGGAGATCTGAGAGCTGTAATGACCCTCCCAAGAATTGTCCCAATCTATATGAGTTTTAGCAGGTCCTTACCAAGACCAGGGCTTCAGTCTCTCATGCCCACTGGCTGCTCTTCTAAAAGCAGACAGTCGTCTTATGCAATCTTTCTTCTCTGTGTTTTCCCTAGAACAGTATGTCAGGTTGCTACCAAGGTATCCAGTTTTTCCAGTGCTAAAGGACCCAAAGTCAGCACTGTCTTCTCTCAGATGCCTTGTGGATGCTGTGATCTGCACGTACAGTGAGAAGCAGCTTTCCAGACTATCCTCCCCCCTCCTAGCTGGACACAAAAGCAATTGAAGAGCCTGTGGCTCGAGTTTGCAGGAATGAACTAAAAATGGCCTTCAAGGGATTCCTTAATCAGCTTTTCCTAGCTCTTCTGTTGCCAAGATGGTATTCAAAGGAAAATGTCATGGTCTGAACACAGCACACAAATCGCCAGTCAGACAGCTCTGTGCTAGGCACTCCTGGGTTTGCTGCATGATCCTTGTTCCAAGGCCTCAGGTAAGCATTATGGTGTGCACTGCAGAACGGCTGCACTGGTATCTTTCATCTGTGCACCCAGCAGTTGTTTTTGTCCCTTTTTTTACAAAACAAGAACCCTCGTGTTACCATAATCCTTGTTCTTCATGTGTCTTCAAGGCCCCAATACAGCTGTGAGAGTACACTAGTACAGAAGCAGATACGTCCTTTTACAACTCCCATGTAGCCTCATAGAGCCTTTTAAGAAAGGTCCCTTTTGAGAAAGACATAGACTGTTGGTGCATTACATTTTTCCCTTTGTACCTATGCTCACAGAGTATTTGGAGTAATTAATTCTTCCCAGATTTTAAACTATGTTTCAGTAGCCAGGCCCTTGAATTTGCACATTAAGCAGCAAGACTTGCTGAGCTGATTCTCTGGAGTCCTACTGACATGTAAGAGATCCGTCCTGCCTTTCCCATGTCTTCCATGTACCCCATTCCTTTTTCAGTCTGTGTCAGGCATAATGACTCAGCAAATACATATTCTTCTTGTTGGCAGGTAGTGCAGGCATCTGCAATGTTGAATATTATATGTCCTTTTATTTATTTTGCCCAAGTGCAAATTTGACTACAGACAGTTTCATTGTCACTATAATATTTTGTTCAACTTCCCAGCTTCCTTCAAGGAAGGAAACAGCCTGCAGGTGCTGCAAACACTTTTTGTTCCTTTATGACTAGAAGAAACTACTCTATTCCTCTAAGGCTTTTAGTCTGACTTGATCCTGGCTCACCCACCTGCCTGCTTCCTCTGGAGAGCTGGTAGGTGAATATTTTCAGTAATTTACTTCAGAGCTGTTCTATCATTCTGCTATTTATTTCTGCCATAAATTATGCCCAGAGGTTAGGATGCTCTTATTTTCACGCTCACAAAGGAACCAAAGGAAAATATTCTGCAGGGCACAGAGGCATCTTTGTGTGGTTTGTAAATATTTCCAGAGGCAGATATACTGGGGAATGAAAAGAGCTGTGGTCTCTACCTTGTAAGCATTGCCTGAATTAACCTGCATCTTCTAGGTTATGCAACAGGGAGCAGTTGTGCTCACACAGCCCCCTCTTCCCACTGTGATTTACATCCAGCGTCTGCGAGATACACCAGCTGGTGCTTCAAAGCATATAGAAGAAATAATAAAAAAAAAGTCTTGAGAGATTACAGCTTACTCCTCATGCAGTGGTTTGACTCATTAAAATCAGTGGAGCAATTTTCAGTGACTTCTCTGGGATTGGATCAAGCTCTAAAAGCACAAGCCTTGAGAACTGGACTGCAGCCAACTAACTTAAGGGAAGCAGAATTCCAAGTGAGTTTTCATTTTTAATTCAGAAGCTAAATAAAATTGAACATCAGTGCATTTAGATGGGTTAGCTTCAAGAAAAATCCAGGGAACTGAAGGAAGTGATGTTTCTTGTGTGTTTGCCTCTTCTTAGCTATACCCTAAGGGGCTGGTTGCTGTACAAAGCAGTATCAGTTACCCAGCAATGCACTACTGCTCGTATTATTACTGTATGCCTACCTGCTCATTGTAGAGCAGGACTCCAGCAAGCTGCACAATAGACAAGTATAGAGCAAAGGGATAGCCCTTGCCTTTCAGAGCATCTCAGACTATAGATTTGCCATTTTATGCTCAGTTTGCTGATGGGTGTTGCACCACAAAAAATGGCGGTTTTTTTCCTGTTGAAGTCACTTATGTTCCTAGTGCCCCAAGAAGGTGATAGGGAGGTTTGAGCTTCTTGCTTTGACAGAAAATATAAAACATTAAATCCTGGTTTTGCCACTCAAATTCCCCTTTGTTCTGTTGGAAAACACCCGCAGAAGCTTATTCAGCATGAGGGTGAACTTGGTTGTATCATACAGGCTTATTTACAAAATGCAGCACTGCCTGCCTCAAGGTCAAATTGGTACCTTGTGTCAAGGCTCTCTGCCCTGGTCTAGATAGCAATGGAGAATTAGCCTACACTGTCTCAGTACTTCATGAGTATGTGCTTTCCTCAGAAATATCTCTTTTTCTGCATCTTCCTCTTTTATTTTTTGTTTTCCTCAGCATGCCCTGATTTCCTGTCCTTTCCTTTGATACCTCTCTTTGATTTTTGTCTTTTCTAGTAGCATCACCTAGTCACCCTCTGCAGATAATTCCTCTGGAGAAGGGCAGACATAGAAAAATAATAGTTGTAATTCTCCCCCTATAATTCACTTGGTTTGTGAGGTGCAAAAATAGACCTAATTATTTAATTATTTGAGGGGCTACTGCGCTCCTTTGTGGTTAGATGAGCCATAATAATGTTCCTCTAGACCCCAGGAAAGCAAGCTCAAGAAATCCCAGAAGAAAAGGTTATCCCTGTTTCCAGCTTTCCCTAACAAAACCTTTGCCAATGTGAGATAAAAACCCAGTATGAGCAAAGAAAGAACAAAGGAGAAGAGAGGGAAAGCAACTCAGAAACTTGGGGGTAGTTGTGGCTCTGCTCCAGCAGCTGGTGCTCATTTTTGACAGGTACAGGGAGAAATCAGACTGAAGAGGGATCTCAAGCAAGCAAACAAACAAATCACCTAAATGAACAAGCTGGGTAATAAAGTAGAGCTGAGAATCAGTAGCTAACGAACACATCTCTGTCACCGCACCGCTTTCTCCTGGGTAGAAGGGGAGTCAATTACCCACCTTCCAACAAGTTATTGATCAAGCTGCTGCCATGTGTTGGAGACCTGGCCATCCTGCGTGTGGCTCTTTGATTTTCTCTCCCTCTGTAGTAGCACGTGGATGGAAGCCAGATGAGCCAGCACAGGACTATCGATCAATCCGCCTCCCTCCTCCGCCTCCTCCTCCTCCTCTTCTTCACCCCGGTTGCCATGGCAACCACGGCTGCAGCAGCAGCAGCAGCACTGTTTACCTGGCCTATTTATTTTCTTTTTCAATATCTTTCCCTTCCCCCCACTGCTCTCACCTTGGCATGATATTGGCAAAGCACTCAGCAGTTGTAAAAGGAATGAATTTTTATGACTCTGAGGAGGACAATGCAGTTCTCGGCTCTACTTTATCACCCAGTTTGTTCATTTAGTTGATTTGTTTCTAAGGAATCATTGCCTATAAACAACAGATATCTCAGTCACCAACTAGGTCATGCTTGAGACATGGAGGAGCACCTGCCATTCCAAAAATACAGGTCTCCTTCATATGGCTTAAGTGTGCCTGTACTAAGATGCAGATTTTCTTCTTATATATTGCCCAAGAGTGCCGACAGAGAACTGATTCCAAGTATGCCATCATTTACAAGCTGTTAATCTCACAAGACTCCTGGGACAGTATATCATAAACATCAGGTGCACCAGCATTTCTTTCAGGTCTTCAGCCACCAGTGTAAGTGGTGTTGAGGGTACAGTGTCCTACAGGGACCAGCTGCTATGGAAGGAACAGTGACCACAGTCATCTCCCAGTAGAAGGCCTTTGCAGAATGCTCACCGTGTATTGTATGCAGCCTTCCAGCTGCATACAATGAGCAGTTCAGTTTTTGGCTCTTCCCAGTTCAACAGCACTTTCAATCATCCTTGCAATCCTCCCAAGTGGCAATGCAGTCTTGTCCCATCTCTTTTCTCATACTGCTTTCATTGCCCGAAACTGCCTTCCTGTTCCTAGGCAGGATGACAGTGCAAAGACCAAACAGCAGATAAATTAACAGTGGTCAAGGAGTAGCTCATTTCCCCCTCCTGAATGTGTTGTTTTTTGTGCTGAATCATCCATCTGCTGATTCTCAGTGTAGGATTCTCTGCTGAAAAAGGCTTTGTGCAGGATATGAAATATAAGATATACAAACAAAAAATATTTCTTAGAATATAATACAGGTGTCCACCTTGTCTCAAAAGCCTTCCTGGCTTCCTTTTAGTTGAAATTCTTCACACAAGTCTCACATTCCTGATTCTTTCTACTGTAAAGCCATCAAACCCTCCCAGGAGACTCCCAGTTCTCCTAATAATTCGGTATGATTGATACAGGATGTAAAAAATCAGTTGATGTTATCAAGAACATATTATCTCTCCTTGAAGCAAAGCATTATAGGATAAACTGTGGAATTTGCTACTGCATGATATTAGGGAAGCAAATACTATATTTTAAAGAAAAAAGAGACATCTCTAAGAAACAGAAAGGCACTGGGAATTGGGTGAAAGGAAATTCCAACCTCCAGTGCTGGAAGGCACAGAAGGACTGGGATCAGTGAGAAGTCCTACTTAATCCTTGTGTTTTGTCTACCCTAGATCACTGCATGCTGGGACTATTACAGAGCCACCATCCTTGCCTCTGAACAGTTTGGCTAATCTCACTCTGTCAGATATGCTACCAAGTTCAACTAGCCTAGAGTGTCCCTTTATGCAGGAGCTCAGATCCAAGACTGGCTGGGCAATGGATTCATTAAGAACGAGCAAGTCTTGGACAGACTCTGCAAAATGAGAAGGGAACTGAGTGTCCAACCACTACCACATGTGAGGGCCTCACCTCAATGGTGGACAATTGATTCAGAGCACCATGAGATAGAGGTACATGTTTGGCTGGCTGGAGCAGTGGTCTGATGTGACATGGCAGGACGTATCATACTAATGCAAATTGTTAGTAGTTATTAACTAGTGAAATTGTTATGCCTCTAAGGCACTTAACAATCTACAGGAACAGAAAAGAGCCTGGACCCTGCCCTCAGGAGCAGAAGATATAAAAAAGCAAGCACAGACCAATAGTGAAAGGAAAACAATTAATATAGAAGGGGTGTAATGAGAAGCAGCACAGGGTTTTACAGTCACAGTTTATGTCTGGTTTTTCAAAGAAAGGTTTGTGTGATCACAAGCTCTTTGGCAGTGGGAGAGTGTATGACATCATAGGTCTGTCCAGATGCATGTATGATTTGTGATACATTGGTCAACTAAAAGCAAATTGGATGGGTGAGAAGCTGGTTCAGATATATTTAATTTCATTAAAACACAAAACCAAGGGAAGACCCTTTTCCTCAGCTCAGAAGTAGGTTGCAACAGGACTTTTTATTTTCTCAGACTTCAGAAAATTCACACAGGCTGCAGCTCTTAAAAACACGCGGAAGAAAGAGCTTTTAACTGGTGTTTGGAATCAATAGAACACAAAACTGTAGGAGATCAGACTAGCTTAGCTGCAGAAAGCCGACCTGAGTAGAGATGCTGCTGCAAAAGGTGGAGCAAAGAGGTATTAGAGAACGGCATGAAAAGGCGTGAGGAGACTGGCAGGGCTAGCAAAAGTTCACATTATTAGTGGAGAAGACAGGGAGAAGCATACTGGAAAAAAAGAATGCACAGTCTTGCACAAGTGACTTTCATTGTAACAAGTTCCTTAAACTCAGTTAAGTAGGAAGTAGTAGATAAATTCAAGCCAGGCACATGACTGTGCTGCAGAGATGACCTTTCTAGCTCCACTTGCTGTGTACTGCAGGGAGGAGAGGTGCATGTCTGATCTGGGATACAAATGCTATTGTAATAAAGATGAGAGATGCAGAACGCTTGATACAATGGCTATAGGAACAAAGATCTTGTGAACACTGGGTGAGAAGAAAAAATAGTTTGTCCACAAATTGGATGGGTGAAGTAAGAGAGAGAGAGGAATTGCAACACTTAAGCCACACAGGGCTGGCTGTGGAGTCTACCAGAACAAAATACGTGAGCAGCAAGAGCAAGATTAGGATTTCATTTTTATCCAGTATTTTAATTAATGGCAAGATGTGCAAGAGGGAGCATGCATTCAGGATACCAAATGACAGTCTGACCCAGCCCAGCCCGTCTTTTCCACAAAACACTAGCGTTTCACTAAGCACACGCTGCTGCGCTGTTTCATCAGGCACACCGCTCTGGTGTGTATCATATGATATGGCAGCCGCTCCGGCAGGCGGGGACCAGCGCAGCCTGTCATTTCCTGGTCATATGTTACTGGGTGGGGAAGCGCCTGATCCTTGGCGTGAGTAATGCTGGAATCGCACCATGAGGCACCCTGCTCTCGCTGTTCTGGCAGACATCCCCAGGGCATCCTAATGCGCTTACGCTCTGCTACACTTACAGCACCCTCCTGTAACCTGTTTCCCTGCGCACATCCGGTCACTTGCCCACGTTCCCAGCCTCCTGCCGGCGGTCGCCGCTATGAGGACTGTGGATCTGAGCACACTCGCTTCCCCCCTGCCGCGGGTGTGGGGCAGGACGGTCCCCGCCGCCCTCACTGCCGGCCCGAGCCGACGCGGGGCCCGCGCTGCGGCGTTTATGTGGGAAACGCTGCGGGCTGCTGAGCGAAAGGGGGGCGGCCTCTGCCCGTAGCTTTGCCGGCCTGCGCGGGGCTGGGGGGCACGGCCTCGCTCCTCCCCGCCTCCCTGCAATGGCCACCACGACTCTCTCCAGGCGAAGCTTGCCTTTTTTTTTCTTTTTTCTTTTTTTTTTTTTCCTTTTCCTGCTCCGAGACATTTTCCTACGTGCATTTTTCTCCAGTCGCGAGAATTTACGAGCTGGGTTTGGCGAGGGCCGGAGTTGCCGGCCCCAGCGCGGGGAGGGCAGCACGGGCTAGGGGGGCTCCCGCAGGCCTCCCCGGCCGGGGAAGCGCACGTCTCCCCGCCCGACATGAGCTGTAATTTCCGGCAGACATTTGAGGTCTCCGACATCTGCACCGAGGCGCGGCAGCTCCCAGCAATCCCCATGGCCGGGAGCGGGGCGGCCCCTCCTGCCTCCTCCCCAGCCATTTGTGTTTTATTCATTTCCTGCTCCCAGTAATGAGGCCAGGGATGCCGGGGTGGCGGTGGTGCTGCTGAGAAGGCAAATTGTTAAAAAACACACACATGAAATAAATGTAACACACACACACGCACACGCGTTTTTGTTTCAGGATGAATTTTTAGTGCTCTTGACAGGGAAAGACTAAGCGGAGCTCGCTGGAGCCTGGCGCAGGGCCAGCAAGCTTCCCGGCAGCCCTCTGCCAAAAGAATCCAGACATCCAGCCCCCCGCCCCGGCCGCTGTGGCCCCTTCTTGTCCGCTCTCTTCCCCCTCGGCTCTTCAGGGGCCTCTGTCCCGGCAGCAGCACTGCCCAGGACCCTGCAGACCCCTGCCCACCCACGCCCGAGTCCCTTCACCTCCCCAGCTCGGGGTTCCTCCCGCCGTGCAAACGTGCTCTAGTCCTGACCCCCGACTCCTTAATCTCAATTTTTCTTCTCGGTCGCCTATGGAATTACTGAAAGAGGGTGGTCGGAGGCTGTGACATTAACATCCTCGGAGGAGAAAACAACTAGGGGCCAAAGATTCATTGCAGTAGTGACTTGAAGTAGGTGAAATGTCGACAGAATTACTCAACACCACAGCCTCAAACTCTCGGTACAGAAAATAAACAAACCTTCTAGTGATGTTTTATATAGTCTCCAGCCCAGCCCCAATCCACCCATCTGTTTCATTCCCCAAGGGACCAAAGGGACGTGGGTCTCCTGGCATGTGACTATCTTCCCCTACACATCTGTCACAGATGAACTCTGCCATTTGTCTCCTGTTACAGTGTACTAACAGGATTCTGTGGGTTTTGTTCAGTTTTGTTCTGGTTTTATTTTTTTAAAATTTGTCTTTAAAGAAAAAAGAGAACAAAAAAACTTTCTTGGCTGCAGCTATCAGCTAATTTTTGGTTGCTTTCGAACGCCAAGGCCAGCAGGATCCAGGAATTCATCTATTGGTGCCAGCACGAAAGCACTGACCCAAACAAGGGAGCCAGAACTTGGACTGCAGTCCTTGCCAGGGATCAGCAAGAGGCCAGAGAGCCCGTGCTGCTGAGTCATCACCGCTCCAGCTGCTACAAGCCTTTTCTGGGGACGCGGCTGTTGCTAAGATTCTTGGGAGCTGACTGATTGCTCCTTCTATAGTCATGTAACACACACACACACACACACACACACACACACACACACACACGTCAAAGGAGCAAGGAGCAGCAGCTGGGGCGAGCTCGGAGCGAGCACACAGCCTGCTGGCCGTGCGCGGCCAGGCTCGGAGCTCTGCGGGACTCCGTGCCCCGCGGGAGCTGCGCTGCGCTGCTGCTCGGGGCTCCTTTTGCAGGCATACACCTACCTCTTTCCCTGGAAGCTCCATCTGCCTCCCACTCATGGAGGCGTTTCAAAAATCCAACAGTCCAGGCAGTGATTCTGTACAAAGTTTTCTTTCTGTTTGTACTTGCATGTTTCACGGTGTTCCCCCCACACTCCCCCCCCTGCCCCCGCATTTAGAGGTAGGGACATGCTTAAAATCTGTGCAGTGCATTCCTTGCAGGGTCACTGTTGGGTCATTCTCTTCATGCAGTAAATAAATATGTTCAATCAGCAGGCAAGTAAGTGAGTACTTTCTAGTTCTAGGGCCCAGAACTGAAACTGGTGATACTTCTTATTAAGCCCTGTAAGGTTTCAGAGTGTTCTGCAGTTTCACACACCGCACAGGAAGGGAATGCTTGTTCATGAGCATCCTGCCTTTTCCTTCACCCAATTTAATGTCTTTAATTTTTTTTCTCCTGCCTTTTATCTGCCTGAGGTACTTGCCTCCCTCAGATGCTGCAGTTACCCTTGTTTCCTGCTCCACATTTGACACTCAACAAACTACATGTACTCAGGCTTTCAAATCTCACGCTATATAATCACATTAAGGTTGTTAAAGCCTAAGGGTACAGGACCTGTCTTCTCTCTCTGACATTAGGCACATCACTGATTTCAAAGGAATAAGTAATCATACGAACATTTAATAGTAAAACTGATTATTCCAGAGCCCAGTCTCCTTGCTTCTCTGTTAAGTGTTTGTTGAAGTGCCGAACTCAGAATTACAAATTGCCAAACGAGGATGCAGAGCACTTGTGTTTTGTAGTCACTTTTTTCCAGTAGTACCTTGGAGTTCTACCCATGGTCCAAGATCACTGTATATCATAATACTAAAAAAAGGCTCTCTGCCCCAAAGTGTTCACAGTCTAATAATAAAACAAGAGACCAACAGTGGGCAGAGGTAGACAGGGCAGGAGTAGCAGGAAGTTAATTGGTTTTGGCCAGCATGGCAGGAGGTGTTTTTCACAAACAAATAAACCAACTGAATTTTAGGCCGGTTTCAGGTCAGGAAGGAGGGATTTTCTTAGATCCTTAAAAAGACAGTTTTCAACTCAATAGCTCCTTTTTGCAGGAGAAAATAGGCACCTATGGTTATTTCCAAGAAGGAGCTTTAACTATTGCATAAGATCAGTAGCACATTTAAATCTACTTCTGGCCAAATCAACACAGAGGTAGTCCCTCAGCATATAAAATTTGTTTATGGAGACAAATACAAGGCGTATCCAAATGCAGACATGGGTAAACTTACCTGTTAAGTGTTTTGAGAAAGATGATAAGAAATCATACACATACCAATACAGAAACAAGCAAAGTCTAAATTGCTTAAAGTGGATGTGGGCAATCTCCATCTCACCAAATGCAAGAAAAGCCTGAGGGAAATAACAAAACTGCTAGGAAAAAAGTGCTTGGGGACTGGAAGAAGCCACTCAATACTGCCTGTAAAGGAACAGTTTAAATGGGATGAGATACAATTTTTCTAGCTTTAATTTATATGGTGGTTTAGATACTGTAGAAAACAAAGGGGGGAAAAGCACTACACACACACAAAGTTTCTAATTACTTTCACATGCAGACTCGGAAGCTGCTTTTGGCTTGTGGCCTGCTGGTATGCCTGCATGGGTGGTGAAAGACATGTATGATGAAGCTCATCTTTCCACTCCATGCAGTTACAGGCATGCTGTGCTTGAAAAATTCTGCAGTTACAACATCTGAATCACTCTCTTTTGGTAACCAAGAGTGGTTTTATGTCCCTAGAGTGACCAGCACTTCAGAATACAGGGAAGTCTCTTGGGTATTGTTTGCAGAAGGTCACCACCACCAACACAATGGGACAGTACACTCTGACCTAAGATGCTACACAGCATCCCCAGTTCTCCCATTTAGGGCATTTTGATATCATAAGACCTCTTAGATCTGTTGCAAAGCATCAGTCACCACTTGTATTTGAGACACAGGTCTGCTGTGGCTGGGATGGATGGCAGGGGATGCCCAGGAGCAGCTTAGGCTGAAGATGACAGGAAATCTTAACACTGGCTTTGAAGAAGAGGTCAAGCTCCACTCCGTTCTGAGCCATAACTGTGGTTCAGCCAGTCTGCTCAATACCATCTCTGGGGCAATCAGCTCTTCCAAGCTACTGATTGGTGTTGAACCTCCCACACTCAAACAAGATAGTAAAGTGGCCCATGAAGAAATGGTCCTGTGCACCTGTTTGTCACTGAAATCTAGGACAGTCCTCAGCAGAGGTTCAGGTTTGGTTGTGGTATGGAGGGTGCTGGCAGCTCTGTATTCATTCTCCTGGGCTTGCCTGCAGTGCTAGCTTCTAGCTCCAGCTAGCCTCTGCAGAACTTTCTTTCTCCAAACCCTAGTGATAATTACAGAGCCTCTGAAATGGATCCTTTCTGCTTATAAGAATGTTTGTTTGTACGATATGGACAAGGATAGCTGCTTCTTCTGCCTTCAAAGAAGTCATGTGAAGAGCCCCAGAAGGCTTCAGCCTTCCCCCACTACTTTCTACATCAATTTTGTGTCTTTATGTTTATTTTCAAGGCTGCCTGTGAAACTATTCAAGAATATATTAGAAAACCCTCTTTCTTTGCATGTTGATAGCACTGTTTTTCTGAACCTTAGGATAATGAAAGACAAGGCATTCTGTAAGCAGGGTTATGGCTTTACGGATCACTCTGCTTGAAGATATAAATCTCCTTTCTCTGGCTTTACTGAAGACAGATCTGAAAACAGCAGAGAAAAGACAAGAAGGTGAAAGAAAAAAGAGATGAAAAGAAAGCACAGTTGAAAAGAGCTAAAACAGTGAGAGAGAGGGAGTGAGGAAAGAAACAGCTTGAAAATACAATTAAATCAGTTACAATGAAGAAAAAGGTTTTACCTTTCCTGAGACGTGGGAAAGAAAACCAGCCCAGTGGGATGCCATGCATTGTTCTGCTCTTAGATACTCTAGAGAGAGGGTTTATGAGCATATGGAGAAAGGAATTCCATGCAGTACAAAGAGAGATGCTTATATAGGTGATGTGTCTGCTTATACAGCTTAGCCCAGTTTAGCTCTGTGCAGTACATAAACAAAACAAAGTCCTATACCAAAGGGTTTTCAGCTGTTTTCTAATGTCATTCATGAGAGCATTTGACTTGATGGCTGCAGGGATCCATGTGGCATTGCACCCCAAATCATAAGCTTTTTATGGCATGTAAGTTTTAGCCTTTCTGATATTTCTCTCCTGAAGCTTTAAAATTACTGTAGTAATACACTCTTCCAAAGGTAACCAATACTAAACAACTCCAATATTCTCAGGACCACTGTGAGATTTTATTAATGTCAGTGTAAAGAGTCTGTCATGGGGAGAGAAATCCCCACTCCCATGTGCATGCTTTTGAAGGCCTGAAAACCTTTAGTCCAAGAGACTCAATAGGATTGTAATAGGATTGTAATTCATGGAAGTGTCATGCTTTAGTGTCAGTGTCATAAAGGTTTAAAAAACTGTAGTTAATCATTAATTGGTTTGTAATACTAGAACACATCAATTACAATCAAAAAATAAAAATCTAAATAAAACACACAGATCAACTATCATTTTATAGTGCAAATCTTTAATGATGTCTCAGTTGCTGTTACAGTCCATTGTCCAGCTTTCTTCTGACACAGAGCAAGCCTGATAGTGCAGTTTGTAGCACTTCAGCCTTACCAACAGACAAATACTTCCCTAGATTGTCTTTGTATAAACTACTAGTAAGTTTTATTTCACCTGTGGTAGAACCATCTCTTTCTGTTTCTGCTATAATATATTGCAGTCCACCTACAACTTCCTTCTCTCTTCCATATTTAAAGTAGTCCACTTGCAAAATCAGGGTGCATCCCCCTTTCCCAGAAAGGGTTCAACTGCAAAGTGCTTTGGTGAATTTTAGGATTAGCAAAATCTAGTTTTACAGACCATATTGCATTACATTTAGAAAAAAATTTGAAAACCTTAACTATTGTTCTGAAGTAAATGAGCAAAAGATGTTTCTGAAGGCAGAGCAACTCACAGGGTTCAGTAATACACAACAGGGCTCCAAGTCAGGAATGTATTAATATGGGATTCCTCACAGTGGCTCATGAGATACTGGTTGATCACATCCCTGTTGAGCAGAGTACTTAATCACTTGCTCAGCATTAATACTTGCATGGAGAGGTTAAAGAGACTTAATAGAGGGCAGGGAAGCAACCATCTTAAAAAGGGGTAAAAGCACACTTTGACATTGTAAGCAAGTCAGCTAGCTTCAATATCTGAAAGAACACTGGAATAAGTTATCAAATAATCAATTCATAAGCACCTAAAGGATATCAAGGTAATTTAGGACAACCTGGCTTCATTTGTTAAGAACAAGTAATGTCAAAACAATCTAAATCCCTTTTTGACAGAGTAAGTGCCTATACTTCTGTCTAGGGCATTTGATTTTTAATCTTATCTTTGTGTACAGCATAAGCATAAGACAGGAGTTTGAGCAGCTGAAAGGGAGATGGGTCAAAAAAGTTTTCAGGAGTAAAGGGATTAAGTACACATGAAGCAGCAGCTATCAAGTTGTCTGCCACAGCCAGTCTTAGGGATAAAAGACCGATTCTTGCCTTGATTCTTGTTGGCAAAACCCGTAGCACACACTTACCATATTTTGAGTGTCATGTGTCCCACAAGACTAAACTGGAATATGTGTGCTGGAGCCTGTGACAACAACAGCAATAACAACTAAAAGAAAACTCCAGCCTAAATCAAATCCCAGAATCAGAGTGATGCAAAGATGAATTTCAATTAATTTCAGTGGGCTGTGTGTCTGACTTCGGGTGTCTGACTTGGGGTCATTTCAAATCAGCAGACTTGGCTGTTATAGTCAGGTTCTGTAAAACACAAAAGAAGCAAAAAATCCCTGCATGTACATACTCCTGTCTCATATGCTCATCATATTTTCAGAGAGGACAGTCATACAAGTATACACAAATATTCAGGGGATAGCACTGCCATCCCCTCAGTGTTACTTTCAAATATTTGATCCATTTTCATACAGCATTTTTAATATTTGCCCTCCTTGATAACTTCCCTGTGACACCATGGCTGCAAGGGTCACATGTCATCCTCCCAATGAATAAGGGCACAAGATATTCTGAAGATATTCTGATGTCTAGGCAAGGCAATTGATCACTTAGGGACAGAACTGAAGGAAGGAGAGTATACTGCACTTCCTTTGGGACTGCTCATACAAAGAAGCTGCAGACGCTTTGCGTGGCATAGGCCAAGGTGCAGCTCCTATATTGTTATCAATGGTGACCTCAGGATGTTAAAGGAGACACAGTGAATTTTATTCCAATATAAACAAAAAAAATTGCAGTATAAAGAATGGTTACAAAAGAAATGGAGATTTTTCTACTTTTCCAGACCTTTGTATCAGTGTAAGAAGTGTCTTGCTGAGTCAGATTATTGGTTCACCTCGGTGAGTTTTCTGATTCGAGCAATGCCAGCTGGAGACTGTATTTGGGGAAAGCATGAGTATTTGATCAAAAGAGATATTACACAAATCAGCATTGCCCTTATAACCAAATCTGGTTCCTTGTGAGCTATGGTGGGGAGAATAATACTAAGGCAATTATCCTCCTACTTGCTGTTAGGATCTCAATTTGAAATTGTCTCGTTCTAGTCCTTGACTTTTGTTGCAGTGAATGCTTAGCACTGGCTAGTGGTTACAGTTAGTCCCTCTGTGCCTCTGCCTTCTGACTTTAAAATGCAGAAAGTAGTATCTGTCTCCTTCATAAGCTATTGTCATTATGAATATATAGGAGATTATGAGATATTCAGATACTGAGGAATAGGCTCTATTTAACAGTCTGATCTAGAGATACATAAAATAGAGAGGGTTCCAAGAAGTGGCTGGAATCTTTTTAAAAGGGAAAAATATTCCATCTGAGGACGTTTATGAAAGCACTGGGAAAATGAGCAAAATGTGAGCATGACCATTACAGAATAAGAATGTGGAAACATCAGAAGAAAGATTAAAAGGAAGCTTTAAGCAGGACATTTTCACAGATGTGGTTATAAGGGAACCACATGGGAGTGGGAGAATTCTGCCTAGAGCTGGAAGACCCAGTGTGGACAGACATGTCTTTTCTCCTTTCACATTCCAAAGTAATCATAGACTGGTTGTGTGACTCTGAGTAGGTCATTCTGTGTATGAGGCACCATCCTCTCCAGTGGTGACACAGGGGTAATGGGCCATGACAGGGAGATGAGAGATTACAGATGGGGAGATTACACTAACTGATGTCTGAGACATTGTAAACTCTTCATAGGGGTGTACTAGAGGAAGATCAAAAATACCACTATTTGTTAGTCACAACATTGACTAGAAACATTTGGAAGATCACGGACTGCTGTTATTTTAAAAATAGAATGGATGTTGTCAATGATGAAAGACAGAGAAGTGACACAGGGACAGTTGTTCCAGTGCAGGGGCATATCACTCGTCTGATCCCTGCAGTGTTGGCAATTAGTATCTCGTATCCTCTTTCTTAAGAATCAGTTGTCAGGTCCAGCTGTGCCTCCAACCAGTCCTGGACCACCCAAGGATGGATGGATAACCTTTTCAGCCTTCCTCCTTTGAGAGAAGAAGTGCCAGGTGTGATGTGGCTTTTGGAAGGTGAGAACCGTGTGAACTACTTTGAGAACAGGCAGTGCAATTTCCCCGGTTGCAGGGGGACATTACACTGGTCTCTGTCTCGTGGGCAGCATTGGAACAGGCAGCATGTGCAGGAAAGCAGGGAGAAGACATCACAGAGCACCTGAGGTGTCCAGAGTTCAATCAGCCTTTTTCCAGGTGGTGATTCATTCTCCTCTCTTTACTCTGACTAACCAAAACATGCCTTCAGCTGCTGTTTCAAGAGACAAACCATGGATATCTGGCACCTCTGTAAACCATCTCAGTGAATTAAAAGAACCAGAGTACATTGTAAAGACCTGCTTGTTTCCAGGTAATTGGGAGGCTGTCCTGATGGTAGCCAAGTTGTTGGTCTGGATTCCAAGCATCTTTCCTCTGTCTTCTGTCACTGTCTTCTAACGCTATCACTTCTTTGTCTCCTTCACTCCTTTTGTGGCTGTCTCACTTTTAATATTGAAACTCAGCATTCCTTGGACAGGGTCCATTCTTTTCTTCTCTATTTGCACACTGGCTAACACAGTGAGGTCCATGACCAGAACTACTGGGCACTATGCTAATGATTATAATGGCAGTAATTAATAATGCTTTGTTCTTTGATCTCTGGGCTTGCCGAGGCAGTCAGCTGCTGTAATTGTTCTCCGCCCTAGGGCTGAGTATGCAGTCAGCTTGCTCTTTTTGGCTATATCTGTTGATTTGATCTTGGTTCTATATGTTCACCCTGTCTTGAGATTGGCAGACTGGAGTCTCCTAAAGTGGTTTTGAGGGCAGTTAGCCAGGCTGGCTGCCTTTGGATCCACTCCTTTCGCTGGGAACAGCTTGTTTTCCCTTGTATGCTCTACTGCTAGTGTTATCTTTCTCTGTGTTCACACCAGCTCCCAAATAAGGTGTTCATATTTCCCTGTTGTTCTGATGCCTTGTCATGATATGGGAATGGTTTTTTTACACCAATGAATATTATTCACAGGACACTTGTTGCTTCCAAGTCCTTATATCCATACACAACTTCTGTTGGTTGACTGGGAATTTCAAGTGGAGAAATCAGAAGCAATAAATATCTGAATGACTAGACTGAAGATCTCAGCTGATCCAAGGAGGAAATCTGAGAGGCTCAAATGGTACGGATTTGTGTTTCATGTCACAAATCATACATGCTTGTACTTTTTTTTTTTTGAGGGAATACACTACCAGTTGTATGTGTAGTCCTGGAAGTGGCAGTGAACATCCCTGTGCAGCTGTAAGGGAGGCTTGTCCCTTGAGAGACAGAGGGAGACTTCTCAGCATATGGCTTCTCTAGAGCATATTGCTTCTCCACTTAATCCTTAAATTGCCCTAATAAGAGCAGTGATGAAAATTTTTATTTCCCTCCCCCTTTTTAAAAAAGTCATTTGAAGGCCATTGCTAGTTCCTTACCAATTGAAGAGGTTTCCATCCAACAATCCTTCTAGGTAGCTGAACTGTATCCTGCTGATATCAGCTGTGCTGCCAAGGTCTGAGTGGTGTCACTGGGACAAGCCAGCTAAACATATTGTGAATACCTGATGTCCTAAAGAGAGGCTAGAGAGGTGTGGCCTCTTCTCCCCAGCAACAGCTTTAACACCTTTTCCAGAAGTGGAGCAGTGCCATCTGCATGGCAGGTTTCTGCAGCTGTGATACTGTTTAGATCCCCATACAATAGCGTGCCATTGGAAGGCGGAGTGTGAGGAGGCAAGAGTCTGGAAAAATGGGAACCGAAACCCTCTTGCCTTTATTCCAGACTCTCTCAAAATAATTTCCAAGCCACCCAGAACAGCCACAATACGCAGACTGCACAAGTCTCACACCTACAGGGGAAACTAAACTCTGAGTCACTCCAGGAGGGCTGGACTAATGCAGCAAAGTTTGGAAACTTCATCCCTTCATCAAAGCCACAGAAGTCCAGGGGAAGGCCTAGACTGGCAGGATTAGAAATACAAGGGTGCTAGAGAACACAGCAGGAGACCTAACCCAAATTTGGTGACCTGCCTGAACAAATACCTATGACAGAGAGCTGAGGAATATGATATTTGTACTTGTGTGAGAACAAGCTTAGTGGAATAGTAATTATCATCTGCTGAAATGGCCAGAGCGTGGTGGAAAGTCAGGACAGATCTTTTCTAGTTGGAAAATGTGACCTATCAAAAATGATTGATTGTTTCTCAGGACTTGCCAAGTCTTCCAAGTTATTCAACATCACTCCAGCTGCAGAAGTGGAGAGGACAAAAACACTCTTGCTGTTAACCTGTGTTCATACTGCAGATCCAGAGCAGATAATATCTTACACAAGGCTTCAATTTTATTGTGAGGTCTTTTGGGGCATTTGCAAGCAAAGCCAGGTCCTATTTTGCTTGGGGAAAAAGTTTCATGCACTGAAGAGAATCAAAGATTTCCTTTCAGAATTCTCATACTCCCATTCCCTCCTCTTGGCACAGCAATCAATACCTCTAGCAATGGATTCAGCCTTGCAGATGAACTGTGGGAAGAGAGCTGAGGCCCAAAAATCTCTCCACGCCAGATCCTTGCTGGCTGGATTCCTTAAGTCTACAAAAGAAGGAAGATCAACATAAAACATCTGAAAAGCAGAACTTGGAACAGTCAACTTCTTTTGAATACTAAATTCCCAAGGGTTTCTTTTCCAAACAAGATGGGGCAGTTTAGGGAAGAGCCAGAAACTTTCAATTCCATTTTATTAGTGTGTTAGTAAGAATCACCCATTAGCTCATTCTCATCTTGCTGCTTCACTTAATGGGTTTCATATACATTCTCATATCTACCCAGAGACTAACACTGAGCCCTTCTGATCCCTAGCCTGTCCTCCAAATCCATTCCTTGCAGCTAGGAAAAGGAAAAGACAGGTGTCTTCCTGCAATCTTGGAAGAAATCAAGGATCCAAGTGCATTTAAGTGCTGGTACACAAATGTTATTAAAGGGCACAATAAACCCTGATGCAGAGTTACACCATTGTGCATAAAGCTGTTCATTCTTGTACTGTATTGATGTTTCATTCCCATTTTCTTTTGTTTAATGAAAGGTTTGCAGTCCTTCCCTTTTTGTAGAGGGACTGCAGTATTTATTATGAACATTGAGATTCCCTGGTCAGGGGAGAGTTAATAAGCACATAGTAAACAAGCAAGAACATATGTAAACAAAAAATACAGGTAATTCTTTATTCATTTCAACCAGAGTCCCAAGTCTCTGAAATCTTGGCAACCCCCAAACTCAGAGTTCCTCCCTCCACTGGGATGAGACATTAGCTAGTGTATCAAGCAATTACATAGGGTATTTTTTTCTGCAGAGCTGTGACATCATGCTTGGCAGCTCCCCAAGGCACCAGATCCAATTACCTGAGTCACCAGCAAAGGGAAATTGCCAAGAGGCTGTCACTGAATTCAGCTCTGGTGAATGCAAGAGCAGAAAAAGCCAAGTGAAATGGCTGACAGCAGACAGGGGGAGGGAGGGGGGAGGCAAGGGAGCAGCAGCAGTTTCTCATCAGAGACATGGAAGGAGAAATGGATAAGGAAAGGATGAAAAAAATCCAGGGAGAAGGAGCTAAGAAAGAGCCGTAGGGTAAACTCTGTAAGGGGAATTTCCAAGTGTTCCCTCTGTCCTACATAAGGGATGATTGGAGCCACTAGATTGACACAGGTCAAATGCTCTTGGAAGAGTCTTTTGGTATGTAATTTAAAAATTAATCTTCACTGTCAATGGAACTGATGCCCTTTTCTTTTGTGATCCCATCTGGAACGTCCTTTCTCAAATTGCTGCATTTTCCAGCTTTCTGCTAAAGCTGTTTTCCAGGACTGAGAAACGGACTTCATTGGTGCTTGCGGTTCCCTGCCCTGGGTTATGTTCTCTTTGCAGCTGCAATATCTTCCTTGCCTGGAGGAGTTGAAAGGAGTACAAGGTTCCTCTGAATCTGGCACGTGGTGCCTTGTTTTCATAACGAATCCTCTGGAGGCTTCTGTTAATTACTTCACCAGAATTCTTATATATAGCATCAAAATGAAATTCCCCTAACACAGAGAAGAAATATCGGCCTCTGTTGCCTAAGGAGCTGAAGTGGTGACTTTAACATGCACAAAGGTATACCATGGATATCAAAGCCCTGGCATAAATAGGTTCCCCACACAGGTCACATTTGCAAACTGTGAGGTGCTCACAAGGAGAATTCCACCTGCACGCAGCATAACCAGCTCCAGCCAGGGAAGGAGGTTTTATGTGCTGGGCACAGGCAGTGTAGGCACACAGCATTAGTCAGGAACACCAGCACACAGAGATGTACCTGGTAAGATGAAGAAAGAAAGCCCATAAACCACAGAAATACACACTGCTCACAAGCGCAGCTTGAAGTACTGTGCACACACAAAAGCTATTAAGATGTAGATGCAGCCTCATTAATCTGGGCTGTTTTACAAACCCTATTCCCTAGCTTTGGTAGGGGATTTAGGTGATAAATGAGGCCATTTTGAAATCTGGCAAAATGCCGCCTTCCTCAGAGCATACTACAGAATAAAATTCTTATATAATGTGTAAAGAGTGAGGGGGAGGGGGCATCTCCAGGAAGGAGCACATGTCTGGGCGTGTATTTGCATGTAAACTATTAGCTTTCTCTCCACTGCAGTGCATTTGTGCAAGTATTCAGTGTGTCTGTGTTGTGTGTGGGGGCATGGATAAACAGCTGAGGCTCTGTGAACTGATTTGCACATTGGATAGGAAAAGAAGGGACCTCTTAGTGTGCATCTTATATCTGTCCCCATCCCCAGGTTGGAAAACTTGCCATGGCTGACCTTCAGGGTCTGCTACAAAGGTTATGGGTTAAGCAGGAATAAGGGCCTTAATTTATCATGGGTGGGTTGGGGAGTTGTCTGGCAATAAAGATATCTTGTCAGCATCATGACCTTTGCTTTGTGTTTGTGAACTTTTGCTATCAGTACCCTAGGGGCTTAGGAGGATATGAACAGAGATATATGGGTATGTGTACAGTGTGACTATCATGTTCATTAATTGTGGAACCATGTGTGAAAAATATTTACATACATCTTTTCCTTTCCCCTCCTGCATTAATATCAGAGTTACAGACACTCTGTAATTTATCGATTAGTCTTTATTGAGATTTCCTCTGGCAGTTCAGACCTTCAAAGAGCTGTGAATGGGTGCCACTGATGGAATCTTCTGTAAATGAGTGATGCTTCATCTCCTGTTGACTCATTGCCTACAACTCCTTGGTTTGTACAGTAGCCCATGTAATCTCTGCATCTTTACAACACCCCACTTGGATAGGAGACTGCACATACACAAGTTGCCTGTGTTCCACTGGGCACCAGTACAGGCTCACTGGGCAGCTGGCTGCTAACAGTGTGCTGCAGTTAGATTTTGCCCCCCTTCCAGAACTCTGTGGAGACACTAATTTGGGTTGCAGTACTTGATCCAGCCATTCATTTTCATGAAACTTATTGCATGAGGTTTTTTCTGGGATTTAATTGCCTGAGGGTTCTGTGAATTGGACTGCAACTAATCACAGTGTTAAAAGGGTAACAAGGAGAGAGGTGTGAAGGCAGCACACTCACATAAGCTTTCTTTCCTTGGAAGGTAGTCTAAAGAAAAATATTTACTTCTTTCACCAAACAGAATATACTTGTCTTAAGACTGAAGTTAGGCAAGATTCATACCTGTAACATCAGCAGTCATTGAGTTTGGTATCTCCCTGCAGGTGTAAAAATAGAAAGAGAGCTTTATCTTGTTGGAAAGCTATTTTCAAGAAANGGGAGAGTTGATTTGATTTATTCTTTAAGATTAGTTCCCCCCAGTTTCAGCTAATCATTTCCATGTCTGAAATAACTGACCTATATAATAGCATAGTCTGTCTTTTAGGAGGTTTCTCTGGGCACACTCTTCTAACTGGTTTTGTGGAGTGTATTTGCAGAACACAGAGGCACACCCAAGCTAGCTTTCCTTGGGTTAACTCAGGTTAACCCACTGCTGTTGGAGAAATGTGATGGTGAAATGTGAAGCACAGGTAGCTGCCTCAACAAATACCCCATTCCCAGGAATTCCCGCTGCTTCTGCTGCAACCCATCCCTCTGCACTTCCCTTTTCCTCCTCTTCATGTGAGCTAGGTTAAAATTAGTCCTTTTGCATTTCTCCTGGGCAGAAATGTGTTTGCCTTCAGCTGCAGGTCCTGTAGTGCAGCTGCCAGGACAGAAGGCAGGTTCATGCAGGGTGAGTGTGTTGAACACACAGGGTATGTGGGGGCCAGCACCCAGCCAGGCACGCTACATCTTCCATGCGTGGAGAGGTTGCACAGGGCCTCTCATCTGTGTGTGCATGGAGAGATGGCTCAGGGCACATGCTGTCCATCTGGACATGCCTGCAGTGAGTGCACAGGCATGTACCTTCCACCTGCCTACGGATGAAGTGGCTGTTTGCTGGGGACCACCTGGCATCAGGCATATTGTCAGAGCTCTGGTGGGATCAGGAGGCAGGTTCTTGTTCCAAGTATCCTTGTTCCTGTCTTTTTCCTCGTGCAGAATTTTTTCATGGAAAAGAGAAGCATCCCCAAAGGTGATCTTAGGTCACCTAGGGACTGTGCTACAGTACAGAGACCCTACAGCCCCTCTAACATCCTGGCTTGGGTGCTGGGAGCAGTCTGGCTGCAGTGGCACTGAGCTTGATTCACAAAGATTTGCTGTGTTTGCTTTGTCATGTAGAGTTTGGTTTTATTTTGAATCAGACTGTTCATCACAAATCTCTTCATTTGAATTCAGTGTCCCTTTTGTAATGGCATCTGGATCCTGAAAAGGTCCTTGAGGTGCTACTACTGCCACAATAATGCCAATAATGATGATAACTGCAACTGGAGGATCACAAGTGCAACACAAAGTACTTGCTTCTAGCCTTCAGATGGATCAATACTCTGACCTTCAAAGTCAAGGCGTGTTTATCTACTGAAGGTATTTTTCATATTTATTTGGAATTTTAATGTTTATATGGTTTTATACTTTCCCTCTGCCACGTCAGTAATTTGTTTGTGGCACCAGGGTATCTGTGTGGCTCAGCAATTAGAGGGATTCAAAATACCCTCTGGAAAAGGTTTCAGAAAAATTCACTCCCTTTCTAAAATGGGTGCTTTGTAGCACACACATCTTAGAAGGGTAAATGGTGATAGGTGGTTAGAGATTTGTCTGCAGTGACCTGAATGATTCATTGACAACAAGGATGTGTGAGCAAGTGCCAAGAAAGCTGTGCAGCTTGGCCTGCCTGTGAGCCTGCCATCAACTAAGGGGTATTGCACTGTCTCCCTGTGCCCAAATCTCATTTGCAAAAGCCAAAAGCCCCAGAGTGTGGCTGTTTGAGCCTGCTTTATCCTCCTTGGCCCAGATGTCAGTCATGCTGGTGGATGTGACATAAGCAGGACCCTGTCTGGGATGCATTTTGAGCAGCTGGACTAAGCTTCAGCTGGTCGTGACAGTATGTCATGATCTGTGTCCCATGGGTGCCTGATCTGCAGAGGATGCTGGTCTATCACCTCTGCTACTTCAGCTCAAGCAGCTTCAAAGACTCACTCTTTATATTTTGGAGACAGGCACTGTAGTCCTGAGGGGAAGACAAAATGGCTGTTGTGGGTGCTTGCATATATTCCTTTTTATACGTGGCATTTTAAGCATAATGTACGGTGCAATGCAACCTGTATGTGCATAAATGGAGCCTGCTTTCAAGCTTCAGTGGTCACAGCAGCCTGCACTCAGCTTTTTCTTACAACAGTGCTGGTCCCTGGCTCTGGCCAGAGTGCAGCACATTCCACTGAGCAGTGAGATTTCACAGACGAACCCCCTGAGGTGGCTCTATTCTCCAGCCTCTCGTTGTTGCACAAGAAGGGATGGGGTGTTGTCTAGCTGAGGCTACAGCTCTCGTGTTGCTGGCAGGGAGTGGAAATGGCAGCAGCATGATTTCTAATGAAAGTGGCCCATGACCTGTTCTGTGCACAGCAGGATGCCGTCCCCCAGGGGCCTCCTGCCGTCCACATCTCTGGGCTAGCAGGGAAGCTTTCTGTGGTAGGCTTGTGACCCCCAAAGTAGATGGATTTTCCATATTGCATACACAGCCCGCTTTCTCCTTTTAGAGTATGCAAAAGATGTGCCAGGAGCCGTGTCTGCAGCATTCCCAGGAAGACAGCGTACATGGCTGCATGTGTGGCAGTGGGGTGGAGGGCAACAGGATGGGAATGGAGCAGAGGGGAGAGAAGAACACCCTTTCTGCCATGCAAAATCTGTCCTCCCTCCTCCCCCCGTCCTCCCCTCTTCCCTTACATTTTTGTATCTCCACATCTGTGCAAAATTTCAGGCGCTCGAGGCTCCCAGGAGATAGCATCATTTTTGTGTTAAGGATGCTTATTGAATTTGACAAATGATGATTTATGACAGGGCAGCCCGCATGGGGCACCGTGAGGAGTCTCAGTGCCTCGTCACAGACCGGGATTCTGTTTCATTCCCATCTCAGCTCCTCTTTTGCCTCTCATTGGAGCTTAGAGCAGATCAGACTCGACAGATGCTGGGAATATATTGCTTAGCTGAGAGAATGAGTTTGAGAGAGAGCATGACACAAACAAAGAGAGCAGAGTGAGAAACTGATCTTCCCATGTCTCTCCCTTTAACCCATTACAACACCTCCAAGACCTTGCAGGACACTCAATAAATAAATTAACTTTTAACTGCTGTGGTAGCCTGGGTTTGATTCCAACTTCACTGAATATTCTGCATGTCATGATAGTCTAAATTCAGTTTGCAGGCTGCATTTGCTTCTTCTGGGCCAGCTGAAGGCTGGATCCTCTGGATGCAGCTCACTCAGATCTGCAGCAGATTTTGCTACTGTCTCCTTTGGCCATTCCAGTTCTACTATGCACCTTTGACTTCCACCATCCTCTCTGTTCTGGTTGTGGAGCCCACACACAGCTCTGCCTCTGCACTTCAGTCTTTGCTGCAGATGCAGAGAAAGTTGAGCCAGCCCAGGTCTGGCAGGACTCAGAAATAGAGGCTTTGTGCTGCAGTGTGAGACTGTGGCCTTGCTGCTTCCAGATCTGGTTCAGATGTCTGAGCAGCTTTGCCACTTCTGCCAAATGTAGATCCCAACCTGATAAACCTGGCCCAGGCAGAACTAGTGGGGTTGTTTCAGGACCCTGATGCTGGGGCTGTGAGGGCTGGGAACCATGGTGCAAAGACACATGAGAGATTTCACACAAAACCTGCTGGATTCACCAGGGCTGGCTTAGTGCCAGCCTGACCAGAGCTGGACTCCCTTAGAGCCAAACAGGTGTCCTTCCAGTGTGCTCTGAGCACAGTGAAACTCACTTAGTTCAAGCACTAAGGAGATGCAGAAAGGCAGCTCATGTCTGGCACTGTGCCCAAGCTAATAAAACCTCCCAAATCCAGAGTGCTGGGAGGTGCAGTGTGGAGACACTTGAGTGGTCCTGTTGGGAAGTAGCCCAGGTCCAGCAGGGTTGATGCTGAGCCAGAGCTAATAATCCCTGCTGGACTTAGGCTGAGCTTGTGCAGAATGACTGGGTGTCCCTGCATTGCATTTCCAGCACATCCTACGGGCCCCACATTAAGGGATCTTTCTGCTGTCTGAGGTATATCCCAGCCCCCTTATCCTGGGTCATGGAAATGTGACAGTAATGTCTCAGGGACAGACGGCACATGCAGCAATCCCCTCAGTGACAGCAGTCTGTGAGAGGTAGTTGGGTGGGAAGGTCTGGAGGGAGACACTCCTCTGCTGGCAGCATGGTGAGGGGGAGGCTGGGCAGCACATGGCTGCTCCAGATGGAAGCTATTAACCAGGAATGTCTGTGATGTGGTCTGGAGCAGTGTAAACAAGGGCCATGAATTATCCCACACCTTGTAAGCAGGGCTGGAAAAGTTCCCCTGCCATCCTCTCCTTCCCTCCCTCTTCTATCTCCCTCCTTTCTTTTACCTCCTCTCCCTTAATTCCCCATATTGCTGTAGACATTTCTTTATTTCCATGTGTGGTTAAGTAAGGCTGTGCTTTCTTCAGTCCTTGTGCTTTTAACCCATGCTATTATTCCTGAGAGAAGGGGAAAGGCTAGAGCTGGAGAGGGGCCAACGTCTCATGAACCACCTCTGAGCTAAATCAACCCTTGGATGAGTGAACACAGCTCAGTGGCATGCTGGGCACATTCACTGCTTCACACAGTCCTGCCAGCAGCAATACCCTCCTGGTCACCCTGCCAGAGACTCTGACTGGTCCCTCAGCCTCTGTTAGTATTGAGTGGGCTGACTTCTAAGAAAGGGGAACACCATCAGCTTGCTCAAGGTCTAAACCAACTCAATATTCTGTCACAGAGCCTAAAACACAGTTTACAACAGCACTAGTGAAGTATCCTGTCTTCCTCAGGCTCCAGAGTAGTGTCTTTCAGGTCATCTAAATACAGAGATCAGCAGAAAGCACTGAGGAGGGAGTAGCTGGGCAGGAATGTGCTTTACCTGACAGGTTCTGGTGGACTGGCTAAACTGACCATACTGGACACTCCTCCCTATTAACAGCTGCTCCTCCAGACAGCAAAATCAAAACAGGTTTATGTTTATACATTTCAGCAATCACAACTAGAAGCTCTAGAAACTATAAATGTTAACATCTCTTTACTTATTATTGAAACGTAGCTATTTCTGGCAAGGAAGAAGGAAGTTATTTAACAGAGCATAGCAATGCTATGCAACGTTTGAAATAGCAGGATGCTGCATCTAACCATGTATGACATGGAAAATTTAGGAAGCAAAATTAAATTGGTCAAATTGAAATACCAATTAATATACGGTTCTCCAATACAGCCATGTATTATTTTAGATCCAGAAAAGGAATTTCCATTTTGAAAACCAGATGAGTCTTCTGGCTATATCATGTACCCAAGATAGCACTGGTTTGTGGGGTCACTCCTTCCCACCTGCTGAGCTCTCCATGCCCCATCCTGTAGCATGTATTTCCCTTGGACTCATCTAAAAATGCATCATCCACTCAGACACCTCTATGTCTGAGCCTTGATGGGAACACTCTCCTGAGTTAGATAGCTTCAGAGCACATGTCCTGAGTGTCTGCATTTCTAACTCTGCAGTGGCAAATTATTGATTTGGTCCATTTTTGCCACCCAAATGCAGAGTATCTCCGTGGGGGAATGATCTCCAATGCTTCTGGACAAAGGCATTATAACCCCCATGAGTCCCTGCTGCTAGGGTGGATATAATCTCTCCAGGACAAAGGATGGGGCACGGTGGGCCCCCTGCAGCGACACACGTCCCGGGAAGCTACTCAGCTTGGTGGCAAAATGGTTTTTGACGGAATCTAATATGGATGGCAGTACCTCAGAAAGCAGATGTCAGGAGGAATAAGCCCTGGCCAGCTAGACAGCTGCATGATTTAGACAGCAGCCTAATGTCTATTCCTTACCACCTCCAGGAGGGTGTCTCTGCTAATAGGGTTTCTTCCTATCAGCAGCCATTCTCAGTTTCTTGAACAGTAATGAAACAAAACTGGTTTGGGAAGAAAAATGTAGATGAGAGTGGGCAGAACTCCAGACCTTTTCAGTGTTCTTGTGAGCACATTCAGCAGGTCACATCTACTTCTGTGTCATGGGACAACCCAGAACTCAATTCTTGTAGCAATCCCATGGCCTAATCTCTAATAGTGAGGTTACTCTGTGTGCTTTGTGGATCCTTGTCCTACTGCCCACTTCAGAGCCAAACAGACAGAGTAATGTTGTTATAATTCAAGTCATTTTGTACCATTTTGTACCATTTTACACCAGAAATGAAAGTGGCCTATTTATAAGTTCTGGGCTGTAAAATAGTCTGGAAGATCTCTGATCACTAGCAGTATCTGCCTGGGAAAAGAGTGGTAATCAGATATGGTAAATACAGTATACACAAGCGGTAGAAATTTCATATTTTTGAGATCACATCCCTGGTTCAGTGAAATTTCTTTCCCTGTATAACACAATGTACTCATGGCCAGATGGATTATCTGCTATTCTCACTGTCCTCTGAGATATCATCAACTGGACACTGTTAAGACTGGCCTCCATAACAGGTATTCCCAGTTGATCAGGTAACTCTGTGGTCATGTTTTCAGAAATTTTAAGGACAGAACAGATCATCTTCTCTGGTTTTTTACATAATGCAAGCCCTGATTTTAATTCAGCTGGGGCACACACTATTCATTTTCACTTTCAAACATAATAAGGGTGAAGTATGTCTTTGCACAGTCCTTGTATTTAGAGCTGGAGAAATCCTAATTGGTCTCATTTCATGTGTCTCCTGGGGACCAGCAGAGGATCATTTCCTTTACTGAGTGCAGATATAAGTTCTAAGTGATTCAAAAGATAGAGTTTTCACTGCTTTCCTGGAAAAAAAAATCAATCTCCATCTGCAAAAAGGTCTTGATTATTTTCTCTACTGTTCCTAGTATTATCTCTATAAACACAATAATTCAAATCTCTGGAAGTGTTTTCATCTCAAAAGAGGCTACCAGCTTTCTCTGTGTACTGCCTCTCAGGGATTTGTACAGCATTTCCTTGGCTCCAAATTCACTTTGTCATCACTTTCACTTTTTTTTCAGGTGCAAAACCCACAGATCCTTGGATCCTCCACTTTCTCACTTTCTTGGCCACCTCGGGGAAGTCCTGCCTGTCATCCAAGCTTGAACCCTGTGCTTCAGAGCATGCTCAGCAGTGAGTAGCTTGCTAAAGCACCGGGTCTTGGGCGTCTCTACAGCCGGGAAGCTGCTGCCGCCCACTGCGTACATCAGTGCCAGAGATACTGTATCCATGGCAACTGAGAGCTTTTTGTTTTTCTGATGAACAGTTTCAAAGAATAGAAAAAGCACACCTGGAGTTGCCATATCAGCTGCTCCCTGCCCCCCTGCCTGCCAGAGTCAACAAGAGACAATGCCTCAGTTTTAGCAGACCTGGGCTGAACATCCCAGGAGACAGAATGAAAGCAAGTGAGGTGTACAAGAGAGGTATTATTGATTTAAGGATGGCTTTGGGTTGGTTACCTTACTGTTTTCATGTTAGAGGCTTTACATGGGAGTAGCTCAACCACACCAGCCTGCTGATTATTTTCTACCTGCTACGTATTGCTGAACATGTGAGCAGGACTAATTTTTGTATCCCTCATTTGTAAAGGCAGAGTTTCTAAGTGCCCTTAGTTCAACTGTATTTTTCTTATGAGATAGAAAATTATGATGTAATTTTTTTTGGTCAGTGCTTCAAAAAGGTTCTTTAGAATTGTCATTATTTTCACTTTCTATGTCTAGTTTAGGAGCAAGTCTTTTGCTGCTGTTTTCTGCTGTGCAAGAAAGCCTCTTTTTTACAGCCCTTAATGGCTTCTGGGTTATCAAACAAGAAAGCCATTACTGCCATGGGATCATACATAGCCCACTGTATGTGGTTTTTTTAACTTCTTTGACTCCTTATGGATCGTCCTTCAGATAATTTTTTGCTCTGTTCTCAGAAAGATCAGGTGATCCTGCTCCTTCCCTGCCTCACACCAGCCTTTCTTGAATACAGCAGTTCTAGCAGACAATTTAACAAAGAGGTGATGCTGGCTGGCTGTGTCCAGCACAGGAAGAGGCAGAGGAATCGGGCTCCCTGCCATCAACCTCTAACTTTAGCAGGCGGGATGTGGGAAAAAGCAAAACCCAACCCCAGCCAAATAAAGCTGGCCTGCAAAAGACCTTCATTCCTGAAGAATTTTTGAATTAAATACTGGCTAGAGCCAGCCAGATTCCACAGAAAATGACTATGTCAACTGGTTTTAAATAACAGTCTTTCATGTATGTGCTTTTTATGTTGCTTCCCATTGTCTGTTGATTTCCCCATAGACACTGAGAAATTAAATCTTTTGCTCAACACATTTTTGTTCCTTCTTACTTTGCAAACAAGGATTTTTGAGTCTGACTAGAAACAAGATGGCTGTCTATGCATTGCTTGCCTTTTGCTCCCCGAATGGCCACTGGGAGGAGGTGACAGCTGCCTTTGTGCATGTGACAAAATCAGTGCCTCCTTCGGGTTTTCTGTATGCCTATGACTCATTCCTGTAGCAATCCCTGTTACTCTTCTTTTTCATTTAGTAGTGCTGTGGGAGCCCTTCTGTACCCTTCTGTACCACAGAACAAGCCAGCCCTGACTACACTGGGCTTCCTTTGTAAACAGGCAATTCATTTCCAAACCTCCTCCTAAGAGTGCCAGCTCCAGCGTGCAACAGTAGTCACAGATTGCAGAATTATTTCTGTGAGTTACCTACCTCCAGTGTTGAGCCAGGAAATGAGAATTAGTCCCTCCTGGGGACACAGTGCCCTTATTACACTGTATGAGAAGAAGTCTGATTTCTTTGTGAAAAAAAAAAAAAAGGAACAACTAAAGCTGCCTGAATCCCTCTCTCTGGAAGAAAGTCTGACAGAGACTTGGAAATGGCAGCTACAGTATTCCCTGAAATTACTGAAAGCAAATGGTAATGAGGACCAGCTGGAAAGAATGAAATCTTCCACATGGCTATATGTGCCATCTATACTGGCACTGAAAATAAAGAAAGATCCCTTACAAGCACCCTTATGCTCCATACTATTGCTACAGCATGGATTTTTTTAAAATGCCCCCCAGAGTGCCCTGAGATATGACACAAGACTATCTTCCCACAGCATGAGCCTGCTGATGTTGATGTTACTACAGTACCTAAGAATTAGTGGCTCTCTTGCTGCCACAGGAGGCTTCTTGTCCTCAGGGTCAGCAGCACGATTCAAACATTTGTGTAATACTGCAGGTCTTGAACACAGTTGTCTTCCATCTGCATCTGCTTTAAAGTATAACACATTAAGTAAACATAATGTCCCTCTGGGTTTTGAATGGCAAGGCCCAGCATTGTATTGAAAGATCTTCAGGGCAAATCTGAAGCTTCCCCTTAAACCTGGGCAGCTTTGCCTGGGCCTCCTTTGCCTGGAGAAAGTGCCTCAATCATAATCTGCTATTTGATCTGCTGATTCATTTCAGCATCTTGGACTTAAGGGAGCAGTCACAGACAAAGAACAAGGAAGGGTTCACTGCATGGCCTCTAGTGCCATAATCTGGCAGAAGCTGACTTTTCAAATGTTTCCTAATCTCTGAATTTCTGGGGTTTTTTTCCAAAACTGCTCGATTACCTAAACCATTCCCTGGAGTTTGTAGTAAAGTCATTATAGCTACCATATCATACTTGGAGAAAGATGCAAAGCTAGGAATGTAATTTGTTTGAGTTCTTCTTACTTGCTCTGCCAAATATTTGTAAATACTTAGGAAGTCCAACAAACCATAGTGGATTAACTATCTTTAAATTATTAGAGTTCACATCTAACTCACAGAGACACCACAGCAAAAGTGAGCTGAGAAACAATTTGAAGGATGACAGGTTCATGGTATCCTTTTCATGGCAAGAAAGAAGCATATCAATACTTGCCAGAAGGACTCAAAGTGGGAAATGAGAGCTCAGTTCAGAGGAGAGAATAGAAAATACAATAAAACCAAACCTTCCGCATGAGGTGAGAGGGTAGTTGGGCTTTCAAATCCAAAAGCAGTTTCTCTTTCTGCCAGGAATTAAAATATGTTTTATATTCAATTATGCCTTTAAGTATGTAGTCTGGGCTCAGAGGAGGAGGAGGGAAACCGTGGGTATGATCATTAGTTTGGCTCTGCTCTGCAGCATTAACTGGTTATCTTTGGAGTTTGATCTTTTTTCTTAACATCCTGACCTGTAGGAAAGAGCCAGGCAGCAGCTACTGAGCATAGAGGAATCAGCACCAGGGGACAGCAAGGGCTGGTGGTCCCTGGGGGTGGGATGTAGGGAGTTTCAGGGAAAGCCACAGGGCAGCAGGGCAGAGCCTGCCAGCCCAGGCTCACCCCACTACCCCAGCCAAGGGCATCAAGGCAGCCCCAGCTCTGGGCATTGGGCACCTCCCTGGGGATGGGGGCAGGCCTAGGCTGGGCTGCCATGGCACTCCCATGGAAGTTGGAGACCAGTGTCCTGTGATGTTGCTGGTTGGGGCCTGAAATGTGGTTCTGGGTTGTGGGGCAGGGTGAGGGGAGACCCACATGAGGGTACTGGGGCCCTGGTAGTCAGGATTGAAACACTGTGAACTGTTTAAAAACAGCATCAGAAATTCCATGCCATTTTTCTAGTGCGGGGTCACCAAGTGGCTGAGGCTGGATCTGGACTCCATGAGCATATTTCCACTCTTCCTTTAGCCTCAGTGAGATTGGTCTGAATTAGTAATGTGTACTTAAATCTTGTATGCACCAGTTTTGTGTGACTTCATTGTCAATCCAAAAAGAATATGGCCTCTTCTAAGTGATCTCCTATTGTCACTAAAATGTGCTCCTGGCTCCCTTCCAGCAGAAAGTGTCTGTTTAGCACCAAGCAGTATCATACAGAGGTGCTCAAAATTAGTAAGAGACCTAATTTGGATTAGGAAATAAATGTATCTGTGCGCAGTTCTTACATTTAAAATAGAGGCCAAGGAGCCCAGCTGGGAGCACAAAGTTAACATGATAGCATTGCTTTGGGCACTAGGGTTGACTTGGACCTCTCTTAATGGCACCATATGATGGACACCCCACAGACACTTCAGTTTATATTTCCAGCTGCCTGCATCCCTCGGGTGGTTTAAAGTGCTTCTGACGCAGAAGAAAGATTCCCTGCTGAGTCACCCCTTTCTCCTTCATGTTTTCACAGCTCTGGTCCCGTGTGAGGACCCTGGGGGCTGACAGAGGTTCTTTAGCAGTGGCACTTCCATAGCACTGAATCACTGCTATGGAAACAGCCAGGAATTCTGTGTATGACATCTGGAGAGCTTCCAAAGAGGTAGCTCTAACTATATTCAGCCCTGACCATGCACATATCTGTAGGGTTTCCACTATCTTTTTCACAGGGTGCCATGTGTGTGAAATTGTTCAGACTCCTGTTTTGATGAGAGAAGGCCTAGCCAGTTGCAAACTAATAATAGCCAAAATTTAACTGTCAGCATTAAAAAATATATATCTACACATAAAAAAATTAACTGCTAGTAAAAGAATGTAAAAAATGGAGCGTGTCAGTAAAATATTTTGGCATTTCATTGGTATAAATACCCAGACTCCCTAAGCATTTTCAATGCATAATCCAGATTTACTGCCTTTTCGTGGTGGCTGAAGTGGTAGATTCTTTCAAGCTTGACATGACTGACCATAAGCATGAATTGTACAAATCCAGAGTTACAATTTTATGGTCTGTGTGAACACTTTTCACCATGTGCTTTAGAGATTTACTGAGGTCCTCAATGTTTGAAATGTTTTTGTGAAGAAAATTAAAATGTCAGTTAAAAATGTGAAAAGGACCAATACATTCTCATTGTTTTTTGGAGGTCAAAGGAAAAAAATCTGTTGGTTTGCATTTAAAATAAAAGCCCTCCTTCAAAGGAAAATAATTTTCCCCCTCATCTTCTCTCCTATCTTGGATTCAACTTGATGAGGGTTACCAGGCCAGGAACTTTAAACATGGAGGATGAAAAATATCAAAGCTTCATTCAGCCAGAAAAATGCAGGTAGTGACAGGACAAACTTCCCGTGTGCTCTTCCCCAGTGGACATGTTGGTGCCTTCATTCACACACTTCTCAGCTTCCTAGACTACTGCATAAAGTTAGCTAGTAATTGGATGGAAACCCTCTAGCTCAATTCAAGAGAGCATAATAGCTCTCACAGAGTGTAACAGTCATCACCTTTCACTACCAAGAAGACCCGAACTGGTGACTTACACAGAAACCACATCTATATCCTTCTAGTGCAAGGAACCATATTTCAGACTTGACTCAGCTCATCACCTCCCACCCTCATAGCCTCAGATTCATGCTGAGACTGACTACAGAATGATGAAAATAGCAAGACAAGGCATTTCATGTTCTATTTCTGATCTGTAAAGAAAAGCAAAGAATGAGAAATGTCAGGAGTAAAGCCAGCCTTAGGAGATAACCTCTTTCCAGACAAAAGAGATTTGAAAGCACAACCATCTTTATTTTAATGCCTCTCTGAATAAAACCTCTGAATCTCTTGATGCATAGGCCACCATTAATGTGATCAAATCATACCCAGGCTGTCTGTGGGTTTCTAAAGTACCTATCACTGCCACAGCTAGGTGACAGATTACAAGAATTAGAAGAGACATCGCTGCAGTTCCATTTATACCGTATTTTCTGTCCCCCCTAAGGCATTTTAAGATGGATTCTCTGCTCTCTGCTAAATTTGCTTTGCACTGGTTATGGAGCATAGAGAGAACTCAAACAGGCAGGAGATTCCCACAGGAAAACTCCCTCAGTACGAGAGGTCTGTGCCAGTTGTATAGCTGTGTCTTCTCCGCTGCCTCTCTGTCTACTCTCAGCAGGAACAGGATGAAACAAAATTCTGTATTACAACAGATCTTTATCTGGTATAAGGTCCATTATCTTGTTTGCACTGGTGGTGTAAACTGGAGTATGTGATTTATTGTTATAGCTTCCAGTTGGATAAGACAGCTAAGATTTGGACATCTGCCTCTCCAGCATGCATTAGTCAAGGGTCAAGGTCTCTCATATTCTGTTTTGCAGGAAAGCCAGGGGGAAAGACACCCACTGTCTGTTTGGCAAATGACTTCACAGAAAAGGATTACTGCATGCAGACCATGAATTGGTCTCAGCCTGAGGTCAGGCTGAACTGTTACTTCACTGGAGAACATGACAAGATGTTCTCATGGCTTAAGGTTTTCTGGCGCTGGAGATCTTTTTGCCTCTGAGGATGGCAAAACAAAATGTAAGGACCTCCCTACCTCAACTGCTCACAGGAAAACCAATCATTCTTTTCTTTTCTTCTTTTTTCTTGCCTAGGTTTTTACATAAATGAATCACAGATACTTTTTCCTGCCTGGTGTTTGTAATCTCCTCCTGTCTCTGTAAACTTCTCTAAACCAAGCCAGCCAGCCTACTCATTGGAGAGGAGTTAGTTTCAGTTTCTAGTGTTCCCTGGATTTATAATCTGCCTGCTGTGCTTTATAGAATCATCATGCAATCATAGAATTGGTTTGGGTTCAAAGGGACCTTAAAAATAATCTAACTCCAACTCCCCTTTATTAACTAATAAATTTATTAATTTATTTTACCTTTCACTGCTATGGGCAGTGACACCTTCCACTAGACCAGATTGTTCCAACCTGTCCTTGAACTCTGCCAGGGATTTGGCATCCACATCTTCTCTGGGCAACCTGTTCCGTTGCCTCACTACTCTCTTTGTAACCCTCTCCATTCTTCTTGGAGGCCCTTTCAGGTACTGGAAGGCAGTATAAAGGTGCAGTTGAAATTTATCAGGTTTTATTAGTCTTCTGTTTTTGCCCATCTTGCTCCTCCTGGGCCCTGCAGCTGGTTAGCCAGAACTCATCCAATGCTTACTGCAGCCCAAAATGCCTCAGGACATTCCTTCTGGTTTTCCCAAGTCCAGCTCCTTTACTTGCATAGTCAGGCATTTTGTACAATCAGCTGAGGAAATGTGTTTAGCTGCCTCTTAAAACCAGCTTGACTTTTGGCCTTCCTAAACCCGTTAGTTTGCCTTCACAGAGCATCAATATGTTCAGCATTAGGAACCTGACAATCCCTAGCCTAAATGTATGCATGGCTACTTCATACCCATTTGTTCTTGTGCCAGCATTGTCCTTTATCTTTAAATAGCTTTTTTCTCCTCCCCATATGTTCATCCCCTAAAGTATTTATTTATAGATTGCAATTATATACCCCTTCACTAGGCTAAACAAGCCAGGCTCCTTAGTTAATTAAGATCTGGTGAAGGATGCAAGGCCAAGCGTCATGGATGCCCAAAATCTGCCTCGGTCAGGGCTACATTAAGATTGTCAGGAGCCAAAAAGGACACACCTAATTTTTACCAGAGTTGGTTCTAGCTTCCCTCCTACTTAATGGCAAGTTTCTTAGTTCAAGCTGTGATCAAGTCTTCACTAGTCAGTCCTCCATTTTATCTTTAAGGTAAGGCAGATGCTGTTCCATTCGTCTGGACATATCCAAGTGGCTGGGTAATCCAAACTACCTTAATCACATTGGGGGTTATTTTTAAAGTAGAATGAAGAAATGAAAAACAAATGAACCTCAGTTGCTTGCTTGTTCTAAACATGTCCAGACAGACACAGGAAATGTGTGAGAGGCAACAGTACTGCATCAGCTCTGGGAGATGGGCTGGAGGAGTTAACAGGGCTTTTCCATCTCTATACTGCAGAGCTGTTGTAATTCATCATTTCTATAGCACCATAAATTATATGGCACTCTGCAAGCACAGAGGCAGTTCTTGCTTCCCTGAAGTAGCATGACTCTCAGAACAGGGTGCCTGGCTGAAGTGTGCTCTTCCCCAGAAAGGCTTCCACTATGAATACTATGCCTACAGGACTATGTGACAATACTGCCCCATTGTGCCATCAGGAGTGGGAGTAAAAAAGCTGGGGAAGGCAGAAGGCTTTTTTCCTAACTCCCCCATATCACAGCTGGACTTCTCATCTCTCCACGGCCTGTTTTAGCATTGCCCGGATGGAGAATAGGCTTCTTGGGGCTTTGATGCAGTCTGGCTGTCCTCCAGCAATATCCACAGTACTCCCTCCCCTCCCATATGCTCTCCATTAACATCCTCCTGTCTGCTGAATAAGGAAAGAATAACTCTCCCAGCCCCAGCCAGAGCCCCCGAGCCAGGGGAGTTCATCAGTCAGACTGGTTTCTCCTGAACCCAGAATAGGCCTCGTTAATGGGCCAGGAGGGGATTTTTTTTTGCCTTTCAGCTTGTGGCTGCCCTGAGCCAGGAGTAGAGTCAAGCTACTGTGTCCGGGAATCTCAGCTATTCCAAGAGTAGGAGCAAGTGAGCTGCTGACTCAGGAGGTTTCCTAGTGTTTTCAAGCAAGGCTCAGTCCTGTCAAAGCAAATTGAACTGTTGGCCTTGCCTTCTTCTAGCCCCAGGACAGGCATTAACAAAAGTCACAGTTGACTGGAACAGGCTGGGGAATTGATCTGGAGCAGGACTGTGGATCATACTTTTTCCTGGCATGAACACAGGTCCTCATATTAGTCCTTTACCCTTTTTTACTCCTCTCCTTAAAGGGCTGTTTAGTATAGTACAGATATCCACAAGCTGAGGCAGCTCAGCTTTATTTGCATCATTTTCTAAAAGAGGAGATAAAATCAAAGGGATAAAAAGATTTAAGAGCCAAAATGTTTCATTGCAAATCAGCGTTAAAGGGTCAAGAATCCCTGCCACCCTGAGCCGTGCTGTCACCCAGAGACCACCTTGCTTGTATGTTATGCAAGGATGCAGGAGGATCCCTCCTGTGTGGCTAAATTGTCCTTTGGACTTCTCACAGCCTGGAATGGAGTCACAGGCTGTGTCTGGAACAAGCAATTAGAAGTCATGCTGAGTTCAGGATTCCTGTCCTCATTTCAAGTCTGCCTACATGCTCTTCTAAAGGAACCAGTTTCTAGAGGTTAGCAGAGAAGACAAGTCTAGTACAGCAGGCCCCTGCATTCACCCCTCATGAAGCTGTGCACACTCCTTTGCACAGAGACTGAAGTCACTGGAGAGCATATGCTCCCAAGTTTGCACCCCTTCATCTTCCAGCACTCCTGTGACTCTACCCAGCCTGTTATAACCTGTCCCCTCTCAAACCCTACTAAGTTCTGCCAGCAGAGAATCTCAGCTATTTTCTTTGAGGTCATGTTAGTCTTTACTTCTCCACTGCCTCTGACTGTGGGCTGCATCTTCTTGCTGTCCTGTTCCCTTCTTCAAACTCACCTCACCAATGAAAAACCAGCCTAGCATGTAAAAGGCAACTGGGTGGAAGCTGGTATTTATAAAACAGAAGGTTTCTTCTGCCTATCCCAGCCACATGTCCTTAGACTAGGATCTGATACAGGGACAAAGAAAGATAAGAGCTTCTCTTACTTGCCTTCAGTCTTGAGGGTATGAAGGTCCCAGATTTGAACAGCTAAGGAGCTCTTGGCTTGTGGCCTAAATGCCACCTCTTTCTGCAGTATGGCCAGATGGGTAGGACACCTCTCTTAGCTAGCATCTGCCAGAGATTTTCCTATGTAAGGAGAATTTTCAGCTACCTTTTTGAAGGACTTACTATCCCTTCAGAGGGGCCCAACAGTGCCCAACCCCAACAGTGACAAGCCACAGACCAAGGCTCTGGCCCACTTACCTTTGGCATGCTGTTTTAGGTCAGGAGCTCTGGCAGAAGTTCACAGATGGTGCCTGGGACTTGTGACGGGTACAAGAAAGCAACTAGGGAGGAAGAGCATGCTGCAGGACATTTTATTTTCTAGAAAAATGACAAGTGCTGATTTTTCTCCATAATTTAACACACCATTTGGATTAGGACAGGAGTCCTATTTACAGAATTTGTCCATTGAACAATGACTGAAATAAATCTAGGTGTCTTCCTCCAAAATCTTTGCATCAGAGGGGACTGAATTGTTGACTGAATTGACTGTTTCATGTCAGCTAACCAGGGTATAATCAGATATGTGGGACTGGAATACAGTAAAAATGAACTGCAGAAAGCAATACCTGTAAGGACAGATTTCATTTTGCCTGCTTGCTACCTATGAGACAGTGATCCCTGTAAAAAAAGGCAGGACAAACCTGCTCTGATAAACATGACCAGATGAAATAACTTATTTCATAGTCTGTCATCTAGTTCAGTGAGTCACATGTGGTATCTCTAGAAAGTTGGTAACACCCTAGAAATCTGTAACTTAATACATATTTAACTGAGGTCTTGTCTCATATTTAATAGCAACTCCAACTGGGCTTGCATAACAATCTAGATAAGGGTGGGGACTGCCAACATAGGCTCGACTAGAGCACTAATTACCCTTTAGTATCCATGATGCCTAAGAAAAAATCAGCAGAGCATTTGTGTTTGTAGCTAAGGCTTATTTGCAAAGCAATAGAAATGTGATTACTAAGACTCTATGCTACAGTTGTATTGGCTAAAAAGCTGGAATCCAGGCTGAGAGCAAAGGATGGACACAGTGCTGGTAGGGACACCCTGAGCAGGATGGCTTCCATGTGAGGGCAACATTCAGAAGAAGCTCCAAATGACCAGCTCCAAATGACCAGCTCAGAGACAAAGACTGTCTTGAGGATTTCAGGATAAACACAGCTAATCTATGAGGATGCTTTATCTTCTCAGAGAGAGAGAGAGCCCAAATGCTGCACTGTTTCAGGCAGCCAGAACAGCATTTGCTGTGTAATGTGAAGTATTTAAGTACACATGGGCTTCATGGTGTTTCTTGCCAATCTGCAAAGTATCAGTGTGGTGTCTTGTAGTGCCAGGAGCTGGATTAAGGAGAGGAGTTCCCAAGTGGGCATAACTACTATCCTATCTGGGGCACATGGTTGAAAGGCTATGGGGAAACCCTGAAATGTCACACTGTCCCTTCCAATAAAATAAATAAATTAATCTGCCCCTTCTCTGTCTTCTAGAGAGTACTGTACCCTCTCCTCTAGCTATATACCTGAGGAAACATAAATACTCTCCAAGTTCCCCAACTGGCCTCAGCTCTGCAGACCAGGGGCTGCAACAGAGAAGTACAGCATGTAAGGGCTGTATCCTGTGGACATGGACTGCCCTTCCCTCTGGATAGCTTCTCCTCCATGTACAGAGGTGACTCCTGGTGAGGCACTCATCCAGCTGCTTCAGGTGATGTATGTGTGCCCACTTGGGTCTCTCCTGGAAAATCTCATGCCTTCTTAAGGGTTGTTCACACCCATCCATATACATACACATGTAAACAGCATGATAGCACATTAACACAGTTATGACCTATGATAATGGCAGTGAAACATGAAAGCTTCTTTCCTCATCCTTGTTTTTCTGGTTTGAAAGTCCAGGGTGTGACTTCATGAGTGGAGGAAAGAGGAGTAGGTGTTCCTGTCAGTTTGGCAGCACTGGCAAGGCAGCTGCACTCACTGAAACTGCTCGTGTGCAACTCAAGAGCTTCAGGTCACTTCTGACTCGAGGAGGCATTTATTGTCAGTGGGAATTCCTTACACAAAGCAAACAAAAATACCTGCTGCACCAGCACAATCACCTGCTGTGGTTTACCCAGGGAGAAAGGGGTGGGCAGTACGGCCCGGCTGATGCAAGAGAGTGCTCTGTGCTACTCCATGCTGCTTTGTGCCTTTTGGGTGATTAGGGACATGCAGAACGTTTCAGACACTACCTTAGCCAGTTTTCCTCTGCCATATGTATACACCCCGCACTAATCATGGGGACTGTCTGAGATAAACTGAAGTGCTTATAGGTATGTGACTTGAAATGCACACGAGAGGGACATGCATATGTCCCTTCCCTCCCAGGCCAGCTGGGAGGGTAGATGGAAGGGGCTGGGAGTGGTGAGGGGGAATGACACGCTGAAGATGACGGGGATCCAGTGCCTCAAGCGTTTTGCAAATGGCTTCCTTTCGTCTGAGCACAATGAGCTTGCGAAGCGAAAGGAGACAAATGCCGTTTGCAGAAGAGCAGGGATTTTTTTCTTCTTATTGCAGGCAGGACCAGCTGCGTTCCAAAGCCGTGACTGCAGCAGCCATGACCCCTCCGAAAGGAAATCTGAGCCCGCGAGCAGTTGTGCTTGGGGAGGGCCGGGCTCTCACGTTTCTCTGTTTTGTTTTGGAGCCTCGGATAAGTAGTGGGCTTGCTTTTTCCCTTCGTTTTTTTTCTTACTTTCTTTCTCTCTCTTTTTTTCCCCCCTCTGAATGTATTTCCACAGCCTCAAGGAAGGAATTTAAAAAGAAAAAGAAAAAAAAAAAGAAAAAAAAAAGATAAGAAAAAGGTTCTGGCATGGGAACAAGTATGTTTCAAATTACAGAAAGGATGTGAAAGGTTCAAGAATTTGAGCCCTGACTCCGCCTGTGTCTGTCTCCACCCCCCACCTCCCACCCCCCATCCCCCCGGAGAACCGCTCGCATTGTGGCTGCTCCGCCGGGCCCGCAATGAGCCGGAAGCGGCTGGATCCCGCTGGGCGCTGCGGGCACCGCGGGCACCGGGCACAGGCCGCCCTTGGGGGGGCGCGGCCGCTGCGCCGCCCGGCCTCCCGCACCCTGCCTCGCCGCCTGGCTTCCCGAGCCTTTCAACCACCCTCTTCCCAGCTCGCTGTTTGCAGCTCGGGTTTTTTGTCTCCTAGGGTGTGCATGCGTGCGTGTGGTTTAGCTGCATCCCACGAATGTGCCGACGTCCCACTTCTGAGGGCGGAGCGCCCTCTGCTCGCTGGGGAGGGGGGAAAAGCAGGCAAAGGTGCAGCTCTAGGGTGGAGAAGCGAGTTTCCTGCTGCTGCTAAGGCGGAGACACTTGCCCGGAGCAGCCTGTGCCTGGACACGTCCGTGCCCTCGCGGTGACTGCAGGGGGGGCCGCTCGCGGCGCTCAGCGCTCTGCGACACCCTCGACTCGAACTGCAGATCCACAAAAAGATGGGGTGGGGAGGGGAGAAACCACTGACACGGGTTGAAATGGCTTGGTCTTTCCTTGCAGGGAAGATCATGTTTAGATCTAGTCTCAGTCCCTTATGGAGGATCATATCCTGAAGACCTTCTCCATTACATGACCACTTTATCTTGTGACCCCAGCTGGAAACACAGTCCACCATGGAATGCACATATTCAGTTTCCTACAAGGGGGATCCTGTGAATAAGGTTACATGGCAGAACATTATTTTCTTGTCCTCCTGTAACGTGATCAGGTATCCCCTTCCCATAAGGCTGTGAAAGCTGGCATATTTGTCCCTTGAGAGTTGCACAGCTAATTGTGTGTCAGTGAGGTAACTGAGGTCTTCATGAAATGTCTGGAAGAGAGAGGGCTGCCAGAGCAATCTGTCAGGTCTGTAGAGTGTCTGGCTGCCATCTCTGCAGCTAACAAAAAAGAGGATGGCAAGGAATGAGCTATGGCTTGATTGAATTTTCTGTTGGGCCAAATTCAGAATGAAATCTTTTTGGCTGGGCTCTCTGGATTAAGAAACTATGGAAGCGCTTCAGTATTGTTGACAGATAAGGACTCACCCATTTAAGAAGAACAACTATAACATAAATCTTTAGAAGCTGAAATGTCTGTTATGACTTGACCTTTACCAGTGTCTTGTAAAAACCATTAGCACCAGTCAATTAACTTGAATCTGCTGCTTCATGCTGAAAAAATTAAATTTTGTCCTTGCAAATTTTCACTCCATCATCTCTTCAGATTTTATAACTTTGCTGTAACAGATTCAGGTGAGGGGCCTGAAGTATCTTAGTTGCACTGACCAGTACCTTGTATATGGCATGGTCCCAGTCCTGTGATGCTTGATTTTGTGCATGGCTGCAAGACGCCCTTTTGCATAGGGTGCATGTCCACTGATACACACTGAACGCTCCTTATGTGGATGGGAGGCTACTGGAACAAAGATCCATTGATCTAAGTTTAAAAGAGGAAGACCAGGATCAGTGTACCCGCTTTAGCAGCTTGTGAGTTTTTTCCTTTGCAACTAAAAGCCAAAAACCTGTAGGCCAGTTCAGCTAGACAGATCAAAGGTGTCCACTGTGAACAAGCTGAGATAGTTTGTCATAAAAGATTAGTCTTTATACTTACTCTGAGATTTTCAAAGATTCTAATTAGTAATGTCTTTATACTGTTGTCCTAAGTATTACGATGATGCCTAGGAAATTGGTCTGAATCAGATCTCTTTCTGCTGGATGGGATTCATTACAAAAATATTGTTTTCCTTGCAAGACATCCAAAGGTTCATCTAAACTAGCTAACACATTATATACCCTGGTGTGCATGTTGTGTTTTCAAAACATATTACTTAAACTGTGTTATTTTCTTTCTAATATTGAAGAGCTCTGACAATGTCACTTGGCTGTGTCACTCTCAGAAGCTATGGAAGATACGTAGTGTTTAGCCAGCTTTTTACACTGTCTGATTTTGTGCTGGCAGGCTGAATTCCTGAGGTATGTTAGATGAATCTCAGAGCTGCCTTAATTTATGCTAGCCAAACCATTTCCTCTGCGCCATTTCACAGGTGCAGGATCAGCAGAGCAATTCACGTTCCAGTCCCCGACCGCCCCGCTCAGTGTCTTACCAGAATTTATCCCTGAATCCCCAGCAAGGAGACAAATGCTGCCACCAAGCTTAAAAAAGCTTTATTGATCTGAGAATGCTCAAAGATTTGCACAATACAAACTGCAACTACATCCCTCTGCCACACAGCTTGCATGTGACCAAAATCTTCACTCTCAATTTTAGTTGCAGCAGGCCACATAGTAGGACAGAAGGTTGCATCTAGTTCCTTCCCAGAGATTCAATCTCTTTTGATTTTGTGTTCGGCAAAATAAATAATTTTTATTTATCAAGCCTGCTGGAATGAAAATGTGGTCTCAAATTCTTGAGCTGAAAGAAACCATCCAATCTCCCTGCAGGTTTTTCCTGGTATAAAGGTACAATCTAGCTGCCGCATTGTTGTTGCTCTGGTGTTTAAGTGGACACTCAAATAAATAAAAGTGACACCTGCCGCAGGCTAGTTCCCATCTCTATTTGATTATGTTGTTTTCTTACAGAAGATTTTTGATGGCTGTAGCCAATCTAGAAACTTAAGTGTGATAATTGAACAAATCAGTTTAGTTGGGCATCTGATTCTGTGCAAACCTAAGCGGAATAGCAATGCGTGACTGATACACAACAGCACTTTGCATAAGATAAAGATCCATGTGTAACATATGCAAGCCCAAGACACTGTGGGAAGAAAACACCAAAGATATGGAGCAGTATGTATGTGCTACTCTACTCCAAAGTGCACCCTTTTCCTATATAACAAACAGTGCTGTAAGGACAGGGAAGCAGGACCTTCACTCTCTGACATCACGTACCCTGAGATCTCATTGTTCTCTCTTCCTTGTTTTCCACTCTGGAAACACATGAGAAACTTCTAACTCCTGATCCAGCTTAACTGACCTTAGATCATCTGCCTGCTGATAAGCCAGGAGGCTCATTTCAAAGGAAAATCTGGGATGCTGCAAATCTTGTAAAAAAAGATGTAACAAGAATTGCAAAAGAATTGTGTGTCATGCCAAAAAAAGCTCACTCTTTTTTTTTTTTGGTGCAAATTTAAAATCATTAGATGTTCACAACTCTCTGGCCTTAATTCTGAGTATGCATATGTTGGTATTTCATTTTCTGCCTCTTAGGCTGAAAAAAAAAAGATTCAAAAAAGGATTTCTTGGGACTGTGGGGGAGAGAGAGAGGCACAGATATTTTTCACTGGCATAGCCAGGGAATGGTGAACAGTTGGTCAACAGATTTGGAGCCACTGAAGAACATACTAGGACATGACTGGTTTTAAACAGGAGCCCCAGAAATGCCGAGTACCTACATCAGGTCTTGTGGATCAGCTGCAGTAACTTCAGTTGGGTCCAGGACATACTAAGACTGTCCTGCAGCAGTGAGACATCACACATGTGGGCCAACAAGCAATGGCAGAGTTGTCACACTGGTATGGACCAGTTGTCAGGTACCTTCAGTCCCTCAACCACAGCACCACTGAGTCCAGCACAAAACATGCCACAGCCACTGCTGGCCCACCAGGCTCTGGAGCAGGGTGCTGGAGGAACATCATACAGCAGTTAAGATGATTCTCCCGCTGTAGTTCTTCACAGGAAAGCAGCAATGAAGTAGTTGTGGGAAGAATAGCTCTGGGGAGACCGCACCTGCATCCAGTCCTGGGGTCCACAGCACAGGAAGGAATGGATCTGTTGGAGCAAGTCCTACCGAAGGCCACCTAGTTAATTAGAGGGATGGAGCACCTCTCCTTTGAGGAAAGGCTAAAAGAATTGGTACTGCTCAGCTTGGAAAAGAGAAGGCATTAAGGTGACCCAACTGTGGCCTTCCATTACATGAAGGAAACCTGCTGGAAAGCTGGAGAGACACATTTTCTAAGATTATGTAGTGCGGGACAAGAGGGATAATGTCAAACTGAGAGAGAATAGGTTCAGATTAGATATTAGTAAAAAATTCTTTGCTGTGAGGGTGGTGAGACACTGGAATAGGTTGCCTAAAGCAGTTGTGCATGCCCCACGTGTGGAAGTATTTAAGGTCAAGTTGAATGCAGCTCTAAGCAACCTGATCTAGCGGAAGGTGTGCCTGTCCAAGACGGGGGTTGGAACTAGATGATGTTTCAGCTCGTTTCCAGCCCCGGCCGTTCCATGATTCCATGAAAACGGGCTCCGGGCGAGGCCGCCGTGCCACGCTGTGCCGGGCCCGTGCTGACACCTGGTGGCCGGCGCGGGCACTGCACAGCCCGGGGCCCGTCCCGCCGGGCGCGGGGCCAGCGGGGCCCGCTGGGGAGCTCGGACAGCCCGGGACGGGCACCCAGCGCTCCCCGCCCGCTCCGAGCCCTAGGGCAAGGTCCTGTGCTGGTGTGTGCTCCTGTGTTCCTTAGGCGTGGGGTAGAGTTAATTTGCTTCCAAGTGGTTGTTCTTTGGATTTGTGCTGAACTCAGGGTTGATAATAGAGAAATGTTTTTGTTATTACTGGGCAGGGCTGACACAGGGCCAAGGCCTTTCCTGCTTTCCATACTGCCACACTGGTGAGGAAGCTGGGAGGAGACTTAGCCAGGACAGATGACACCAACTGATCAAAGGGACGTTCCAGACCGTGTGCCATCGTGCTCAGTATGGAAAGTGGGGGGAAGCAGGACGAGGGGAGGGATGTTCGGAGTGATGGTGTTTGTCTTCCCAAGTCACCATTGTGTGTGATGGGGCCCTGTTCCCCTGGAGATGGCTGAACACCTGCCTGCCACGAGAAGCAGTGAACTTAATCCTTGTTTTGCTTTGCTTACGTGTGTGGCTTTTGTTTTCCCTTTTAAACGGTTTTTATTTCAACCCACAAGTTTTCTATCTGTTTTCCCTTCCAGTTCTCTCCCTGACTGCACTAGTGGGGGAGTGAGCAAGTTGCTGCCTGGGGCTTGATTGCTGGCTGGGGTCCATACCAACCCTAACCACAACAGCTTCTATGAAAATGTACCTCAGTGTTTAGCAATAGTCAAGAAACACTAAGGACTTTTCAGTAATGATTAGGAAAAAACCAGAAAACCCCACAGTCTTACACCCCTGCATGTGCAAACTGGCCAGCATTTCAAATGTTGCTGATTCTTCTCAATTGGTCTAAGCCAATCTGTTATGTCTCCCATCTTTCTAACATATTTTTTACCATGGAGATATTTTAAAAAATTTCTATCACCCATAATTTTTTCAGCAACATAAGCTGTAGTTTCTCATTAATTTATTTTTTTCTCTTGCAAAGGTCCCCGTGTCAGATGTGTTAACGTGGCAGGGGATGACTGACAGCCCTTACCTCAGTGTTTGTCCATGTGCTTTACCTCAAAAGGAGATAATAACAATATATGAGTGTCTTAGTTTCCCAATTCCCACTTTTTGCCTTCATCTTCGTAAGTTCATCACTGTCAGCATACAGAGCAAGACAGATTTGGTAACCAGGTTCAAAGGACCAATCCTTCCTTAATTGGAAAAAGACCAAACTGTATAGGAACCTGCTGTGTAATGGAACATCAGCTTCAATTTTACATTCAATAACTTAGACTATCAGAGCTCCCCAGTGTTGGGCCTCCCCAAGCCCAGAGCCACTCTGAGCTTTCTTTCAGTGGTTCTCATACAATCTTGCATTGTCTGATCTGCTTCCCTGCTTCATTTTTATGGCTCTTCCCTCTTTTCCTCCTCTATTTCCTCTTCCAGCACAGGCTTCTGTGCTGTTTCCTGGTCTTTTAAGTGACTGATTGAAAATAAATGAACCAGTATTAATCTAGTAAAGTGAACCTTCTCTGTCAGATATCTTAAACCTGCTGAGAGGATCTTGAGGAAGCAGCCTGAGGTAGGATCAGTAAGGACAGCAGAGGTCACAACTCTTCTGACTCTTGTCTGCAAGGTGAATATTAGCATTTCACACATGCTATAGTGCTAAAATGCATCAAGAAGCTAGGTAAGGGGTATATATCTGTATCTGTTTTTCCCCTTATATCTGCCACGTTAATGACATCAGATGAAGTCTTTTCTGCCTACTGGGTTTCAACAGTTTTATCTGCTTACTGCTTAACCACAGTTCTGTAAGTGGTGCCTGAAGTACTTGGGAATCCCATGTAACCTCTGACTCCAGATTAACCAGGCTAAAGCACACCTAGCATCTGAGCAGGGATGTTTTTAGTATGGCACTGCTCTTTGTGAAGGAATAAAAACTGGACCCAACAAATGAATTTGCTTCTCTTTGAAAACATTAGGAGGCTAAGAGCAAAACTGACACATTGCTTCTAGCTTTAAAATGAGACTACAGCATATATTTAAACCCATTAGTATGTGCTGAGGGATGGGAATATTTGGGCATGATTACCAGGGCTTTCAGCTGATGAGTCACGTGTCAGAAGTGACTGAAAATCTAGGGGGACTTTTGGGTCCAATGACAAGCAGTTTAGCCTGCAGCGACTGACAGCCTCTTAGGAGTTTGCTGCTGAATGCTCAGGCTCTCAGAACTTGGACATGATTGCTACAGGCACTAAGGAAGAGGCACTTTCAAGAGAATGAAAAGTTCTGTAGTGTGAAGGCGGGTTTCCAGGGAAAAGTAGGTCTCCTAAGAAGAGGAATCAGAGAGAATGAAAAAAAATCAAGAGTCCCTGAGGATGGAGGAAAAGTTCTGACAGCACAGATATGCTGTCCTTGCAAATCTTACTCTGGCTGCAGGGGGGATAATGTTGAGCTGATGCTTCTCATCTTAGGTTTAGGATGAATGAAAATGCCATTCAGCTCCGAGATTCCTGCAAGATTTTCATGGGAAGTTTATCAAAATAAGAAAATAAGACTTGTAGTTTGATTCAGCAGAACTTCTAAGCATACAAGGTGTTTTTTCATTTATCTTTTATTTACATAAGTTATGGACTGGCCAGAAACATACATCCCTTCACATCCTATGATGAATAAGGTTATGTTTATTTGGTGTCAAGCCAGATTAAAGAAAGAAAGACAAACCAGGAGTCATTCACCTGTAATACACAACTGCTGTCTGATTCCAGTCTAGTTTGTGCACTAGTTCACCCATTTGGACTCAGTTCAGTGGGATGCTTTGTTGGTAAGAGGAGAAGTGCTAGGAAACCTGGCTAATTTGAAGCAGAAAAATCCTCCATATCAGAGTGGGGCCTGGCTGTCTTTTAATAGGCAAGCAGATGGCCTGGTGCATGAAGGAAGAGAGACAGAAAAAATCCAGAATGGTGGTGGGGAGGCAATTTAGGCATTATTATTATTATTATTATTATTATTATTATTATTATTATTATTATTATTATTATTATTACTGTTTTTGTAAAAGAGCATCATGTCTGGCTGACCATTGCTATTGATCCCAAGCACCACAGTGGTTTTGGCAGGAAGACAGCTGTCTACTCCATTGTACAGGCAAGGGTTTAGATGCCTATTTTTCACTTTCCTGTAGTAGTAAGACATAAGAATCTATCAATATCCTGTATATCCTATACAAACAGTGGCTGTCTGTCATATTCCAAAGTCGGTCCATTATCTTTGATACTATCTACAGTATTTATTTGGTGTCATGGCATTTCTGCTGGTCTCATTCTAGGCTCAACATTCGCTATGAGTGAATTTTGCCTTTTAGCCTTAACAATCACAGAATAGTCGGAGTTAGAAGGGACCCAGAAGCATCATGATGTCACCAGCAGAGCTGACTGGTGGCTGTGCTGCAGCAGATAGGTTTCCCTAGAGCAGTACCCTACCAAAAGAGCATTCTGGCCATGCTTTCAGAGGCACACTTGCATCATGGCTTTCCAGAAGGCTGGCACGGGAATCTTTATGTTTCCATCCTTATCAATATTCCCAAAGACGTTCTCAGAGTTGTAGGTTGTGCTCTTTCAAAGAGTTCTATTGGAAGCAGAGATAAAACGGGCATGACCATGAAACAGCCACTGATACCTGCCTTCAGCTCTCCTCTCATTCTTCCATCACCCTGCTTTTATTCAGCCCTTCACTGAGAGATACGAGTTCTCAACTCCTTGTGCAGTCAGCCTTTTGTCAGAACAAAGACCTTTTGTTCAGGTTAATTCCATTCTTCTCAGTTATACCTCCTTCTACCCCTACCTTGAAACAAGACTCAGTAGTAAACCTGGCTTTTTTCCCCTTATAATTGCATATGCTTATTTGGTTCTCCTCCCAGCAGCCACTGCTTGGCTAGGTTGTCTAATCAAGACAGTTCTATCCCCCAGGTCTTTGATCACTTTAGTTACTCTTCTCTGAATTCTGCTTCTATTTGAATGAGGACACTTGAATACCATAATGGGTATTAAAAACTGCAAAGCATGGTAGTGCAAGTGTCACTAGCTGTGAAGCACAGCAGCATTGTTTGATGTGAGCTAACAGCCCAAGCTTTTGCTTAAGTTCATCTGCAACCTTATCCACAGCTAATTCTCACCCAATTAGATGAAAATCTGCACAGCAGTTAAAACACACAGTGAAGCTGATAGTGCAAAAGTGTTATTTATCTCAGCAAGCCGCAATTGCTTGTGTTGGCTTCCAGAAAGGAGGACAGCACCATCTGCTGCTATCCACGGAAACTGCAGACCTTGAAAAGCTGAGTAATGTCTAATTCAAACAGTAAATACCGTGTCCTTGTAACGCCATATCCTACTTTTCTGAAGCACATTGATTTTGACGCTAAAGCAGAACTGTCAGAGAAGTGTTTTATGAAAGTCAGCTACTGCGATGGGCTTGTGATGAGGAGGGACACTCACTTGGATCATACCTGAAATCAATCCATTTGTTTTACACAGTGAGCAAGTATCTATTCACGTTCCCTTTTTTGCCCCTCAGTGCTCTAAGATCCCGAGGTAACACCTTCTTCAGGGGATCAAAGGCTTTGCTTAGTCTTAGTCTGTGTGTACTGAGATGTATGAACATTGTGATTCTCTTTGTGCATTTACTTTTCTGAAGGAACTTGGCTGAATTTCTTACTTGAAAGAAAACTTATGCCTTTGAACCTTCATCCCTCCAAGTGTCTGCAGCATGTGTAATGTGTACAGGGAGCTAAGGACACAATTCAGTAGCTTGCCTGAATCACTTCCATGGGATTTAGATGCTGTTGGAAATCTTGGTGATACAGCCTTTGACCTTACTGTAGATGACATCTAGTTCAGGATGCATTTGACACACCAAATCCTGCAACTTGATGAAAGTTTCATTCATCAACTCATTGTGCTACATAGGACAAGGAAAGTGTGGACACCCAGAGAACAAAGCCTTTCTTGTGTCATAAATACATTAGCCATTCTCTCCTAAGGATGGTGCTTTCTGCTATCTCTGCTCTTCACTTTCAGGAAACCCCTGCAGACCCAGCTGTAAATAAGTGTTTGTCTTTCTCTTTTTCCATGCCTGAGACTGAAGAAGATCTACTAATTTGTGTAGAAATTAGCTTAATGCAAGGTAGGTGTTCATTAGTAAATGTCTACACCAAAGACCTCTTATTTTCAGCAATTCAAGTGATTCATGTTCATCCCTCAGACAGTCCTAGATGGGTCTCCTCTCCATTCTATTAGGATGCAGACTGCAGGTTGAACAGTTAATGGCCACAATGTACCATAGAGTTCTGAAAAATGAAAATCAAAATCACCCAAGACCTTAAAGGATCAGTATCTCCAGCAATGGAGCTTTATAGCCCACAAGAAAGATGATTCTCTCTGGGCAGGGGTCGGGTGTCTCCAGATGAACAGAACATTTAGGAAAGCTCTGCTCCATTGTGTAATCCTAAGAAGTTCCAGTCAGCAGAAGAAGGCCTGACATTTGTTTTTTCCTAAGAATTTCAGACATGGTAGTGACAGCTCAGCATTTCAGAGTTCATGTTGTAAGTTTTATGTTTTAACATATACTGAATGGGCAGTAGCACAGTGTCCTGATTCAGGGGTTTGGAATGTTTGAAAGTAAGCTGTCAAGGCAAATATTATTGATGCCACTGTAAATTATTTACCTAAATATTACTTTGTGTTGATCGATCTCTTAAAGACATTACTATAATTTTGTTCATACCTATGATGACAGGGGAATTGTTCATGTATTATGTTAGTTATATACTTAATTGTTGAACGTTTCAAGGCAGCTCAGGAAATTTATGAAAGCTTTTGTTTCTGTCATTGTGAAAGGTTCAAGCACTGTATTTTCCCCTAAAGTTTATTTATAGTTTTCCAATGCATTCTTACAGCTTCTTTTTGGAAACTTATGACCCACTGTTCTGCAGATCTGTCTACAAGCTTATCATCTACTGTGCAAAGAGCTCTTGACTGTTACTACTCAAACCCAGTCTTGAACCAGTCTGGGTCCAGCTGGGTTTATTAGCTTTCATTCAGCACCAAGGGTTTGATGGATGTGGAGTGGCTCTCTGAAGAAGCCATTCAGACATCCTTGCACTATGGATAGTGGCAGAGTGCCCTGCTCCTGGGAATGCAGCACAGGAAAGCTCGAGCTGCCTTGAAGGCTGCTGGTTCTCCCCAGGGTTGCCAGCCTGGTTTAAGCCCATGCCAAAGCTGGTGGACTGCCCGTGCAGCCTCAGGAGCAGCACAGCCAAAGCACCATGTCTGGGCCTAACAAGCAGTGCTGGGGTTGGGCAGCACATGGAGGGAGCCAGCTTGGGCATTTCTGCATGTTTGACACAGTCAGTCCAGTCCAGAAAAACAACACCCAGGCAGCTGAAAGGCAACAGTAGTTGTAGGGTACTGTGATGCTGAAGATGAGCATGTGCCGACTGCTTTGAGCCATGATTTCTGAAAATATTTGATTGTCAGTATCTGCCAGTTGGAACCCTACAAAGAGTAGATTATAAGAAAAATATAGGGAACAGTCATGCTTATAAATCTTGTCAGAAGGAATAAACTGTTGTTAAAAATATGCCTTTCTATTGCTTCACCATTGCTAGTACTGTCAAACCCATGCAAAGGTTTCTAGATGTCCTTATTCCAAATTCCTCTTATAGACACACTAATGATTCATTCTTTAGAAGTCAAGATAAGCATGCATTATTGCAAAAAGGGGCAGAAAAGGCTTTTATTTATGTCTTCCCTTAAGTTTCTTGTAAAGGATTAACACCTTTACTAATTTCTCAAAGATTTAAGACAATGTAAGGTCTTTGGCACTGTATATTTACCATGACTCAGAATTGAAATGCAAAACTCCCTACATTAGAGGTGGAATGGAATCTGTCAGACAGATTAGATGTTTACCTACAAGATGTTTACCTACAAGCATTTGATTGGGATGCTGAAATATCATTGTAAATTTATGCCATTGACTATTTATTATGTGAAATGCCAGGTCATTTAGGTTTCTGCAAGGGTGAGGTGAAGAGAACAACTGTTAACCCTAAAAAACAGATTCATACTGAGATTTAGGTTGAAGATTAACTCCTTTCCTCAAACTTTCTGAAGCATTTTCTTTTAAATAAATGCATTTCAGTAATATCTTTTAAGTTCTCAGAATTTAGCTAAAATTTATTATTCTTTCCAATTTTATGAATTGTTTAGGTTATTAGTAATAAAACTAGCAGGACCATGTCTATTGTAATGCAGTCCTTTACAGCCAATAGCCTGTTTTAGTTTTCCTTTGCAGAATGATGCCTGATTCCTTGCAGACTTGGAAAATAATTCTCTTTGATCTTAATTTATGCAGGAAAAAATCTTTACCCTAGAGGAATGCCTGTTCTTCAGATGATCTCTGCTGAAAGCACTTGATACTCTCAGGAACGACTATGGATGAATATTATTCATTCTGCATATTTTTAATTTCTTTCATTAACATAGTAACAAAGAAACACATGCAGATGTAACTTAGATACAACTCATTCCATGAGTGTCCAAAACTGCCTGTCAGCTCTATTTTTAGTTGTTTCAAGTGTGAAGATAATATTTACGTTCCAAGTCCCAAATCTAATTTTTGTGAAAACGCTCTTTCCTTTAATCACAGTGCTCTCAAATATGAATGGAGGGCCCTGAGGCCCCTGACACCTTCTGTAACTACTCCCATGAAGAACCAGTGGGTGGATGGGAAGGCCAGGACTGGACTAATATATACCCAGGTGTCTCCACCATGTTGATCTACAATACAACACCCTGCCCCCACTCAGGAGCTTAGGAGCATTTCTCAGTCTCCTGCTTTAGAAGAAATGGAGGCAGCACATGAGGTTACAACAGTATGTGTCATGCTCCCACCTTGCTACAGAGTATACTCAGATTTGGTCTCTTTGGTTTTCTTTTCCTTCCTACCAGCCTTTTAATGCTTGATTTGCATTTTTTAAATAGAACTGCTTTGCTTTCAATGCCTTTGAGCATGCATCTTCTATTCCTCAGACATACTGATGGACTATCAAAGTTCTTCATGGTATCTAGCACCTTAGGCTACTCTGGAGAAAGACAGCTCAGGGGATGAATAGAATTTGTCCTCCACTGGTAATTCACTACTTGTTCTAGTTCTGCTGTTAGAAAATGGGAGGAAGTGAAATGTGGTGAAACTACAAGCATGTCTCCAGAGCTAGACCAAAGTCAGATTCTGCATTGCTCCTGGCAGAGTTGTCAAATGCTGGCCTTTTTTTATTAATGACTGTGCATAAATGAAACAAACAGCAAGTGGCAAAACAGTCTTGGAAAGGGGCAGTTCTGTGATCCACCCACTTCCTAAAAATGCATAGTGTGTGGTCCTGGAGTCTTGAATTTGGAGGGGGATCTGTTCTTTCTTATGGTTGTGACTAGAGCAGTGGCATCTTTGTGGTCGGGATTACTGGCCATCTGTAAAAGAAGAGACATAGATCCAGACATGGTGAGAATGAGGATGTCATGTCTAGCAGAAGGCATGCTGTAACCTCAAGGATGACCCTTTCTTCCCATTCTTCAACAGGCACGTGGAAAAACTGTGGTCCCTTTCAACGGGTTTGTCTGTTATCTCATGGTATCTTGTCTCTGTCTCACAAAAGTCTGCAAGTTTCCAAGTGAAGTGGAGTTACCTTCCCAGTTTCTCTCTGTCTCCTAGTGTGAAATTCCATATATCAGGTCCTTTACATCTCTCATGCAGAAGGATGTGATGTGGATCATATTCAGTCACGTGATGGGCAGAGGCTGAGGCAATGGGCTGCATTTGAATGTGTACTTGCTAGTAGGGCCCCTCTGGATGGGGTTGTGCCCCTTGGGGCACTTCCCATTCACTTGGCTCCTCTTGGCAGCACAGCAGATCAGAGCTCAGGCTGGTCGTCTGCCTGCTACAAGGTCTGGCTATCTGGCATTACAGGGTTGGCACTGCTGTATGCCTCTCTTAGTGCATGAACTTCATCTCTCCCCCTCCTTAGACCTCATGTGCAGTCCCCATGATTAGAAAGAAAAGTTTCTTTGTTAATGTTGGCCAGCAGAAGACATGTTCTTGTTTAGCTCCTTTGTGCTATCAGCTCGCAAGACAATCTGAGTGGCTACAGAGAGAGAGAAATGCCTCTGGGTGAGCTAGTGACTTTACCTCAAGCCAGGCTAAGAGCAAGGCACACAGACACGTTTATTTACACAATCTGAAACAGCAGGCCCAAAGATGGTTTGGCTGCAGTGATTTACAAAGACAGGCGTGTCCAGAGACAGCTTTAAAGATGCCACTCAACCACCATAGTGTCATTTGCAGGCTTTCAGGATGGTGATGTTAGATCCAGCTGGGAATGCAGCTTGTAAGCAAGCTGGCTTTTCTGAGCTGAATTCCTAGAGTCTGATCTTGGATTGAGAAGGTGTGTTAGCTCTCAGTTCTCACCTCTGGAGGAATCTTAGCTGGTTATTCAGTTTTGCCCTTTCAGGGATTATTGACCCCTGTCTACTAGAAGACAGTTTTGGCTTTCTTTTGCCAGGGCTTGGTAATACTCCTCTATTTTAGGTAGTGCTGTAGCATTGCCCTGCTGTGGCAATGACAGTTTATCCTGTGCTTGAATAAATTCTTAGGAAATCATTTACATTGTGAAGGAGAAAGGTAGAGAGAGGGAGGATTTCTTATATTAATAGACACTGCCTGTTTTTCTCACTGGAAAAATGGCCGGATTCTCCTTGCCACATCTAAAATATCAAGACTCACTCTACTTATGTTTGATTAGCAGAGGAGAGGAATTCAGCTTCATATGATAGCTGTGCCCAGCTGTACATGTGCCAATGCAAATTCACATGCATCACACACCTCAAGGTGTAAGTTCTACTTGGAGCAGGGTATGTGTGAATTCATTTGTGTCTGCTGTGACACTGGGAGGGATTGGACTTGCTGCCAACACTTGCTTCGTATTCTCAGAGAGAATTTCTCATCCAAATTTTCCATGTATGGAAGGTTGGATGGAGGCAGATGGTGAATTTAGCTGACTTAAAAATACTCATTTTAGAAACAAAACAGAAAGAAACAGATTCTGCAGTAATCTCTGCTGCTTCTGCTTCAAGTGAGTTGAAGGAGAGACGATATGTAAAACCTTGAATTTTGGAGAGGCCTTTTTCGAGACTGGGAAGGTTTTAGTACTGATCTCTGTGTTGCCTGCAAGCTTTTGCAAGGCAGGACTACATTGCCTTGCCCTCGCTTCAGTTGTAGTTGTTCCATATTTTAAAGATACGGACTTTTATTAGAAAGAGATAACATATCAGTGGAAATACTGAACCAGGAGAAGGAAGGCATTAATAAAATGGAAGGCATTGCATTATTGAGATGCTCAAGGAACACTGGATGCTCACAGCACATGCTTGTGGCCATTATGGTAGCAGGTGTGTGGAACATACTGAGGGAAGAAAGGCATTCAGATATTCATGCAAGCCTTTCACAGTGTAGTAGCAGCACCTGAGATTGCTGAAATACTAATTGCTTTGTTTGCTTTTCCTCTGAAGGACTGCTAGCACACTCGGGTTCTCACTTTGTCTGAACAGACAGATTAGTCAGCTTAATTTTATTTCTTTCTAGTCTGTGTCTCTTGCTGCTTACTCTGCAATGGCTAAAACCATTAGGTTTGGGCTACTTACAAAAAACTGAAGTAGCTCCTGAACTTTGCAATCAAAACAAACAATGGTTCTGATTTTATGGGATTTTAGTAGAGTGCAATTTTGTGCTTCACATGCCCTGAGGGACTTCTCTTTCAGCTCCTTCCTCTCTGACAGACTGCTCTGTTGCTGTGGTTTCTCGTGCTGCATGTGTGTTCCCATTCATGACTCACAGTTGCTAGAGTCACCTGTGGTGATGAGGGTGAGCCTGTGAGCCAGCTAGAAAGCTCTGGATCTGGCTGCCTTGTGTTTTTTACTACCCACCAGCTCATGGGGCATTCTTGCTAGAGAAGGAAATGCATGTTCACTGTGCTGACACGATCCAGCTCCCTGGTGCCTGTACTCCTGTGTCCTGGTTTTTGGCCACAACAGAGTTAGTTTTTTTGCAGTAGCCATGCGGGGGCAGAGCCTGGACCCACATGGGCATGTCTAGGTTATTATTGCCACCACCTCATGTCACTGCCAGGGTTGGAAGTACAGGACTCTTACCTCCACGAGGAAGGTGGGCATGACTTGCAGTCCAGGGGAAGCAGGAACGCAGAGAGTCCATTGCTTCCTGCTTCAGTCATGCCATGTTGAGTCAGTTGGTGAGCATTTTTTTGCATGTAAATCATCCTCTTTTTGTATAATTTCATTACTAATATTGTTGCTGTTACTGTTAATTTTCTTATCTCATTGCTGTTTCCAGTAAATTGTTCCTCTCTCAACCTGTAATCTCTACCTTTTTTCTCTCTCACTGGAGAGATTGTGGTTATGTCATGGTCGTAGAGAATGTGATGGAGTTTCCAGCAGTGTTTAATTCCATAGCACCCACATCATGGCAGGGGTGTGGGTTCAGCAACAGGAAGCTGGAGCTGGAAGGGTCACCATCTTTAGCTGGGCTTGGGCTTGGGCTCAGGGGTGTGCAGGTTTTGGGGTCAGCCTGGTGGAGCTAGCCCCTCTCTGCCACCAGCAGTCCCTTTCCCCTTTCTCTGAGCTGCAGCTTTTCTGATTTGGTTCTGTAGGTTTGCTCTCATACAGCTCATGGCTGGCCTGCAACATATCCTGCAATTCTGTTCCTGTCCCTGTTTCACTCCCACCATTGTCCCTTGGCCAAGAGCTCTTTCTGGTATGAGATCAAGGTCTTGCTTCAGGGCAGCTTCTGAAGCTATCAAATGATTAAGAGGCTTTGAGACAGGAACTGTCCAGAGAAGTCAAGACTGTCCAGTAAAAATATTTACTGGAGAATTGCAAACTTTAATGAAGCTGTGTCCTCTTACACAGTTCTGAAGGTTTGTTTCTCAGCCAGACACACACAGCTCTCCCAAAAACATATTGATGCAGTGCAGTTCATCCAGCACTGTGTCCTCTCAGCCTCTCTTATTTCTGAACTAAGCACTTAGCAGAATTATGCCAGGAAATCGTGTGGGCATTGCCAAGTGAAATCATGCCAAGTGAGGGCTGCAAATGACCTTGGATTTCAGGTAACTCACTATTAATGCCTCAGCAAAGTATGGTGCAGTCTCCTCTCCAAAGTTGTTTCGTGGTGAAGAAAAGTATGTTAACAATGCACTGACCTCTCCTTTGGTGCTGTGCTGGGGTCTGGAAAAAGATGTGCTTTTAGGTAAAACCTCCAGTCCATCACAGTCCATATTTGGCTGTAGGAAGCAGTGGTGGTTTGACCTTGGCTGTACAACAGGTGCTCACCAAGCCTGTCACTCCCCTCCTCTGCAGAATGGGGGAGAAAATAAGATAGAAAAAGCCCTTTTGAATCAAGACAAAGGCAGTTTAATAAGGCAAAAGAAAAGGTGACAGACTAAAGCAAAGGAAAATAAAAGATTTATTCTGTATTTCCCATCACTAGATGATGTCCAGCCACTTCCCAGAAAATCAGGCTTTAGTACACATGGTGTTGTATAGTGCTGTATACATATAGTCATCCAGAAGACAAACACTGTAATAACAAATATGCTGCAGCTTCCCATCCTCCCTTCCCTTTACCCCCACCCTTCCCATAGCTTTTATTGCTGAGGAGATGTCATGTGGTATGGAATATCCCTTTGGTGAGGTTGGATCAACTGTCCTAGCTGTGTTTCCTCCCAAGATCTTGCCCACCATCAGCAAGTAGTGAAGGGTGGGATGTTGGAGAGACAGTGCTTGACAAGCACAGAGAATAAGAAGAGGCCCAAAATTCCTGTTGTTCTTGAGAACACTGGCCCCACCGTTACTGGCTACTCATCACCCTAGCACTAACAATGTCTTTGACACCTTTAGGTCCTAGACCATGGTGGTTCAGATTTATGTAAGGCTTATCCAAATTTTGAAGCAAGTGTGAGGCAGGTACCACTTCCACCAGCCTGCGTGCTTCCAAGTATATGGCTCTGTGCCCATAATGTCTGCAAAGGCCTTCTCAGGATCTACAGAGAAAAAGTATATTGATGAGTGGTGCATTGTGTCCCCCCCATCTCCATTAAATAAATTAAACTACTTTTAAAAATTAAGTAACACTATGCAACAACATAGCACAGTTTTACTCCTTATGCGTTATCATCCCCTGGTTCTCCCCATGCCTTTATCCCAGACTTCTAGGAGTAAATGCATCCTCCTTGCTTATCCATTTGACATCCAGTGACTTGCTGCAGCTTCTCACCAGTCTGCAATGTGACTGAATTTTTTTGGGTGTAATTGAGGACTTTTGACATCAGGCAAAAACCTTTTTCAGTCTTAGTTTAAGCATGCAGCTGATATTGCCAATAGAGGCAGGGCAGCTCAAAACATTCTGGCTTACACCCAGCAGAAAGAATGCCAGCATTTTCATCTTGGCCATTGGGTGTTATTGACACAGCTGCAGTGAGACATATCAGTGGAGCTGGAGGCTGTATTTCCACAAAAACCTGTCATTTGGAATTCCTTCATCAAACCCCATACTTGGAGCTCACATTTCTCTATGTTGTTATATGCATTCAGCAGTCTAACCTCAAGACAAATTCCCCTCTCAACAAAGTCATTTTCCAGTTCAGTCTGTAGCCTTTAACAAACTAGTCTTTGTTCTTGTGTTATTACGTTTTTTGACTTTCCTTCCATTTATAACAAGTTAGAAAGTTCTCTTCTTAAATCATGGATAAATCCTACTGTTACAAAAATGAGTGAAAGATTTGTTTTATCAAATGACTGACTTCATGAGGCAGAAAATGAGAGCCACCAGAAAAGACTAGAACAGTTGTGGCAAACCCATGGTGTGCAGACCACAAGTGCTACAGTGTTTCATCAGGAGAGCACAAATAGGGATGCAGCCCCATCCCTGGTTTCAGCTAGCTGCTCCTGCTGCTCTATTAACAACCAGAGGAGACAATAAGGAACAAAGAAATAGCCCTGGTGTGTAGAAAGCAGTTGAAGAAAGATGTTTGATGTCAAAGGGAGAGCTCTTAAAAGGAAATTCACATTTCCCCCCTCTCTCCCCTGCCTTTATCAATAGCCAGATTACATGTCAGAGTTCTGGCAGGATCATGTCCTTGGTCTCCTTTGTGGATACATACCAGTTAGTAGGTACAGCTCTGACTGTCTGGAAAGTCTAGTGAGTGCTGATGTCAGAAAACATGCAGTTTCAACCCCTAGGTCAGTGTCAGGAGCTTGCGTTGCCTTTTCTGAGGCATCAGCCAGCAAGACAGACTCCTGAGGCTCACTCATTTTGGATATTTCATTCTGGTCTGCCATGAAACAGATTCAGTTTGTCAATGCAAGACTAGCAGAGATGTGACTCCCTGCTTGTGATAGATCTTCCAGTCCTCTTACTGAAGCCCCTCTTTGATATGCTGTGGATGTATTCCTGTAACCCTGCTTCCTGCCTAGCACTCCCTGCACACTGCATGCATGTGGTGCTGGCATCAGTGTGGGGAAGGGCTAACTCTGGGGCTAAGCTCTCCTCAAGTTCTTCAGGCCATGTGCAGGGAACTCACAGTTCTCCCACATTAGGTTCTTGTTCCCTAACAAGCTACTTTTCTCCCTTTTCTCAATTTCTGAGCCCACCAGGCAAAGCAATTTTTTATCTTCATCCCATTTCCCCACAAATGTGCAAGCCAAAACCATACCAGCTGCTCCTAGCTCTCTTGAACTGAGTGACAATTCCCCAGGCACAGGGGCTGACTTTGTGATCAGACTCTGGGAATGCTTTGCAGTATACTCTTCCTGCATGGCAGAAGAAAAAGCATTTGAATGCCACTGTATATTGGGACCGAGTGTAAGTAGACTCACTGGAAGTGATACAGCTCCTCTTGCCCACAATTCATAATTCATTTTATAGTTATAGAGAAAGAGAATTTAGAAAATTCCTTTTTAAGGGGACTAAATGCATGAAAAATTATGAACTGTTATTTTGCCAAAATAATTTCTGGCTAATAGCATAATGCATTTTTTTTTCTACTCTGAATCTTTCTTTTCATTCCTTGTCACTGCTTTTACTGCCATCTTCCCTTACTCTCGATATCCTTTTAGAGCTCCTTTAGCTTTAGGGCTATTAACCTGCAATTTTGTAGCCTTCTTGGGTGTCACCTAGCATTGACGTGGAATATGGAGCAGTTTAGCTATTCATTCAGATCTATATGGGGGAAGGACTGGCCAGCTGGCACCCACATCACCACCCTTCAACCAGCTCTGCAGCTGCATCTCCTTTATGAAGACCCTTTCCTTCTGCCAGGTTTTATTTGTCAAATGATGGATTTACTTGCATTACTCTAGTGTGAGAAAGACAAAAGGAAGGGTAAAAATAGGCTTAAATCCCATGTAAAGAAGTTATGAGACAAGTCATGTGCCCAGTACATTAGTCAGTCCCACAGTGGATTGAGCCTTCTGAGGTATATTCAGAAGTGATTTTGGCACTTCATAAATTGCATTATGCGCTATTTAAATATAGAAAAACAAGCCTAGAGGAGTTGTCCCACATATGTCCATGTCTTACAGTAATTGCATTATTTAACAAATAATTGCATACATAACAACAAAGGAAAATAAGAAATTAACATGTAATGACTAAGTGACAGGCCAAAGGAGGTTTAGAACTTCGAGAGGAGCTGTTATGCTAAGCGAGAAGTCAGGCCAAAGAACTGTGAGCAGCCCTGGCACCTGACTCTGCTGCGTACAAGCAGAGCCTGAGAGCAGCAGGTCAGAAAACCCTGCTGCCCCTATACCCTGCCTGTCCTTCTGGGCAATGAAGAGCTTAAACAGGATCTGGTCTCAAAAGATGCTGACATCTCTTACAGGCATTAGGGGCAGTTCAATGGAGTGTCCTGGAAGCTGGTACTGCCAAGTCCTCCAATGATTCATTTTATTTTTTCCAAGCTGCTCCCAGATGGCAGCTCCCGTCTCTGGCCACTGGTACCCTGGATCCCTGCTCGCCACCCTTCTCATTGCTGCCTGGCCTTGGGAGAGAAGCCTTCCCAACTGGTGATCAGCCTGGTGCAACCACAGACCCTCTTAGCTGCTGCTGATTTTTCTTTGGCCATTTCTGACAATTTCTGGAGTGAGTCTGTTAGTAAGTAAACCCTGCACCTGCATCCTCCTCAGACTCATTCTCTGTGTCCCACCAGGGAGTCGCAGGTTCATTTGCTTTTTCTCTTCCGTAAATGAAGAGTTCACAGCCACCTCCTACATCCTGTATGTTTCTCATACCTACACATTAAAAGCACAGCTGCTTGGAGTCAGAACATCTCCAGGCGGAATGGTGCCACTTGTAAGACCTGGGTTCTTGATTTATGCTGTTTATAAACAGGAGAATCCTAGAATGCTGTGTCTTGCTTGCAGAGGAGACAGTGTTGTGAGAAAGCCCTGCAGAGCCTGTGGTTGCCCTGTGCTGCCACATCACCCTTATGTGACCTCACCTGCACCTTCTGATTCCTAAGGGTGACATTCAGTGCCAGAAACCCAATTGTTCTGGGATCCAGTCAGCTCACAATAACTGAGAATAGCTATGGTTTTGGCTGTAGACCTTCCTCCTTTCCCCCCAGATGTATCAAAGAGTCATGCCAGGCTGCTGCTAAGTGTTCTTGTCTCCTTTAAGTTCATATTCCAGTTTGTGCAATTTTGGGATAAAGTCATACTGTGGCAGTTACAGTGTTAAATGAGATGAAGATAGGAATGTATTCACCTTTTTAGTCTGGAACAGATTCAGACTTCCCTACTGCCAAATTCCCAGTATGTTCAGTAATAAAGTGTGGCTTGTAAACACGTCAGCACCTAATGGGGCCTTGAATCAAGTACTCACTCATTCCACCAACTACTGTTGGTGCCAAAAGTGGTTCAGTGCTTATTATTTTACTCCTTTTTTACCAAGGACTTTGTGACTTTTCCTAAGGTGCTAAAACCAAAACTGTAACAGAAGAGGCTTTCTGATAAAGGTTGAGCAGAGCTAATTCATACACTTAGAAATACTTCCATTTCCCCAAGAACAGGATAATTTTAGTGGCTTTATTCCCTTAGCTTCTACATAGACCTCTCAAATAGTCCAGTCATTAGAGAACATGGAAGGGTTATATTTGGATAAAGAACAAAATACCACAAAACCCAGTGGAAGGCTCGACCCTGAAGCAGGTGACCATTGTCAGCTTTGATTTTATTGCCAAAGTTTGTAAATATTTTTCTAGTGTATGCCAAACAACTGAGGCTACTTGGCCACAGTTGCTTGCTTGTTTGTAGCACCAGCTAATATTCTTCTCTGATTTCAGTCCAATTATTCTGATGTGGATTGGGTCTGAAGATCTTTTCTTAGCTCTTTCCTTTTAAGGAACAGGCTGGTTTTAAATGACCCGGTCATGAGTTCCTAATGTTGCAGATCCTTCCTCTGGAGAACACCCTCCATTCTCTGAGTAGAAACCAATGATGGATTGGTTACTGCAATAAAAGATGGGAGACCACAGTCCAGTGCTTTGCCAGAGACATCTGTGGGATTTGAGACAAGTCCCTGCTTCTGTGGTCTGTGGTGTTTTATAAACGGGGATTTGAAAAAGAGTAGTAGGATTACTATTTATATACATTATAACATCATCTCAGATCCTAGCTGTGGACACTCATTGCACTAATTAGTGATGGGAGAAATAGTCTTAATGTCTTCACAAACAACTCGAGTTGAAAGAACCAATTAGGTTCTGGAAGAATGGCTGTGGTGATTTCAGGAGAAATTGGTGTTAATGTCTTAGAAACGCGTCTTAATGTCTTAATGAATATCAAGCTGCATTTTTTGCAGAATCCAGATAATTTGAGCTTCTAAATTTTAGGGCAGTGTGTAGTAGGTGGTTCAGGAAGTCTGTACCTTCCTAGTACCTCAGCTAATGGGGAAAAGAAGAGAGCAATGTGTGGCCAGGAGTTTAGGATAAAAGGAGACCGTGTCCTCCAAAACTTTGAGAGAGACTCCACGGGGGTATGGCCTAGTGGACTCTATCCCTTTACTTGAATAACATTGCAAGATTCCTGTCTCTTTTGTGGACACTGGCTTTTCACAGTGTGATTTTCTGCACATCACCAAGTGTTTCATTTAATTATGACCCATGAGATGGCAGCTGGTCACCATCAAGGGGGCAGTTTGGCAGCACTCAGTGCAAAAGGCAGGGATAACATGAATCTTGACTTCATTGCAGGTACTCAGAGTTTGGAAGAAGGCTACTGAGATTACACGTTAGAAATGTGTATTTGGTGTAAAAATGCTGTAGTGCACTCAGCTCAATCTGTTTGCCTTTAGATGTTGAAAACATTTGATTGTGGAGTGAAGCAAATGTTGAAATTCTGGACTTCAGCCAGGACTTTGCTTTTCATATGCAACTGTCTGGTTTCAGCATGTGATGGATCTCAACTTGCAAACGCCAGAGTACTCATAGCCAGGTGAGGACCAATTTTGCAAACCCTTGATGACCTCTCAGCAGCACCGAGCGAGGGCACGCTCCTGCTCTGGTGTCTTCCGCACCCCATTGCCACTGCCGCATAGAGGTTGTGCTTTGCAAAACCTTCGCTATTATCGGTGCTGTTCGAAAAGCCTGTGTAACATCTGGAGCAAATGGTGGCTTCCCAGGAGACAAAAAATCATGGAAATTGCCCTGTTTGTATTTCTGGAGATCAGGAGGTGAAAATTTTTGTTTAAAACCACAAATTTCAGGGTGGCGGGGCCATAAACCAACCCTCACTCAGCTCAGGGTCACAGCTTCGGACCCCCTCGGGCAGAGCGCGGCTGCGGGGCCGCTGCGCAGGCCCTGGGCCCCGGCCGCGCTCCTGCCCTGTAACGGCGCAGGCAGCGCCCCACCCCGGCCGGGGCCGCCCCACCACGGGCTGCGGCCTCCCTGGAGCGGGCGGCCTCCCTGGAGCGGGCGGCCTCGGAGCGGCGCTCGGGAAGGGCCAGGCCCGGGCCTGCTGCGAGCCCCGAGGGCCCGACGCGGTGAGTGCCTGGGCACGCCGGGCTCCGGCGAGCCCGCGTCGTGAGGCCGTAGCTGAGGCGGGGCCGGCGCGGTGGCGGGGCCGGGCTGGGGGCGGCGGAGGCCGGGCCGGGCGGCATGATCGGCACCGTGCTCTGCTATGTGCTGCTGCCGGCGGCGCGGCTCCTGCAGGCCCTCCGAGGTAACCCGGCCCCGGGCGGGCGGCGGCGGGGGCAGGGGGAGCTGCCGGGGGTGGCCCGGAAGGGCGGGGTCCCGTCCCCCGCCCCGGCCTGGGTGGGGGGGGGGGCGGCCCGGCGGCCGGGGTGGGCCGGGCTGCCCCGGAGCTCCTGAGGCCCTGGTCCTGGGCAGGTGGGGCGTGGGGCTGCTGTGCCGGGCCGGGGCTGCTGGCCCCGAGCAGCGCGGGGAGCTCCGTGTTTGCAGGGAGCAGCTGTTGTGCTGCAGAGGCGGACTGCGCTTTGCGCACGGGCTCTAGCTCCTGCCCCAAACCTGCTCTCCAGGCTTGGGGAGATCCTTGGAAATGGCCTGCTCGCAGATCCGTGATCCCCCAAGGACCCGCGGGTGACTTCGTGGATGGACTTATGTTTTGTGTGCATCGCTGTTTCACCTAGTTTCCCTAGATCCTGCTGCTGCTTCACAGTGCCTGGTTACTGAGCTCATGTAAGGCCACCCTCCTGCCTGAATCTGTTCCCGGGCCTGTAGCAACTACTGGACTGGCATGCTTTTTTCATAGTGAGCAGCGAACTGACTCCTCTCAAATTCAGCTCCTGTCGTGTATTAACAGGCTCTTGTAGGCACTCATCGTGCCCGGCCAGTGGTGTGTGGAAACATTATCTTGGTGCATTGGTGTTTCTTAAACATTCATGTTTAAGACATTAATGTACTTAATTACAAACCGACAGAGAGGAGTATGGTTCTTAAAGCTCCATTTCTGACACATACATAAAACTTTGACACAAAAGAGATAGTAAAACTATACATGGATGTTGCTGACTCCTGTATGTTACTGCTCTGGCTGACTGACAGGGATGCAGAGAAAAGAAGTGATTTGTAATCAACAGAAATTGCTAGTTAACAGTAGGGATGAGTGTCTGTGCAGAATGCATAGCAAAATGTAAATGGCATATTTGGATAGATGCAAGTGAAAGGAATCTTTGTCTTTTTCTACTTTACCTCACAAATATTAGTATATTCAATGTTACATTAAAAGCAGTTTAAAGTGGTTTTGTTTTTTTGCCACATGTCAGTCATCAGGTGATCTGTAATTCTTATCAGGACTACTTCTGTGCATATACTGTCTCTAATCAGGCATATGTTAGTCCCTATGTGTCTTCATTTTTCATCTCTTAGTAACAGAATGGTTTTTCTTCTACAACTCATTCTTGTGATATATTTTATTCTGTTAGCTGACTGCTTTTTCTTACTCAGTCCCTGGAAAGAAACTTGCTCCAAGTGATGATCTACAAGACCTTGGCTTCTTAGCCCATGCACCTGATCAGCTTTTAGAGACTGTGCCTGTACATATGTTGCTGAGAGCTGATAGTTTCCACAATGCCTTTCAGCTTGGCTGGCTGTCTGTCCTGCTACAGGACTTAGAATTGCATTCCCTAGATTTGATAAAGCCATTGCTATTGTGTGCAGTTTCAGTGACTTGGACTAATATAACTGGATTTGGACTGGAGGAAGCAGGGGAGGTTATTTAGACTGTAACTGTTTTTCCTCAGAAAAGTAATTTGTTTGGGTTGCTATTCTGAATGGTTGTATTGCACAGAGTTACAGCAAATGAATTGAAATAAGAAAAGAATGAGTAAGAAGATTAGTGTTTCTGGCTGTCTTATTTTGATTTTGTTTTTAAATGACAGATGCTTTCTTTACCTATCGAAAGAATGTGCTTCTGGCGAAGAGCCCGTCCTCCCAGATAGAAGGTGTCTTTGCTGCAGCCAGAGGAAGAGCAGTCCCAGAAGAGCAAGAAGCCTTTCTCCAGCAGTGCCTGGAAGAAGGAGTAGGGAATTTGCCAGCCAGTGAGAGTGCACCAGCAGTGAGAAGAGTATCAGTTACACTCACTAGTGACTGGTTCGAAGGTTCAGAGCTATTGATGACCAGCCTCAGTGACCTGAATACGTCTCCGGAAGTCACCCGGTGTGCTGATCAGCAGCACTCAGAGCTAAATGCCTTGGCTTCTTCAGAACTGCAAGATCATGCAGTGGCTGAACTGGCAAGATTACCATCAGAGGAAACAGTGACTGTAGCAGGCAGTGCCCCTTGGACAACTGTGGTGCCACAGACAGATTACCAGACAGCTGGCTGTGCTGGTATCAACGTGGAAGTGCTGAATGATGACCCAGCTGTGCTGGCCTGGAGTTTAGCATGTGATGCAGAGACAGTGCCACCAGTGCTCCCAGCTGGGCCCATTCAGGATGTGGTGCCGTTTTATCCTGTCCCAACAGAGGTGCCCTACCATGGTCAGTGATGGCTCTGAATCTAATGTTTAGTTTGGGACTGGCATTTGTAGTGAGTGTGGTCAGGTTGTCAGGTTATTGTGTCTGGGCTTGCTGTCAGTAAGACATTGATTGTCCCTGCAGAATTGATAGGATCTGCTAGTGAAAACTGTAAAGTGAGTTTTTGCTGAGGCGAGGCTGGTCACAGCTAGTGGTTTCTGTGCTGTTAGACTGTCTGGTCTGAATATTGATATATGTTCCTTACTGTTCTCAAATGCTGGCTTTGTACTCTAAAAAGCACTAAAAAGTGGGTCTGGTGTTTCAGTATGCTTGACTCTAGTCATGTGTTATGCCATCCCTACAGACAACTATTCAAAGATATCCAGAAAGGGCATCTGAAAACCAGAGTGGGTGAGGGTTTGCTCAGAGGCTAGAGTGCCATAGCTTAGGGAATGAGAATGGCTGTTTTCTGGGTCCCAGGGGAACCAAAGTATCAGCAAGTTACCAGTGCTGCTGTAACTTTGCTTTTTGTCTCTTGCATATAGAGATCTTATGGAGAGACTGGGAGGATCTTTCTGTCCAGCCCTGTGTATTAGAGCAGGTCTCAAAAACCACTCCCCTCTTTGAATTTCGAGTCATGTCTTACAACATCCTTGCCCAGGACCTGGTGGAGCAGGGCTTTGATCTCTATGTACACTGTCATCCAGACATCCTGAACTGGAACTACCGCCTTCCAAACCTTTTGCAGGAGATCCAGCATTGGGATCCTGATGTAAGTATGACTAAGCCCTCTCTACATCAGTGTCACCAGAATTTGAATTCCTTGTTTGATCTAGCTGTATTATGAAAAGAAAAAGCTGGGGCAAGTCCTAGGAAGATACTACCTGCTTGGTAACTGGACACTGATTGGTCTGAGAGTGTTTGAGGACTTTCACAGACCGTGTTTTTGGTGTCTGTCTTGCTTTGATTGTAAAAACTGGTCATACTTTGATAGCAGGGCTTAACTTCTATAAACAGCAGAAGTAGAGGAAGAAGGACCAGTTTTCTAAGGCAGCACAGGAGGGGAAGCCTGCATAGAAGAGGACTCCATTAATTTCTCTATTCCTTGAGTCCTCTTTGTGGGATGAAGGATCACTGGAAAATGGAATGGTATGCTACCATGACCCAGAAAGTTAGTGGTTTTCATTTGGAAAGTACAGGACAGAGTTGCAGTGATGACATTTCTGTTTGGAGGGTTGGTATGTGAGTGCACTTTTCCACTTTCTTCCTTCCCCAAAACAAGGTAACTAGCAAATACTCGTGGAGCAAGTGAGGTCTCTGCCTTCCTTCTAGGTTCTGTGTCTCCAGGAGGTGCAAGAGAACCATTACTGGGAGCAGCTGGAACCAACATTCAAGGAGATGGGTATGTCCTGCTTTTCTGGGTCTGTACATCCAGCTCATGGGACTGGCCAAGCAGTGCTTCCTGCTTAACATCTTTGAAGCACTCAGTTTCAAGAGACCTCTTCCTGTTTGCCAGGTGGCTGCTGGCCCTACTTCTGAACTATCTGCCTAGACCTTTGTCCTTTCTTTTGCAATTGATGTCTCTGAGTTGAAATATCAGAGTAACAAAACAGAGGGCCCTAGAAGGACAAGGAGAGAGAAAATACCCCCAATGATTAATAATAAAGGGTGATTATTGGAACAGAATTGGGTATATTGCTCTACCCAAATGTAGTAGAAGCCTTTTCTGTACAGACTTGCTGAGCCTGAGGGAGTGACTGCATAAACCTTTTAATAGGTGATGGTTTCTTTCCAGGCTTTGCTTGCTTCTATAAACGGAGAACTGGGACGAAGACAGATGGATGTGCAGTGTGCTATAAGCGCAGCAGGTTCCAGCTGATCAGCCTCAGCCCCGTAGAATACTTCCGACCTGGCCTGGACGTCCTCAACCGGGATAATGTGGGCTTGGTGCTGCTGCTACAGCCTGTGCTCCCAGAAGGTCTAGGTCTGAAGGCAGTCAGTCCTTTGTGTGTGGCCAACACTCATGTGTTGTTCAATCCCCGCCGAGGAGATATCAAACTGGCCCAGGTGGCCTTGCTGCTAGCAGAGATTGACAAAATTGCAAGAACTACTGAAGGCAGCTACTATCCTGTCATCTTGTGTGGAGACCTGAACTCTGTACCTGATTCTCCACTCTACAAATTCATCCGGAATGGTGAACTTTCCTACCATGGGATGCCAGCCTGGAAGGTAGTTGCCAGCCAGAATTGGGAGTGGATAGCTCTTTATTGTCTGCTGCTAGAGAAATGCATGGCTACATTCTTCCTCTTGTGAGGAAATAGTCTTAATACTGAATTAAGTTATTCAGCAGTCCTCCCCAGTGTCTCCAACACTGCAGGGGAAAGAAGCAGACAAGCGTGTGTGTGTTGTTTCCATCACTGCTCCTTTGGTTTCTCTTGGGGCAGACTTGTGACAATAGACTGCTTAATGTCAAGTCTTTCTTTTTCCTTTCCAATGGAATTTTTGTGCCTGTGTGACTGGAACTGTAGGGAAATGCAACTCCACCAAGACTTACTGAAATTTTATGTGGACGTTTGTTCTAAAAATGTTTGAAGTGGGTACTTACACTAGAGTCTCTTCTTGTTGTCTTACTGTGTGTCAGTGATCAAATGTATGGCTGTCAGTCAACCTAAATCATCACTTCAATAAGATACCTGTAAAGTATCTTGTCAGGTGACTTTTAGCTAATTGTACCTGTCTCCTGTAGGTGAAGGTTTATTATACCTGTACAATACTCTGAATAGCTAAGTCCATGCCTTTCTAAGAGGGCATTCTCTCTGTCTTGCTTTTGGCAAGTGTATATATGTACATTGTCTATAGCTTGCACATCTGCTCTGTGTCACTGATAATTGCTCTCCTTTTCTGGCCTTCTTTCAGGTGTCTGGTCAGGAAGACTTTTCCCAACAGCTGTATTCACGGAAACTGCTGGCCCCCCTGTGGCCGAGCTCACTGGGTATAACAGACAAGTGCCAGTATGTCACTCTGTGCCAGCCAAAGAAACTCGGTGAGCTCCAGTATGCGCTGGCAATACGAGTTTGCTGAGGATGGGCAGTTTGTGGGCCTTGCTGTCTCTCTGAGTAGCTTGGGCATGTGCTGCATGAGGCACTTGATAAAGATTCTCTCCTTCTACTTTGTATATGAATTAAATACAATTTTTTCCAGAACTTACTGCATTTCTGCCATTTTATTTCTCTAGTCAGGAGCTGAATGTTCCTCTACCAGTAACACTTACTCTATATGTCTCTTTCATATTCCCAGACTTACGCTTTTGTGCAGTTGTAAACTATGTTCAACAGGCACTGCTTTCATCTCTGGCTGTTTGGGGTGTGCTTTTGGATAGTATTTGCAAACCACTGTAAAGAAATCATTCCTAAGACCCAGTTACAGTCATGTCTGTTCTCTGCATCCATAGAGAGGATTAAAAAAATGGACCCCACTCAAAATAGCTTTTGTTAAAATCTTGAATGTAGAAGTTGTATTCAGCCTGATCTCCAGAAATGTTTTTCTCAGCAGACATTTCCTGGAGTTGGCACACTAACTGATCTGCTTGAAAGTCCCTTGAAATTTTGGTGTCTCAGAGGGGACATTCTTACTTTGTGCTGACAATGACTGTTGCATTTGAGGGATAGCAATAGCTCTGCTCTGTTCTACTTTTACACATCTGTTCTACATGTAGGTTATTAGGTGATTTCTATTCTCATGGTATCAGAGTGCTTGGGCACGAAAGCCTCTCTCAAACTAAAGAACTCTAAGAGGCCCAAAGGTCTAAAATATAGGTAGGTGTTCCCTGGAGTTGTGACTTTGCTGCAGTTACTTTCTTCTTTTAATTTGTACTTTTCTCTGCAGGGAGGCGTGAATACAGCCGTGACTTCCTGCTCCAATTCCGCTTTTGTGATGTTGCCTGTGAACGACCACCAGAGCTGGTTCTCTTGGAAGGTGTGACAGATGCTAAACCAGGTACTAATGGGAGACTCTTCAACTTGTCACTCTCCTAGCTCAGTGGAGCCTCTCCTCTGAGGACAGACTGAGAGAGTTTGAAGAGAAGGCTTCTCTTCAAAGGAAAGAGGAGAAGAGAGGAGAAGAGAAGGCTTCACTGAGGCCTCATTGTGGCCTTCCAGTACTTAAAGGGGGCTTATAAAAAAAGAGAGAGAGCGACTATTTACACAGGCATATAGTGATGGAACAAGGGGAAATGCTTTTAAACTTCCTAAAATTCTTTACATTGAGGGTTGTAGGGAATTGGGCCAGGTTGCTCAGAGAAGTTGTAGATGCCATATCTCTGGAAGGTGTTCAAGGCCAGGTTGTATGGGGCCCTGGGCAGCCTGATATAGTGGGTGACATGCTTGCCAATGGGATGGAGGAATGGAACTAAATGATTCCATGAGAGCTCAGAGAAGTACACTTTCCTCCCTCATACACATTGACTGTGTATGTATATTCCTTGAGATGCACTGAGATTCAGCTTCTTGAAGCTGTTTCTTATAAACTTCTTTTAAGCTGAAACACATGCGTATATTTCTTTTTTCTGCTCCAAGATTTTCGTGGCAGAGAACAACCTGAAGACTGTAATGATACACAATGGCCCCAATATAGATGTCCCTGGAAGCTGGTACCCAGTAGACATTCCTGCACCTCTGGGCCTTGTGGCATAGCTGGTTCTGCTTTCTCCATTTCTGTTCTGCCTTTCTAGACACTCTTTGAGTAAGCTGTAGGCTAAGACAAGCAAACTTTGTTTTGAGAGCAAAGGTTGAAATACCCTGGACTTTGGTAATATTAAATGCTTTAAGGACATGTCCTCAGCAGGACAGAATATGACTTCTCAGTTGTTTGCACTGATCTGCTCTAAGGATGTTCCTGTTAGTCTTACAGCTTGTGTTTCCTTTGGATATTTTACTTTACGATGTTCGTGACTGGAAGCTATCTGCTCTTCTTGGGCAAAAAGATTCATTTGGTTTCAGGAAAAGCTTCTCAGACTTGGGATGAGCAGCCTGTTCTGGGGTCTGTGTAGGTCTGGCTGGAATCTCTTTGCTCCTTTGCAGACCGCCCTGCACATTGGCCCAAGCCTGCTGCCATGGTGAAAGACCCTGATCCCCAACCATTCATCCCAAGGTAACTTGGTGCACCTTCAACGGGCCCAGTCTTCAAACTCAGCCTTGTTTTCCTGATCTCTGAAAATCTGGCTGAAGTAAAGACTGAAGTAACTGTGAGAGTGTAAGAGAGTAAGGAAGGCTATCTGGAAGAGCTAGATCCACCCAGGATATTCCCAGCAGCTGGGTTCTGCTCTGTCAGCATTGATTTGGTGAGATTGAGAATGAAGGGCATAGGCATATACAGGACTGGGTGTTGAAGACAAAGGACATTCACAGTCTGTCTTGCTTTGGTGTAAGTGGAGCGAATAGTTTTGAAAGATTTTATGTGCTCACAATGTAGGAGTAGTTTAGACAGTTGCATCAGCAAAGGAACACTGAGCTGTGACTGCAGTACCGAAAAGGTGTAATTCTCTTTCACTCTTTGGTAAACAGTGACTGTTTGTGTGCAGGTGTTCAGGTGTTATCCAGCATGGCCTCAACCTGACCTCTGTCTACAGCCACTTCTTGCCACAGAGGGGACGCCCGGAGGTCACGACGATGCCCATGGGGCTTGGAGCCACTGTTGATTACATTTTCTACTCAGCAGAGCCTGTGGAGAGCAAGGCGGGTGAGTGTGGCAGTGCAGGGCATATCCCTATGACATTGGAAGAGGTCTGTGAGACAGGCCAGATGGCCAGTGCCATCTCATTAGGCTGGTGGATCTACAGCATGTGTCTTTGAAATAATACACAAGATGGAAGTAACATTTGCTCATGTACCATGAGAAGACAGTGTTTATCTTTGCTGTGAAAAAAATGAGGCTGCTTACGTTCATGTAGACTTTTGAGGAAGCTAGAACAGAATAGATTCTTTTCTTCTGTATAAATATGTTACTTGGGCTCCTGGTAACAGGCAGTGCTGGGTCTTGAGTTCAAGGCTTGGACTTCTGGTCTGTCTGAGACCACGTCTGTTCTTGGAAGGAGGTGACTGGTTCTTTTACAGTGGCACCTTCTCTCTGCTGCCTGAAACAGGAGTTCTGTTGATGAAAGACTGCATGTAAAGGCATCCAGGAACTCTTTTGGAGCTGGTTTGGGTCATGTCAGAATCAAGTTTGGGGAACAGGTTAGGAATGAAGAGATTAATTCCTCCTCAGGAGAGAATCTGAAGCTATTTCTAGGCCACAGTCCATGAAAGGAACTTCTCATGTAAGCAATTACCTGGTGAATTTTGTGTATTATTGCTTCCTATGCCTGCAAGTATATGAAACTATGAACAGCAGTATTGTAGAATGCTCACTGCTTTCCCATCTAGGCTCAAAGGTGCATGTAGTGTTTGTGCAGGATATCTTCATTTATCAGGGGCAGAACAGGAAAGGATTGACAAGCATCCCTCTGTGAGTGTGTAGAGTAAATATGCGGTGCCAGTCTCTGGCTGATGTTTCTTGCCATTTTCTTTGTCAGGTCGCAGGCTATACAAGGATGGAGCCCTGAAGCTGCTTGGCCGTCTTTCTCTTCTCTCTGAGGATGTCCTCTTGATGGCAAATGGCTTACCAAATCCTTTTTGTTCATCTGATCATCTCTGCCTGCTGGCTAGCTTTGGCTTGGAGATCTCCAGCCTCAGAGAGAGTTAGTGTTGGTCCCCTTTCCCTAAAGAAAAGCTGTTCTGAATACAGCAGTTGAGACTCTGGATTGCACAACCTGCTTGCAAGAAAATCCTTTTCCTTGTCATGCCCTAATAGTCCTTTTCTCCCCTCACACCCTCACTAAAAGCAGGGATGGGAGAGTTGAAGTGCGTTTTGCATTGGTATTTTCTGTCTCTGCAAACCTGAGCTGTGTTCCCAGTGGGCTGCCAGGTGTATTCAGGCATTAGCATCTCTTAAAGGGATCCTTCTTCCACTACCTTGTTTAGCAGGTGTTTTTGTGCTACAGGAACCAACGTAATGCTGATGTTTATTTGTCCCTGTGTGAGATTTTCAAGGAGCTGGAAAAGAGACGGGCAATGCTATCTGCTTTTGGTTTGTTTAATTGCTGCCAAGGAGCATGGGATGCATATGCCAATACTCTTTCATACCAAAACAATAGTTCTTTAATTTCTCAGTAATAGTTAAGTACTTTCAGGGCTATTTATTGTGTTGCCTTTTAGATTGGATCTGCTAACTGCTTAGAAATGTCTTTTACTTAATAATCTGTAAGGGCTGACTTACTTACAGAAGGGTTTGTGTGGTGTAACAGTTTCTACAAGAAACTGCTTGCTGTGACTAATGGACCAGGGAATAGGATTGCTAGGAATGGAACCAGGGGTTCTTCAGAGCCACACACAGCAGCTCTAGAACTGCAGCAAAAGCGTAGAGACCTTGGGGAATGCTTCCTTCCTTTCTAGCAGTCTCAGAATGGTACCTAATTGGTCATTTTTAGCAGAAATATTTAGGATCCTCCCCGTGAATATCCTGTGGAAAAAATTACCCTGTAAGGCATGACAACTCCAGAAAGCTGTAACTCTGGTTGTCCCAAAAGAGAGATGAAAATGGAAGGCATGTGAGAGTCAGCAGAGCCATCAAATGGAAGAGCTAATATTGTCACTTGCCCTGTTCTTTTCTCTAGGAACTCCCTATTGCATTCAGCCTGCCAGGGGTCAATAGCCAACTTGTAGGATCCATCTCCTGCACCAGACTGAAGTCCATGCTGCATTCTTCTGCACCCAACCATGTTTAGGTGTAGATAGAATCCTTAGGATCAACTCCTGTCTCTTGACATGTGTTGGGAGGAAGGGGAAGGCTGTGTAACTTGGAGCAAGAGTGCAGTCACTTGGATCCCAGCGTACCTTTGGTGTCCTGTCGGTGTGCTTTTGTAAGCAGTGGCTTGGCCAGTACAAAAGCAGTAGAGCTGTACCTGTTCCTGGAGTAAATTCCCCAGTTCAGCCTGACGTTTGGTGCTCAGTTTTTTCCTAAGAGATGAAACCAATATTGGGAGAAACCAATATTGGCAGAAACATGATCAATCTTCAGTTCACAAACAAGGCAGGAAATCAGGTCCCACCTCAGGGTTTTGCGGGAAGGTACAGGAGACTTGAAACATTGTTATTCTTCATGGTCTATATTGAGGGACTTTGATATTTTAAATGTTTCTTTCTTTATTGGAAATAAAATAGTAATCTAAGAAAATACCACAAAGTAACTGTGGCACCTTGTATTTTTGTCTGCTGAACCTCTGAAGACTTGATGGGTAAGGTTTTGCTGGCTGCAAGGTGAAAGAGGGCAAATCGGCTACACAGGAAAAGTAATGAGGATTGAAGAGAGGGAAGAAGTGAGCCTAATTTAACCTCTCAATACATCCCTAAATCNCAGGAACCCTTTACCTCCTCCCTAAGGAAGGAATACTGCTGATCTTTTACAGCTCACTTCTGTAAACTACAAAAACAAGGTGTGTGGAGGGGGTTGGTTGTGTTCTGTGCCCTTATGAGCATGTAAGGACTGCATATTCCCTTCTTGCCCTGCCAGATGGTGTGGTATTCGGTGATGTGCAGATGGCTTTTGCTAACATTTGTGAGTTTCTCTAAGTGAACAGCAATCTTGGGGAGGGTATGAATAATTTTGCCCTTAGGTAATAGTTCTGGCATGGCACTGGTACATGGGGAGGGATGGATGCAGAGGTGTGCATTTATATGACTCTGTTTATCTCACAGTTTGATTTCTGCAAGTACTCTTACTTTGATTTTGTAAGCAATTGTATTTATAAAGGGAGGGAAGGAAAGGGTGAACTGAGAGCTTTGCTTTCTATCTGGCTCAAAAAGAGGTTGCCAGAAGGCAGCCTGGTTGCGGATGACTCCCTCCTGCTGTTAACATTGTAATGGGAACCTTAGAAGACACTAAAGGTTTAACAACAACCATCCAAAAGCACCACAAAAAATTCGGTGACACGTGGTATTGGCACTTAGAACTTTAGCTATCTTCTTCTATTGTAATTGCTGGCTCAGTCTGAGGTCAGTTGGTGGGATGTGTGTGTGTGTGCGCATGTATGAAAGCTGCCCATAAGAGAGCCAGACTGACCTCTCCGGAGACTGATAAGGTGTGCACCATACACTAGCAGATGAACTGGTTGCCCCTGCACTGCCTGAAGCACCCTGCCAGTCCTGTGATGTAACTCAGGTGGAGGACCTGTGTTCCAGTATCACAAGTGCTTTTTCCATTTTACATAAACCAAAACCTTGACTTGTGGGCAGATTGCATGGAAGCATCTCAGGGAGGTTTTAAGGTTCCAGCTACAATTTGCTGCAAAATGTAATGTTGCACAGGTCAAACTAGTGCTTTCCCTTTTCATGCATGAAATAATATGGTATGCACTTGGAATTGTTAAGTTTTTGAACACTGGATATCGAGTAATGTGCAGAGAAACCCCAGTACAATGCCTACAAGTCCCCTTGTTCTTCTTTCTGGAGGTTATAATGCTCCCAGGGTGACTTGCAGTTCTCAAAGCCCTGGCTTGCACATGCTTCCTTGGGCACTCATAGGTGAAACTACAGCAGAAATGCAGGACCATGGCTAGTGACTGTATGGAGACACAAAGGCAGAGTTAAAGACTTGAGCGCTGTATTTATTTCGACCATTGTCCCAGAAGCTCTGGTATGGACTTTTATGGAGGTGGTCTGTTTTAGGAAAATAAAAACCCCTCTCTTCTTGAGCAATTTGGAATTAATATCAAATGGATCTTGAGACTTGTGAATGCCTCTTGACTGTGTGGGATTATAGGAGAGGTTTGGAGGTGGGGTTGGAGAAAGTTCCTAACTGTAAAATCGCAACTAGCATACAGTTGTTGTGAGAAAAATAATGTGATGCTTTAAGAATAGCACATGGATACAATCAGAGCCTGTGGTAATGAGCATTGTAATGGGATGCAGAACTAAGGTTCCAGATGTAGCTCTTAAAACTGTTTCTGGACCTAAATGCATAATGAGTTGTCATTAACACAGCTTTCTGATTAATTACAGAGCGGTCTGTAAGTGGTTATGAAAGTAGAACAGCAGTATTTGCAATGCTCAGAAAGGGAAGGTGTCACAGAGGTAATTACCAGCTACATCACCTTAGTAGTGATGTAGAGTTCAGGGAGACTGGTGCTTAGGGGAACTGATGCCAGAGACCACTGGCAGTGCATGTTCCCTTTTAGCAGCCTCCTAAGCTACAGGAGCATGCAGCTGTAGAGACAATCAAGTATTTGACAAAGTATCTTTGCTAAAAAAAAGCTTAGTTTGCACCACAGCTGCTAGGCTGTATTTAGTTAAGCTATTTAGATAGAAGTTGGACTTCCTTCATTTTCTCAGTTTTAAGTTCATTGTTTCAGAAGGTTGCCCTTCATAATCAGTTTTCCCAATTACATGGGATGGGGGGGGAGTGGTAAACAATATAATTGCTCTAGCTTCTTTCCTGTTCTTAATAAATGAAACTTGGCTGCTGTTTGAGGTCTTCTTTCTCCATGCCTTTTTCTTATGAGCTATCTCTCCAGCAGCTGTTTTCCCGTAACTGCTCTATCCATTTATCTTTCTGAGTTACTGATGTTTATTTTTTCTGCAGCTGTATTTCGTCAGTTAAAAGTTATGGGTGCAATTCTCTAGGGCTAAGTTTTATTATAAATGCAACATATAAATGGTGTCCAGATGTAAGGTAGTGGGTTTCCTCACCCCTGAAGAATTAACTGGGAGGAGTGGGAGCTCTGAAATGAACACTTAGATGGGAGTAACACTTGTCATATAAAAGAAAAAAATCCGAGTTTCAGATTTATTGTTAGTGTTCTGTACGCCACCTGCTTTGTGAAGGCAGAAGTCTGAAGTATACTTGACCTTAGTTTCTCTCCTCTGAGGAATCTCCAAGAGATCACGAGAAGTTCAGCATCTCTGTGGATCAAGGAATGAGCCCTGCTCTAAACAGCGTGTTGATGATGGTGTTGGCAAACAGTCTGCAAAGCAGGGTGTTGCTGCAGTCCAATACCTGCTCCCATTGCCAACACCTCACTATTGAACAGTTATTGGATGTACTGTTTAGAAATTTGCAGACATATCCGTGGGTCATCCAAATGCAGATGAACCCTTTTGTTGCTTACCTAAAGGGGGTGCACACAGGGTTAGTGGGATACCATCTCCTTTCAGGCTTCCTGTTGTGCAGACTAATGGAATTGCTGCCTGTGACCTGCTCCTTACCAGACTGTAGCTGCCTGGCCTGTAGTGCTTCCTGTAGCACTGTCATGCTGAAATGCACAAGCTGAATTGAATATACTGCATTGTGTTTCTAAGTATGATACTGAGTTTCTGAAGAGAACTCACCTGTTACAATGATAACCAAGATGACAGATTTAACAGCTGGCATGCCTCTTAACTCCTTTTGTCAGCTGTAAAGGTTTGGCTTCTCTTGTCAAGGCAAGTTGTCCTCCAGCTTCCACTGAAAATGTCATTCTAGTCTTGAAGCTAATTTTCTTTTTATTTATTTAAAAAATTATTTATTTTCTTTCAGATTTAGACTGTACATTCTTGTGCTCTTGTATAATAGCTGGACTTTTTTTGTAACTTTGGTAAGACAAACACAGCAGCTTTCACAGTCTGAATTTGGCAAATGGTAGGACTAAGCTAGACACTGGCTTGTGCTACAACAAAAGAGGTATTTGTTCCATCCAGTCTTTTAATTTCTACACACCAGAAAAAAAACCAAAACAACAACAACAACAAAAAACTTGGCTTCAAGCCTTAGTAATTTTATTCAGTTTTTTTTTTCTTTTCTTTCTGGATGCAAAGCCTTCTACTTATTCTATATATTCAGTTATTGGGCAATGCCTGGAGCTGCTCTTGAACTGGGAATAGATGAATGCAGTAGTTATTCTATAGTAATTTCTCTCCTCCTTTCCTCCCTTAAAATGAGGTTAGAGATAGGATGGCACTCACTCTTTGCCAAAATAAAAATATAATCCAGGAAAGCAAACCTGGCTGAGTTAACTTAATTCTGTAATGGCCTGCTATCCACAGTATGTCATATGCCTTTGCCTGCCATAGTCCTGCAGTTGCTGCATGAATGGTGCTCTTAAGGCTCAGTCTCACTCTCTCATGAATGAATTTCTGTGTGCATGTGAGAGCCTTAAGTCTTGGCCCTCTCAGTCTAAAAACTGACAGGGTGTTTTTGTTTGGGTTTTTTTTTTTAATTTTCTGCTTCGACATGTTGTTTATCCTTCTCCCAATAAAGATTTTCCACTTAAGGTCCAAGCAGCATAATCTCTAACTGACTTGAAAACTAAAACTGCAGGAACAACCAGTAGGAGAGGAAAAGCCTGATGTAAGAGGGAGCAGAAAGTCTGGCCACATCACTGTTTTGCTGTTCTCACTTCACCCTGATCTACACATCCATAGGGGATATAGGAGTTACCTGATTTAAAGCAAAATCTGTAAGACATGGAGCAGAGGGTGTTTTCAACCAAGCATCTGAAGCAGATGTTTAGAACTGTGCAATTATTTTCCCTCAGGGCAGAAGTGGTTCATATAATTAACTTGGCAAAGATGGACTATTGCATGTGCCTTTCTCTTTGGACTAACAGGTCAGAGAATGTTTATTCCTTTCCTATACACACTGTAGGCTTGCCTGCATCCTGGCCCTGGTCCCAGCTATTACTCATTTCCCTAGAGAGAAGGGGTATGCTATGCCTGAAAGATGATAGCCTGAATAAAGTTGGATCCCCTTGCTGGGGATCCTTGCACTGAATCTTGCAGCTGACTGTCTCTTATTAACCCAGCATTTGTCTTGAGAAGTCCTGGTGAGGTCATTAGTCTGGAAGGTCACTAAACACAGACTTTGAGGAGAATTGCTCTTCAGGCCCGGAAGGGAGACTGAATTGTACATTGAAGAGTTGAGCAGTGCAAGAAGAGGTTTGTATTAACCCTTACAGTGTTGTATGTTACAGTATTGTAAGAGTGAAATTTTTGATGCAGCCTGCACTGATTATTTTTTCCCATCCAGCCTGACTGATGGCAATTCAAGAGGAAAATGTGAATTCTGGTCTTTGCTACAGCCACATATGTATGTACTTACTCTGGCAACTGCCTCTGTGTGCACAGACATACTCACCTGTTCAGATGATGAAAGGAGGATGAGGGTTCTTCAGTATCCATTAGTGTAGCAAGTAAAGGACATTACATAATTTACCTGATACCATCACCCAAGGCTGTCCCTTTGACTTTCAGCTGACATGTAATGGGAAGGTTTAAAGCAGAAAGAAGGACAGTACAGACAACTTGTTTTCTCTGTACAAACTGTAAGCAGTACAGAGGAAATTTTATTGTCTAAGTGTCAAAGGAAGCAGGAAGAAATATCAACATGAGGGCCATGGGAAGTGCAGTAAAAACTAAATCTAAATAAAAATTCTGTGTTGGCTACATAAGAACACAGAACCACACTGATTAATTACAAAAAGACACACATGTTACTGTTCTTAAAGAAAGAAACTTTCAATTTCTTAGTTCTGAGCTGTACCAGTGATAAAGATATAAATGGTTTTGGAGCACCCTATCAGTGCTGGAGTAGAATACTGATGTGCGTGGAAGGGGACCACTCTGGTCCACTAGCACCATCTCAACCCTGACCTGGAGGGAAACTCTGCTCTGCAGAGATTATGGGGGATTCAGTAGCCTTCTGGGCCTAAACTGAGTTGCTCTTGAGCAGAAAGGGCCAGGGCACCACTGAAGGAGAGTGGTTGTGATACAAGTAAACACCCGCTCAGAAGACACACAGAAATATTAAACTCCCTAAGAAGTTCAGCTTGGCTGTAGAGGGGCCATCTCCACCTTTCTCTGGGAGAGCAAACATCAAGCCAGAATAGCACTTGCTTTGTTAAGTAAAATTATAAATCCATAATGCAGGTCTAAATGTTGTCAGGACAACAGTGCAAGGCCACTGGAATGTGTGGTGTTATTTCAGCCAGACTTGCACACACAGTTCACCTGGGACACCCCCTGCCTATACCTACTGTTCAATCATCAGGACCACTTGAAATACTTCCCTCAGAAGAAGCAGGTAGCTAAACCAACCACCTGAAGTGATTAGCCAGAGCCACTGGAGTAAGGTCAAGCCAATGTAATCCAGACTCTTGCCCTTTGGCTAACAAGAGCTTTCTTCTGTTCATTATGGTTTCTTAAACTCTGAAATTTTAAGGACAGTCATGTTCAATCTATACAACACCACACATTAGCCTGCCTTAGGGGGCAGGCACCTGATTAAGGCTTTCACCTGAAATACTTAAAAGAAAATTAATCCTGTTAAGCAGATTTGAAAACAGCAATACAGCTACCATGTGAACAGAAACTATGTTTCAACTACAGTTCTGGTGTAATTTATTCTGATAGATCCAAGGAAACTATGTACTGACCCATACCCTTGCCCACAGGTAAAACAGTAACTGAAAAAAAAAGCACTCCACTCCCACCTAAAACACTTGCTAGCACACCTCAATTTCCTGAAGACTCCTTTAGCTTCTAGCAGCTTAAAAAAAAAAAAAAAAAAGGCTAGTGTGTCACACACTGATGGACACCCAACCCTGCTCTTTAATATACAAAGTTTGTATCAGAGTGATGCTGTAGCAGAAAGTTTTGCTCGCTAATAAATCTGTCCATTAAAAAACTGCAGTGGGCCGGGTATCAAGGGACTTGTCTACATAAAAGTATAAAGAGGGGCTCTTATTTCAAGGTTTGCATTACATTTAGAATAGTTTTGCCAGTAATAGGTCAGCATTTGTTGAAGTCTTTCAAAGCTCACGTCAGCGTCACATACAATGCCGGCAGTGTCTATCCATTTCTACAAACACAGTTCCTTTCCACAGAGTTCACAGGACTTGTGCTGCAGGACAGACATCAGGTGAGACCTACTGAACAGGGACATTTACATCACAGAGCTACATGAGCAACCCTATTGATATTTAACATAAAAAAATTAATAGGACTCCTTGAGATCCATCTTTCTGGTTCTGCAGGCACTAAAGGGGTATGACTTACATTGTCATTCCTTCTCTGTAGCTCTAAGGCCTGCAGAAGTGAAAAAGACTCTTAAACACCAGCCTATTTTTCTTACGGTTAAAGGCAGACAGACCAGAACCCAGACCAAGTAGATGGGGGAGGAAAGAAGTCAAAGTGCTAAAATTTGTCTTGCACTGTACCCTCAGGTTTCTTACAGCATAAAGCTAGATTGCATTAATCCTCTCTGTCATGGAAGGATGTGGTCTTGTTTGTTAGGAAGGAAGCAAAGCTTTATATTGAAGTGATTCATCCTGTTACAAAGATGGGGGAGCAGGAGCAAGAAGGGGGGAACTCTATGGTCCTCTTCCAGTTTCTTGTACCATCTGCTAAACTGGAGCTAAAGAAACAGTAAGGAGCAGGAATTCTATGACACAGAGAAACACAGTAGAAGGCTTGACATGGTAACTCTAGCAGAGCCCACTTGTCTGCTCCTGTGTCCATCTTGAGAAATTAATCAACATTAGATACAAGCAAAGAATTAAATACTTCCTAACATATATAATTGTGCAACTAGATCTTGAAAAACTATGTTCTTGTCTAGCTGCAGTTGAGGATTAAGAGACCTTGAACTCCACCTGTCATTCATGTCTTAAACACCCATTTCCTTTGGTTTTCTAAGCTATTGGCCTCAGTTACATCCTGCAGGAGAGCTCTTAATTACAAAGTCAAACAAAGCATTTTGTTTTAAGCCATTCTGCCTTGTTGATCTAACACTGCTGAACACCCCTGCTGGCCTCCTCTCAAGAAAGCATCATTAACTTGCAGCTGACCTTTCACTTGTCTCATCTGTTGTAAAGTCTTCCTCCCACCCCCACTCTTCCCCCTTTCAATCTAAAAAAGCTCAAGTCTGTCCAGTTATTCAATGTTTTCTGTATTAAACTACTAATTACTCTCAACAGCTCTCCAGTTACTCTGAATTAACTAACCAATCAACTAAACAAAGTCATGGTGAAAATGCATTCTAGGCATCTTTTATAATTTTAAAAAATTCTGCATTTCAACCACTTTAATAAAACCTGACAGTCAGTTTCCCCTTGCTGACTGCTGCTTGTATTTATCATATGATTCACAGTGGCATCTGAACTTTCAGTCCGCTGCATAGCAAACATTATGCAAAGGCAGTTTGTGGCTTCCAAGTGGCCCATATTATTTACAGGTAACTGTGGTGCCTTTACAGCTAACATCATCATTAGCATCCAGACAGTAAATATGTTAATTTACAGCCACATAAAAATGACCAGAGGACATGTTCAAATGGGTGCTTGGCTCACTGCTTCTGTTAACTTCAATTGTTGCATATAGCTGGATTATAAGGGAGTGGACATGTGTTACACTGCACTGTGAAAACTGGCATCCTCTTCTGGATTAACCTTCTCTTGGCTCAGCAGCAAATTCTCCCACCTTCTTACAGATTTTCCTCCTGGTTGTACACACAGCAGAAAAGACCAGACTATAAAGGCAGATTGGAAGGACTGCAGTGGTATGGATACGCCTTGCAAGTTACATCACAGTTAAGGATGTACAATTAGGAACCTGTAAGGCCTGAGTTAAATCGCTTGTGGGTGGTGCTTCAAGGATTAACTGCTTTAACTAGGCAGAAGAGCTGATTTGTTTGGGGTTAAGAACCCATTCTCTGCCACCAAAATAGCTCTGCTTATTATGAGGATATGGCACAGGAATACTGCAACAAAAAAACTAGTAGAGCTAAGTTCCATCATGTTTCTAACAAAGAAAGAAAAGAAAGAATAATTTCTAACAAAATTAAGATTGTGATATTTCAGAAAGTTTAGCTCCTTGTCAGTGCTGTGATAAAACAAGACTATTTCTCTCCAGGATACTCCCACTCCAAGCTCAGTTTTTGCATTCCCTAGTTCCATGCATCCAAATCACTTTAAGACCATGCTGTTCTGACTTCTGAAAATCCCACTGTTCCCATGCCCCAGGCCTCAAACAGAGAGTCTGACAATACTCCAGATTTCTGACAAGCATTACACTGCTGAATCAGTAGTACAACACTCCCCCAAAAGAAGCATAGGAAGTCAAGGCCACAAGTGGCAGAAAGGCCTAGCCCAGCCCTTTGGGAAGGTCAGTGTAAGTGGTGCTGTTACATACTGCAGCTATCCAAAGAGCCAGAACACAAGCGCAACTCCGGCACTGGGGTGGGGAAATACTTTCAGGAGGCTCCAGGGTGACCTGTCAGGAAAGCAGCTGCAATTTCCTTGAGCAGAGCTTCTCACAAACGGGTGTATGCAACTCTGGCACTCACACTACAGGGAAGAAGGAGCAAGAGCCTTGTGGAAAGGAAAAGATGTTTGTAAAACCTGTTCACATTATTACATCCTTTAACTTTTTACTCTTAAAACTTGTATCTCAGTGACTGAAGTGGCTGCCACAAGCTTTCTGAGTAGCTGCCACTAGAAGTTAATAGAGAGAAGGCTGATGAAGAGACAATGTAAAGTTCAGGTTTTCCATGAGCCCCCACCTGTCCCATCTCCATTGCTGCAACAATTGAGCTCTCTATGCCTGTTTTCATGTAGCAGTGGTATAGGCATATCCTGATCCACTCAATCACCAAAGGACCTACAGCAACAGTTCACCAGCATTCCACTGTCTACCCCCTCAGAGACAATGAAATGCTTTAAAATAGGCAGGACTAAACAGACAAGATATGTTTTTTCTGGATGAGAAGACTTTGTATGGTCAATAAATCAGGCTGAACAAATTCAGACCTACTCTCACAGGAGCAATAATAAACAAAGTGTTCATAATGACAAAACCAGGAGTTTTTGTACAATATTCAGGGGCCATCCCATTCCAGCATCACTTTTTCCTCAGCCCTGCAGGCCTTGCAGGGGTTGAAGACTTCTGTGCATGCAGAGAAGAAGTACTGTTGACAAGATGCTTCATCTACTTGCTGTCAAGGCAAAGATAGCAAGTCCACTGGCCCCACTCACTTCATATTCTTCCTGAAGGAAACTACCACTAATGTACAGACTTTTTTTCTTTTTTTTGTTTTTTTTTTTTTTTAAAAATACTCAAGTGAATTAAGATGGTCACCTCTCCCAGAAACAGGCAGGCGAATCTTCTGAGACCCATGGGATCCAGTTCTGGGACTGGCCCACTAGTAAGTACCTGGGAAAATCAGCACTCTCTTTTGCTCCCACTCCCCTGTCCCATTTGTCAGAATCACTGCAGGTGGATCCAGGTCCCAACTGTGGCCAGCAAGAAGTCCATGGAGCCAGGCACACAAGGCACAGCTCTCTTCACACCCGGATCTGGTACCCATTGAGGTCTGGCATGGCTTTGGAATCAGCAGGCTTCTTCTCACCAGACGGCCTGTGAGCAAAGAAGGTAACAACTCTTCAGAAACTGTTTTCAGTCAGGTGGTGATGCACATAGAGATGGCAGCACAGGAAAAGGTACACAGAGCTTCATACTGATCCTGCACTACTGAGGACAGGATTATTCTGCAGCCTCCAGTAATGCTCTCAATGCTCAACAGAACAGAATGCAAGTTAGGAAGTAGGAGGTCCACTCTGGAACCCCAGGTTATTATCAGGAAAACAATCTTGCTGACAGCAGAATAATTTTTGGAATCTCTTTGAGGCATGGGTCTGTGAGGCACCAGAGCTTGGACCTATGCATAAGGTTAAAGGTCAGCTACCAACATCACTGTCTGTTTGAGCTGCCTCCTCCTCCCTGCCAAAACAAGCAAGCAAAAAACCCAGCTGTCCCCTCAACTCCCTAAGCAACAATAAACTCACAATGGTACTGACTAGGGAAGAATGCTACTTCAGGTCAGAGAAATATCCACTGTTCTACAGACACCCAGTAGGACACCAGAAGGATCCAAAACCAAACAGCAAGGTGGAGTCTGAGTAAAACAGGTGTTCTAGATAGGTCTCCTGCCCAGCAGCCCCACTCACCGTCGGTCCCCACGGCTGTTTCGCCGATGGGGGCTGGCCTGACCTCTTTGTGGGGAGGAGACATCTTTCTTTCTGTCCTTGGTGGGAGATGGTGGTCCAGTTCCTTTCCCAATCTGCCAGAAAAATAAAATTAAGAGCTAAGTGAGCAGAAAATCAATATGAGTAATAACAAAACCCACAAAAACTAACCATGATTTATTATATGGGAAGAAAAAAAAAGACAAAAAGGTAAGGCAAGTGCATCAAAAACGCAAAAGCCAGACAAAATAAGTTACAGTGACAGCTATGGCTCCAAGGACTGTATACAGTCCAACCTAATCACAACTGCAACACTGCATGAGCATCCATTAGGGGACCAGCCTGTGTAAAGTGGGTGGTATTCAGTAAGAAAGAGGCCCTAGCCTCCAATATACTTTCTACTCTGCACATCTAGGAGTAGAAAGTTTGCTGTCACTTCATTCCCCCAGTACACCAGTGGCCAGGCAAGGCAGTGGAGGTAGCAGTGAGTTACTCCATCCTTGCTGCTTACCTTCAGCCTCATATCACGGGCATGTCTCTCAAGCTCTTTGCGAAAGTCTTCCCGGGTTAGCTTGTCTAGATCCAGGATGGAGCGCTTCCACTCAATCTGCTCCACACTGTGTGGGTCGTGGGACACACAGTGGCCCAGCTTCACCTTTTTCAGGGTGTGCCAGCAGCGGCGATACGCCTCCTCGAAGTCAAAGATGAGTTCGCTCAGTGTGCGGAAGACAGGTGCTTTGTACATGAGTTCCTCACGTCGGCTGATGCCCAGTGCCCCGTAGCGGCCGCCAAAGTTCACCCCCAGCACGATGTGTCGGAAGTAGTTCCCTGAGAAGTGGGTTTTGAAGCTGATGGGGAAACGGTCCAGTGTGGTCATGTTGTTGGTGAGGTAACTGACAGCAGCCATTATTCAGGAAATAACCAGTGATAAGTTTCCTGACAAGACACATTCTACCCGCTCCAGACTCTCCCAGCCTGCTTAGCAGATTCCCCATTGATTCAGGCATCACATAGACAGGATTTGTTCTCCAGGTCAAGAGCCCAGCTCATTGCAGGCTGCCCTACTTTCATCTGGGTTATGAGGGGAAAACAGACTTGGCTTCTTCAAGGAGACAGTCAACAAAGATAAGTTAATTTTGATGCAGTTCTGTGATGCAGAAGTTGCAATGTTAGCACCTTAAGTGTACTGTATTCCCAAACTGTTGACACTGCAGCATTATTGTTTGGTTTGTTTTAATCTGTTTCACTAGCTACTGTTTCATACACCTTCAGGATAAAAACTCACCAACCTCCACTTTTTGAACCATTCACTCACCATCTTTGCCTCTCCAGGTGCATGAAGAACCTATAGCCCAAGTACCACAAACTAAACCTGGAAGATAGCTAGGAAAGATGCATACTTAAAAATAGCACACATCTAGAACTAATAAAGGTATTGCCTAAGCTAGTAAATTACATACACCATAACTAGAAGTTGGGGGGGATCCGTAAGTTATTTTAACGCAGAACAGGTGCAGGCAGTAAGGGAACAATGCTATCCACTAGGGATTTCATGACCTAACTCTAGCTGGTGTTTTTGCTCTTCTTTAGATGTTCTTTTATCTTTTACAATCTTATATAGCTGACCAGAGCAGCACCACCCTTCTTTGTGAAGGAGGAGCAACTCCAAAGGATTAGTTCTGACACTTCAGAGAATTGCTTGGATTTGGATTTCATTGGTGGGGTTTTGTGGGAGAACTGGGGAGGAAAAAAAAAGAGGAATGTGTGGCTTGGTGACAATATTATCACCACCATCAAAGCATCACAAGCAAGAGAGCAGAGGCAAAAACACAAGGATGGGCAGACATGCACAACTCCAAGAGGAAAGGATACATTCCCAGGATCACAGCTTCCAGGCATTTTATTGGCAGGGCCTCTTTGGTCATTTCTTTGGCTAGGTCCATTAGCCTTCAGAGTGGGACAAGGGAAAGGTGAGGATAGTTAGAGGGTTTGTGCTATGCAATGTGGCCAGTTCAGCCCTTTTGCGCTGTATTTGTAAGGTAGGTTTCCAGCAGAGAGGGTGGCCCATGGAGGATAGGAACAGAACAAAGTATCTTCTTTAAGAAGACATTAAATTCTACCCCGGTCTCTGCCACATGCTGTTGTTGCTTCCAAGGAATTCACTTCAGTGGGTTACAGCAAAACTGCTTACTGGCCAACCTGGATTCTCAGGGAAACCACAGCACCAACGTATCCACAAGTAAAACCCTCAAAGGACCAAGAGCCAGCAGTGTTTGCCACACAAGGCAAGGCTCAAGGACAATAAAACCTTCTTCTCTGGCATTAACCATAGTCTCTGTTCAGTGAGTATCATGAAGGAGACATTGGACTGATTACAAAACAAGGCATTTAGACTCACATCAATCTATGGACTAGACCAATAATAAGAAGCCAGTCTTGGTAGACTCTCCATATGCTATTCAAGAGAGTCAATGAACATCAGGTGCTTCTTGCCAGGAACTTCTGGGGCACAGCAGTTCCCTAAATCTGCAGTGAGGAGAATACCCTTTCTCGTTCAAAGTATGAGTCACCAAAAGCTTAGTGAGCCTAGATTCTGCAGAGGCGCTCACAGGAGTTATGAAGGCAGACCTGTAAAGATACTTGGCTTTCACAAAGCTTTTGTAGAGCAGGACCTAATTTCAGAATCCCGCAGAAGTTCATACAGTTACATTCCAATTAGAAGCAGGCAGAATATGCAGATTTTTGCAAGACATTATCTTTGGTTTACTGGATTTACTGATACATTACAAAAAAAACCCTACACTCTTTCTTGAGAACGACCAGATACAGCTCTGCCCAGCCATGCCCCAGGCAACAGACAATAACGTTACCCAAAGCAGGATGCAGGTGCAGTACTGAAAGCCCTGAGTGCCACTAGACCTTGGGCAGGGGATGGAGAAAAAGCATTGTGTATAGCAGGGCTACAACAACAAAGAAACGATTAAATGTTGTAGAGGCTGCCAGCACTTACCCAGTCAGAGGTCTGCTCTTCTTAATCTCAAAGAATTGTGTCCCAGTGTGATTGTACCTGGAAGCAAGAAGTTAAGGGCTTGGTAGCTTGGAAAGTAGAGTTTGAAGAAAACTTGTCTGAAGCACTTTCATGTTATTTACTATTCTCACAGCAAAGTCATGATCCCACAAATGTAGCAGCAACATAAGAAAAACCCTACCTCTCTTTCCTGCATTTCTCCCATTTATAATTCCTCCTTACTTCCACTGTATTTCCTTGTCAATTTTTCTCTTCTTCATACCTACACATGGGTTTCCACTCCAATTCCCAAAGGTTCCTGCTGACAGCACATGCTCTGCTCAGCTGTCCAGTTACCAGGGCAGAATAGTTTGATAAATCTCTTCCTGCTCCAATCTGCACATAATACATGGAGCAATGAAACATGGCACCTTATTCTAAGATTGACTGCGATCCAATCCAGAGCAGAACCACCCTGGATGGGCGAAAGATGCCAAAAGGTCGGCCTTCTTAGCTTGAATTAGGGCTGAAGCCAGAGCTAGATCTGTATCTCATCTATGAGATTAGACTGTGTTTGCGTGGCATATACCTGCTCTCCAGCACAACAGGAATGGAGAAATCTCGATCCCAGAACACAGCCACACAGGCAGCTCTGCATATAAAGGGGCAGCATACCACAGATACACAAAAGCAGGGTGGCTGAGTGTTGTTTAGACAGAGAAGAGCGATTGAGTCATCTCAGGATGACCTGAGAAGGCTTCCCATCACCACAACTCACCCACACCTTAACAATGACGTGATGCAGTTTGTAGTACATCTCATACCTGGCTGTCAGGATCTCAGATATGTGTGTTTTTAATTAAATACCACTGTAAAGCCACTGATCTACAAGAGTGGGTAGTGAGGAAAGGCCTTTGACAACATGCCCATTTGTTACATGCAGCAAACAGAACCAGAAGGTAACCTGGGCAAAAAAGAAAAGAAACCTAGCGGCAAAACAAAACATTATCCCAAGTCCAGCTTCCTGTTTTCAGGGAACAAGTTTCAGTTCTCCTCCAGCTTCAACAGAAGGCGCTTTTCTGTTTGTCCCAGGGAAATAAAGTCCTCCTGCTCTTTCTTCCTGGCTTATCACACCAGTGAGTAAGGTAACAGAAAGGATACTGAAGCTCCCTGATGTAGCGCTGTACAGCTTCCAGGCGCTCAGGGATGGGGGTGGACGGCTGGAACACAGGCACACTTGGTATGGGAATCTGAAATGAGGAGCAGAACATAAATCACTACTTCCAAACCTCTCCAGCTTCTTGCTGAACTCAGTGGCACACAGCTATAGGGAACATGTTCTGTTGAAACCAGACCCCTTTTGCTGCCCAAAGTGACCACACCAGAAACATTCCTCTCTTTCCACAATGGAAATTAGGAAGGGATTAAGAATGAGGCATCACCACAGACCTGCAAAAGAAACAATGTGAAAAGGTCCTGCATTTATGCAATGTTACATTGGACAAAATAGAATTAACTGACAAGGCAAAATACAAGACAAGAAAGCTATCATCTGAGGGACCGTTGCCTCATTTGAGTATTGAAACTGAAAGGCACAAAACAAAAATAAAAGAAAGGCAAAAATGTACAATGAGTTTTTCAGTATCACCAGAGGGTGGAACAGTCCTGCAAGCAAGAGTAGAAAGGTCCTTCACTGCTTCCTGGCATTTCAGATGAATTGGCACTGACTAGGACACAGGTTTGACAGCATGACTCCGTGCCCTGCAGTGTCTGGTGTTTTGAATTACATGGTCAGAGAATGACTTCTGGATGTTCACCTTTCAGACTGCTGTCCTATTCTGAGGCCTCAGCCTAATGGATCCAGTCAGATTTTCCTCACCATTTGCTCCACAGAGGATAACTGTAGTCTTGTCAGCAGCTGAGAAAATGTGTCTAAGGAAAGAGAAGGGACCTGTCCACAGGACAAATAAAAAGGAGAAGACACAAGTTTGGGATGACTGACAGGCTTGGAGAAACAGCCTAATATTTTCTCTCGGAAGGATAGCTCATGCCTTGCATGCATCTTGCTAATATCAGACTTCATATATTCTCAGCTGTTTGGCTTTTAACATTTCAGTTCCTCCTCAGACTTCCTCCAGAGATGGCCTATCCACAGCAATGAAGGAATGAGTCAGAGCCAGTTCTTCCTTTGAGCCTTCCACAACTGCCTCTGCTGGACATGGCTTCATAGCCAGCAGTACTGCTTAGTGCACCCTTCACACGTATTTCTGTGGCCACTCATTTCCATATACCTCCTTCTTCTGTCCTGTGTTGGTACAAGTGACTGGTGAACCAGGTCAGGCAACGTGGAGCAGCTGAAGGCTCGGCCAGCAAGCATGGGTAGTTTTCAGCCAGATCAGTTCCCTGTCCTGGCTTGCCACACGGTCGCACTCTGCTTGTGCTCCCCCACGGTGCGAGGAGCAGAGACCGCTGAGCCTTGAGACAGGCTGGTGCTGCCTCTCACCAAGCAGAGGCACCGGCTGCCTCACTCGCAGGGGACAGCACAGGCACGGTGGAAGCAGTTGTGAAACTGGGTTTGTTCAGCTGCAGCAGGAGCAGGGAACGCTCCAGAGAGTGGCACAGGAATGGAGCCATCTCTGGTAGTGCACGAGCTGAGTCAGTTTGGATGCTGTGAGCTGACACACTGAGTCATAGGAAATAATTTCCAGGCAGAAACAATGAAAGAGGTAACAATCAGGGCAGGCTGACTATTTAACTTTGTTTCATTTCTTCAGCATGGAGACTTTAATGCTTTTCAGTGGAGACAGACAGATTAAGTGCATGTTGACAGTATAGACTAATGATTCTGGGTAGTTCCTCCTCCCTTTACTAGTACAGACCCCCAGACCTCCTTTTCATTGAAGGACTGTGCAACACTGAGACAGCATAATGGCAATCAGTTCAGCAGGGGACTAGTTAATGTGGAATAGCCTCCTGCACCTCAAGTAATTAAACTGATGAAAGTACACTGTGCTCTCTCTCGGATCTGGGCCTGCAGCCCAGACTGGGCTACGGTTTCTTTTTGCATCAGGTCTATAGCATTTTAATAGGACAATAGAAGCAGAAAGAGAAGAATAAGGTCTCCATCCCTCAATTCCACACTGACAGGATGAGAGATCCTTATACTTTTTTCTTCCCCAGCATCATCTACTGCACATCTCCAAAGAGCTATAAATATTAGGTAGTTTTCACAGTCCTTCAGAAAGCAGAGAAGAATTTATTTATAACAGAAAAGATAGGAAATCAGATCTATTTTGACTTCCCTTTAGCTATTATGAAAGCTGAAGAGAGCACAGATTTGCCAAAGTCTATAACCTCTGCCAGGCTTAGCAGACCAAATGAACACACCCTTGGTCCCTCATCACTTGTGTAGAGTAGCTGCATCACCCCACTCCTAGATTCATGCACCCTGGCAGGCTGTCTATATGCATGGGATTGGGACTCTGCTTTTAGAAAGGGGATCCTGAGAACATCCAAGAATTTCATTTACTAAGTGGGCCATGGTGTATGTGAGGAAAGGCAGAAGGGAGCGAGGCACAGGTATCCTCCCTTATCGGTATCACAGAGGTGCTCTTCTGGCCAGCCTAGTTTAGCAACAGGTTATTTTATGGTACTTAGGGGTATCCAAGCTCCTCCCTACTCTTTCTTCTGCAAATAACACGGGAGCAATATCAGCCTTGGTTGAGAAGCCTGACTGAAAAAAAAACCACAGATTATTTTTTCTGGCTTTCCTGGTCTGAATCCATTAGATGCAACTCTTCCTGTCTTTTCCCTCATAACCATCTCATTTAAAATCCATAATTTCTTTATGAGCCAAGCACACATCATTTTGTACTTCCAGCTTGGACCCATTTGATGGTTCCAGCAGCTTGAAGCTGCAATACCTCACCCTGTTGCTGGGAAGAACACCACCCACAGGGGAGTGGCACTCTCATGCCTGCTCACTTGATGCCCACTCACCCCAAGTCTACTGGAAGGAAATGGAGACTAGAGGACTCTCAGACCCCAGTGAGAGACACAGCCCCTGAAGTTGATCTGTAAACATATGTCTAATCACGCCTCCTCCAGTCATCATTTTATAGTATTTTAGTTTATTGACAGCTTTTTTCAGAGTTATTTTCCCCAACACCCAATGCTGGCTACAATCCATGGCCAAAATTTTGGAGTAGGTAAGTCACTGTCCCATTCCCAACACCTAAAAAGGACTATTCACCTTCCAGCACATGGAGAGAACGTGGCTTTTCAAAGGAGCTAGCCTTGCAGAGTGCACTTACTGCCCTGATTCTCATCTGTTGCACCAGCCTTTCAAAGAAACTTGATGGCACGGCGACAAGTGGTGATAAACAGCCCTCAAAGGAAAAAATACATCCCTACAGGGGAGAAGGAGCTAAGGACACAGAGCTCATCCATCCTTGTGGTTTCCTGAATTCCAGTGTCCTCCCAGCTATATGCTGAGTGAGCTTGGGAATGGCATCTCAGATGGCAGAGTGCTGAATACAGTTTATAGATCTATATCCCAGGGGTGCTATCAGATGCAAAAAAAGCCCTCAACAACCCAAAACCCAACAACCCCCCCCAAAAAACCCCCCAATTTCACCTCTTATTGCAAGAGCTCAGACTATTTGTGTCCCCTAACTATAACCCTCTTGGATGAAGACACTAAAGTGAGAACAGTGGAAGTTCCTCACGTAAGACCAAAACAAGGGACTGAACACTGTATTTCCCCACCCGTCATTTGCTGGAGTTTGTTTGTCAGCTTCTTTCTTCCATTTCCCTCACCTTTTTTGTGCCAAATCAGTCCTTATGGTTAGGAAATTAGGTAGTGTGTGTTCTGACTGATCTGAAACATGTTTTCAGCCTTCACCTAGGCTCAGGACAAAGTCAGGGGAAAGGAAGGAAATCTGAAAAGGAAGGAAAAGTCTAATAGGGTTAGAATAGGGACTGTAGTAAGGACTCAGGATTTGATCCAGCTGCTGCCACTGATGCCTCTGACTCTTTACTGCACAAAGGATGTTGCATCACATGCTTCTCCAGAATTCCTCATGGAAAGCAGTATGGATTGTCTGTGCACAATATATAATTGCAAGTTCTTCCATACTTCAAATTACCTTCCCAAGGAGGCAACTCTTTGCTAAAAAAGCCTGAAATGAAAAAGCTTCATCTTTTTGTATCTGAATTTCCCCTATTACAGTGATGGGAATACTCTTAAAACCTGCCAGTGGATTGACACACCAAATGTTTGTAGTGTCTTTTGTTCACAATATGCCAATAAATGGGAGAGATTTTTCTCCAGCTGAAATGCAATACAGATAGCAACAATCACAAGAATTCACATTCAAATATTTCAGTATGGTACTCAGTGAAATGGTCAGTGGTTCTTCTTTTCATAAAGTTTTCTGCAGCAAGGCCATGAACGTGCTTGGAAATCACACCTGACCCTACACCAGCAATAAGCTCTGCAAGGGTTTGCTAACTCCTCTTAAAACACTTGGCATCAGCAGTCTTTTTGACAGACACAATTCTGTCCCAGAATGCCTTTTGGTGTGGGAAACTGTACCCAAATCGAATTTCTTCAGGTTCAAAGTCTCACTTCCAGCTGTCTCAACCCCCCACCTCAAGTATTTGGGCTCTTCTAAATTTAACTCTCCTCATCTTTTCATCATTTATCCAGTCTTTAGGCATTGCCCATTTTCCACCTCGCCCTCCAGGCTGCTCGCACATATAGCGACCTGAGGTCCGTTTTCCAGCGAGGCCGCAGAAGAAGAGGGTGCTGCCAGGCAGGGCAGGGCCCCGCAGATACCCCCTGGCGCTCCGAGTTAGAGCGTGGCATTGCTTCCAGCAAGAGCAGTCCCGGGGCCCGCTTTTGCGAGGGATCGCTCCCGAGCCGGGGAGCCCGGCCTCCTAAGCGGGATGCCGCCGTTTCCCCCTTCCCTTCGGCCGCCCCGGGCGCTTCCGCTGGGACCCCGCGCCGCAGCAGCCCCGGGGTGGGGGCGGGGGTCGGGTCTCACCTTGGGCAGGTCGGCGGCACCCCGGATCCTCTGCGCCACCTGGTCCCCCTCGGGGTGGATCCTGCCCACATGCCGCCACATCCGCTCCCAGGTGGGCTCATCCACGGGCAGCCCGCCGCGGTTGACGAAGAAGGGGACGCCGCCGTCGCGAAGATCCTCCTCGCCCTCCTCCTCCTGCTGCTCTTCGTCCCGCGGTGCCGCCGCCTCGCCGGACGGGGGCTGCCTGGCCGCCGCGGCCCCGTCGCCCCCCGGCATCGGCATCGCCGCGCCCTCACTGAGCGCCTGCCGCCGGGCCGCCGGGGGCCGCGCCCCGCATGGCCGGCGCTCCGGGCACGGGGCGTCACCGCCCCCGCCTCGCCCCCGGAGATATCAGAGCGGAGGGCTCGCCGCGAGAAGGGGA